>CM054060.1:64418569-64926804 GCA_028641055.1 Alopecurus myosuroides
GGTGGATCATTTATTTAACTAAACAGGTAGCAAGTAGTATTCTCAAAGGAAACAAGCAAGTCTAATCAAATTTCCTAACTACTGTCAATCCACAAATAGATAGTGAACACTGACAACCATAGAAGAACTAAGTTGCACCTGTAACAACCATGTGAAACAGCATCACAGATGAGAGCAAGTGCGCCGACATTTTATTACAAAAAATTATTGAACAAGATAGTGCACATATGAAAACAATGTCTATGTATGCACCTACATTTGTGGTAATAATCTAGAACACACAAATGTAGATACAAGCTTTGGCACGAACAAAAGTTTATACTATTTGCTAAACATGACAATTACTAGGAAAATATTATTTAAGAGCACACGTTGAAATATGGTGGTGCATACACACCAATCAAAGATTAAATTGTTAAAAAACTTATAAAGGCAAAGAAAAAAAACACTATGGTTGTTGTTCAGAATCATGGCTTATACTACAACTTCTATCAGGATTGGCATAACATTGTTTTTAGTTGTCCAAAAGAGACACATTCAATAAAATCCTATAATCATGCCAATGGAACCTAAACAAGCTGGTCATCAAGCTGGGGCATAGTTCAGCCACCTCTCGATGGACGGCGGTATCACAGAGGATAAAGATAAGGGAAAAAAGGAACAAGAAGGTTACACCGATACAATTACATGCACACAAAGAGTTCATGACTTCACAATGGGTCATTTATTTAAACAAACAGGTAATAGCAGGAAAGAAATACAAAATGAAGGACAGACTGCACAACCATAAACCAACCTAGTTTAGGTTTCCTGCCAGATAATGCGTTGTTTTACAGATCAAGGAATGGAAGCTTGAGTTTGGAAGCTCCCACAGGATACTCCTTTAACCGACAACAGAAGCACATATCAGGAAAATATTAATATAATAGGATCATGCTTCTTGTATGATGTTATTCTGGCATAATGGATGTCAAGAGTTGCAATTTGGGATTTAATAAATAATGTTCATTGTTCTCGATGCTCTTGTCCACTATCTTCATAGATCAAATTGTATCGCATGAGAAAACAATAACTAATAGAAATGGGCAAGAAATAAGTTTAGTGAAGCAAGAATGCTTGTATGTTGGTTATTAAGCTAAGAAAAAATGGCTACAAATGTTCTGTTCTTATCCATGCGATCATCTGAATGAAATCGCAACCACTAGAGCTATCCTCCCTAAATAAGACATGATCAAGAAGATAGCAATACCTAAACAAACTGCAAGAAAATAGAGGTAAGACAACATGCTAGCATCAAGTGTAATACCACTATGTTGTCAAAAGAGTAAACTCAAACTTTGTAAGAAATTAAGCCTAGCCACATGATCAAGTCATATAAACACATTTTAGAGACTACTACGGTACCAAACATGCAGTGAACATATCCATAGAAAATATAACAATAACACTAAACCATCAATCGTACTTGCATCTACAACAACTGGGACTAAAACCAGGCCATCGACTCAATGGACGGAACATAAACAGAAATGGCACAATTACCATAGAAACAGAGGAGAACAAGGAAAGAAGCGTAACTCACCAGAGAAGATTTGTAGCCCAGGCCGAGACAGCGCCCCCTCCATGGTGAACTCCGTGCTATCACCTGGGGGTGGGGGAGGGCGTGGCCAGTTGATCCTAGCACCGCGCGCATGGGGTGGGAAGCCACGGCCAGCAACGCCTCTGGCTTGTGATAAAAAAAAAGGATGCGGAGAGCAGCTCTGGGTTGCTAGGAATAGTGTCGTCCAAGACTATCGCTAGTCTATGAACAAGACCTGTAAAAGGCATAAAAATGAAACAAGTATTGAAGTACTTAGATTTTCATGATTATGCCGCACTCTTTCATCACATATATGAATTTAAGGTAGCAGGTACTCTTCTCGAGGGAAACAAGCAAGTCCAATTAAATTGCCTACCTAGTGTTAATCCACAAATTGATAGTGAACATGGACAACCATAGAAGATCTAAGTTCCACATGTAACAGACCATGTGAAACTAAGGTGCAGATGAGAGCAATTGCACCGGCATTTTATTAAAGAAAATTCTGAACAAGACGGTGCACATGTGGAAACAGTATCTATCTAATGACCTACATGTGAGGTAATAATCTGGAACACACAATTGTAGATCCAAGCTTTTGGCCCAAACAAAAGTTTATAGCATTTGGCAAACATGACAATTACTAGGCGAATATTTTACATGACAATTATAGATTTTGGGATATCATGTTTGCCGACCTAGCTATAAATATTCAGATGTATATCCTAGTTTCCACTCAATCCCTCTTCGGCCTTGTATTTCTTTTTTCGGTTTGGTCTCTTTGATTTTCTTGTTGTAACTTTCCCCTATTTTGGTTTTATACAATGGTCCAGGCCAGCTATTGTCAGCCGTAGATCGCTCAAAAAGGAAAACATAGATTTAACCGTAAGAAAACTGAAAAGGCAAGCAAAGTTAAAAAGAAACACTTTTGTTGTTGTTCTGAATCACGGCGTGTACCTACAACTGCAAGCATGCATATCCGTAATGAAAAACAGGGGTGCTAGATTCGGTGTTGGTCGTTTGTAATGCTCAAGTTTTGAAATATGTGGATGAGTTGTGAATTTTTTAGAACTAATGGCAAGAAAAAATGAGGGGATGTCAAACTGATCTCGAATGTTGTGACTTGCGATTCCAAATTAAATGAACCGTATATCTGCTTGTTATGACATACTACTACCTACAACAGCAATCATTTAACTCTAGAATGTAAAATAGGGTCCAGCCAAAATGTGATGGGAATGGTGCTTCTATCTACTACTGGTATATTTCTTCCTAGTATGTTTCGATCTGAATGTAATAAATTATGTATAACCGCACAGCAGCAATGAAATACAGCTCACGTGTGTACCTATGAGAGCCTCCATGGGGTGGTGTTATTTCCCAGGAAGAAAGACATTAAATCTGCAGCTCCGGTCTTTGTGGCGTGGATGTAAAACTGGAAGAGGGAGAGGTGTGGTACTCACACTCTCGACGGCCTTCTCCCGCACAGATCTAGGCGGATTGGTGGTTGGCTGCAGCAGGTCGTGGACGCGGGCTGTGAAGAAGACGGCGCCGCCAGCAGCAGCACATGCCGGTCACAAGTAGCTCCTCCTCCGTGCGTCCCGCCGCCATTCTTGCGTTGCGCCGCTCCCGTCGTCGTCGAGCGCCACCGTCTCCCGGCCTTGGTTATCGTCACCGTACGCCAGCGGAGCTCCGGCGCCTCCCGTGCCTGTAGTCTCGAAGAGCACGTGCACGTCGGTTAGCCGGCGCGGAACTAGCCGGAGAGCGGCAGGAGGGGTGGCGGTTCTGCTAGATCTAGTTAGAGGGAAGTGGAAGCAAGATGGAGAGGGGATCGAGGGAAGTGGAGGAGATGCGGCTCCGATTGCGAGTTTCACATCACAGACAAGTCTTTATTTTCGCCCCAGAAAATATGACTCCATTAAATATAGGACTCAAGGAAGCGCGGGTCACAAGAACAGGGAGATGGACCGGCTGCCCACAGACTTTGTGCATGTCAATTAATTTCCACCTAGTATACCGTGACCATTAACTAATACTAGTACTATTCACCTAGCTAGCACTAGTGGTGATGCACGGATGATAGCTTTAGCGCATTTTCAGGTCGTCCGATGTGCTTCGTGAACGGCTAAGATGGTCGATCCACGTGTTGTTGTCTTGGGCTCTACCATTGGCTGGATTCATAAAACACGTCTTTTTTTCCATCCACGTACGTCTTGGCCGCAAGTTGCAGCATACACGTGCGTGCGTGTTAGCTAATTGTGCTTGCACAAGTGGAGCACCAAAACAACAATCTACATGCACCTCTGTACATGCATATAGTACATGTAATTCTACGAATATGGGCGTGGATGGACGCCGTGACTCGATCAAGGAGAGCGCGCCTAGGTGGACGACCCCGGCGTGCACCATGGGTGTTAACTAAAGGTGACTCGAAGAATCGGCGTCTTGCGACGAAGGTTCTTCTTGTACTCCACGGTGGCTAGTCGTATCAACGTACAACTCCCTCTCCCCTTCTCCTCTCGTTCTTCAACAACTCCACCAGCTCCTCGCTGGACATGACCGTGAACACCAGGCTCAACTCCTCATCCACGTCGTTCAACTTATTCTTGTCCATCGGTACTCGATCCCAATATTGTATGTTGCACCTACAGGGAGCAAGCGGGAGCTTACCAAGTTCTTTTGTTGGACTCCACAAAAACCTATCGACCATGAAATCTGCGGACACCCGATAGATAATACTTTGTTATGTTTTCTGTTATACACTTAAATAAAAACAAGAGGGAAACCGTAAACGATGTAGTGCTAGATAGTCACGGAGATGTAGTGGGAAAAAGACGTGGTGAGGGGTTTTCGTCGACCTATCTATGACCGCATGTCAGGATATAGCTAAACATGAGTACCGCGTGTCGGAATATGGCTAAGCATGAGTACTGCGTGTCGAGATCTATCTAAGCCCAAGTGAATACTTGTGAGGCAACACACCGTCGACATGTATTATCTCTCGTCGAAGGCCCGAGCACGCTATTCTGTTATTTTATCTAGTCTTGCGCGACATTCGCTAAAACAAGGATATCTTTCTCATCCAGAGTTCGTTTTGGGCGAGCGGCCACTCAAACGTTAATGACAAGTAGGCGCATTTGGAAAACGGTACGGATTTCCCTCATATCTTCTTTAAAATCAACCCATAAGTGGGATATTTCTGCGGTAGAAGTGTTTGTCACCCCTACTTCCCATCAAAGGTTTCTTACCCCCACCCCCCTCCAGCATGTCCTCCTAGGAGTGTAATTCTATGCATTTTAGGAGGAAAATAAATAAAGGGTTGTGTTAGATAAATAATTGGAAGAAACACTGACATGGAAAATAGGTAGAAAGGATTCATAAACACGGTATGAAATGGACGAAAAAATCTGAAAAATGTGGTAAGATCCCAAATTAAAAGAAAAAAATGGGATCAAAACGCCGAAACAAACATTGCCACAAAAAAGGGTTTTATTAATCAAAAACATATTCACTGAGAAAATTCGTACTTACAATTGTAGAATTGAAACATCATTCAACGAATATGAATCAAAAGAACTCTCGCTCATCTCTAGCAGAGAATCAAAACAACTTGACAAAACAACATTTATTAATATGTAGTCGAATCAATATCATTTTTCATTCGGGATCAAACCGCCCCTCTTGCATATTATGATGCACCATTGATCCTACAAAAATATTAAGAATTAATATATGAGAGTTTCCACATAAAAATAAATTGAAAAAATATAAGAAAAGGTGTAAATTTATTATGTGAGGAAAATGTACTTACCATGTTGGATTTTATGTGGAACGTTGCTTGGAGATCTAGCAGACATAAGGACATGCAAGGATATGCGGACGTGGCGGGTAGGATACGGCCGACGGCCCCGACTTTTTGCCATCGGCATACGATACGGCCGTCGGCACATAACAGCATTCCTGTAGTGCGGAGGGCACCATGTTTATAAGATTAAGAGAACAATTGCCTCACATAGAAGAGACATGGGAGAGGATGGAGGCATCGAGGATTTTAAAGAGGATAGGAGGAGAAAAGAACATGCGGAGATGAGATTTACCAGATTGGTTATCCTTCATTTTGGTTAGGCAAGATTAACTAATGGATATTTTCATCGGTATTAACTGGTGGTCATTAGTTTGTTACGGGTACAATTAGATAAGATTAGAACAATATTAACCAGATTTGTTGTTTGATTAGTGACCAGCAAAGTGGCGGTTGTTAAAATGTTTCCACTCTGAGATTTCAACCGCATGGAGGCTAGTTGAGATTTTCAAAGACCAGCCCGTTTTTGCTCACCGTCGTTAATGATTTGTTTTCTAGTAGCGATAATACGCGCAAGGGCACCGCATGGGAGCAGCGGGCGGAGGGTACATACGACAATGGTCATTGGTTTGGTAACGACAGAGACATGTGATATAGATCTTGAGATAACTAGCTACTTCCTCCGTTTACTAGGGATACCAAGGAATGCTTAGGATGGGCTAAACTAGCAAGTCGATGGACCCCTGTGCGGTCCCCCTTCGTGTAGTCCCTCCGTTCATATTTTTTCATCAATGTCGTGCATGCATTGGCCTACATCGGTTTGTCTCCTCGTGTATTTAATTCCCTCTCTGCGCGTGCTGCTCTCTCAACTCTGCTGGCCAATGTAGCATGCCAGTTTAATGCTTTCCAATACTAATCATGGGGTAATTTAGGAAATCAAGTGGCAAAATGTTCAGAACGCGACGTAAAAGGGAAAATTTTAGAAAATTTGTAACACCGACTAAAAGTAAACGGAGGAAGGTAAGATAGAAGGTTGAACCCACCTAATAGTGGCACATGGCGGTGGGGCTCATAATTATATTTGATTTCATTAAGCCATAGTATTCGTATCCTAAGAGTTGAGACTAAAAAAAACTATATTCAAATTTGTGGATTTGGGAGGGATGATGAAGTTGGGTGGTATCAACCATTTTTCGAGATAGCGGTCGTGCATGTGTAACTATGTCGATCTAGAACACACATATGGGGCGTTTGCCCTCGATTTAAAAACGGGGTACACTGATGGTGAAGCTCATCAATTGCCGAGATAGGTTCCAGGGAGTATGATAGGATTCGAGGTCAACAATTAGTTAAATATTAATAGGAAACTGTAGGATGGGGTGAGCTGATGGGAGGACACCTTGAAAATTGGAGAGGTCATTGATAGATAGGAGAGATACCTTAACAATGAAAGGGTAATTGTGGCAATTCGCTGATAGTACATTAATCTCTTTAGCTTGGAAACTTTTTGTTTTATGCTTAGAAGCTTGATATTTCATGCAAAAAGTACATGTCATGAGTAACCTAAATCTTTGAGATCTTTTGAAAACATAGAACCAGAGCTCCTATGCAAATTTACTAGCGTTCCTTTGTGTGGACCTCAAAATGGTGAGTTATGGCTCACAAGAAATACATAGAGCCAAAAAATATGGAGCTTGGAAACACATAAAATGATGAAAAACGACAGATCAATGATAGGTAATATATCACATAGCTTAAAATAACAACAATCATAAAAAAAATGACACATGAAATAAGGGGTACTACCAATCTCTTAGAATAAAATATTTGATTTGCGATGATGAAACACCACATTAAAGGACGAGTAGTAGTAATATCATAGCATGAAATAGCAACGCACATCGATGAAATGGCACATGGAATGACAGGTAATAGTTGTCTCATGACATGAAATAACAACGCTCGACAATTGAAATGGCACATGTAACTGTGGGTAGTCGTCGTCTTCTTTCATAAAATAGCAACTTGTGGCAAAGAAATGAAACATGAAATGATGGTAATAGTTGTGTCCTAATAAGATAACAGCCCCCAAAATAGGATGGTACATGAAATTGTGGGCATCAGTCAGCTCCTAAACTCTAATAATGTGCAATGCTAGCATAATATAATATTTTTTTGCAAATTACCTTTTAAATTCCATATGAATTCATTTCAAACCCACATTAATTGTGGTACCACGATGCGAAAGAGGGAAACCGAGGGCATCCCTAACATGCGTGTGCCGACGGGATGGTCCACTCACTATGGCAAAGCTAGATCTTAGTAGGAGGGATATCATGAGGGGCAGAGGGTGAGCGCACGCTAGACCGGGAGTTAATCCTAAGACAAGTTGGGCCCAAGTGGGCAAGAATTGACCCAATAGCTGACTTGTTTGCCCTTTAGACATGCAAATGATTCCATTTATTAATTAACCTGTTGTGAATACATTTTCTCTTCAGAACTACAACAATAGCATATGAACACCATGTAAAAATTGTAGATAAATGTCTTTAAACCATTTTACCTCCATAAAGTACCAAATCATAAAAGGATATACCAAATCCTAGCTTAGAGACTCATAATCACAATCTGTAAATTTAAAACCTAGAGAGTACCCATAGTTCACATCTTGTTATTCTTTCTAGATCCATGGAGAAGATTGTTATTTTACTAAATATATGCAGATCAACATCTTTTTTTCTCCTAGCCGTTTCCTGCTAATAGTGATTAGTGATATGGACATCGGGTGTTGGAAGATGGGGTGCAAACATACATTCACTTTTGGAATTAAGAATAATGTAGGATGTAGCAGTAAATCCATAGGTGGCGAGCGAGGGAGACGTGCGGGACTAGGGGTCGGAGGATGTAGTTGAAAGTGGGTTCAATGGACTAGATAAAAAAAAAGTGTTGTAGAGTTGTATAATCTACACCTACATCTACACTATATAAAAAGACACAGAGGGTCGCTGACCCAAATAACAATTGATGTGCGATTGCCATCATCCAATGTTCCAGCAGTTTCCGGTGATGTTACTTAGTGATGTGTCATCATAAGTCGTACCCCTGTAGTCATAACCATTTATCTTTCTAAATCTAAAAATCAAGATTATCCTAATGATGAGGTCAATTTCCCATGCCCAATATCCCTGACAAAATATCCCATGCCTAATAGTGTGCCCGTCGTGCTAGACACAACATGAGGTTGGTCACACTGGAGAGTAACTTATACTGGTAAGAACATCACTAGCAGAACCCCTAAAACGCGGAAGGTTTGCAGTTCGCGTTCTAGAGGTTTTTTCGGTTTCGAGAGACCAGTCAGTAGCAGCGCCCGTAAATATACCCACATATTTAAAGATTTTGCCGCGAATATAGATACAAAAGAGACAGCAACGTCCACCGATTACAACGATTTTCACTGTCGGTGATCACCGGACTATCCCTAGCACTAAACCCTAGCCCTGACCTACCCGGGGACAAGCCTTGAGTAATATGTCGCGGCGGGGAATGACGGCGGCGCTCACTCCTCGTGGGAAGAGACAATGGTGACCAGCTCCGCGAGCGAGCCAGCGACGCCCTTCTCGAGGAGAACACCGTTCACCTCGAACTGCTGACAGCGCTTCGCCTGCACCTCCTCCTCCTCCACTGCAGAGCGCTGGCAGAGGGTCGCGACGACGACGTCGACCGCATTGTCGAGGACGAAGTCCAGGTCGGAGAAGGAGGGGTCAAATGCCGCCGGATCGTACTCCGGCAGCGGCTCCGTCCTCACGAGGGCGCGAAAGGAGCTCCCCACACGGATCATTTACTCCTGGCGCATGCACGGTCAGTTTCTTTTTTCCTGAAGCCGTATATAACTCCTCATTTTGCGGGATTGAGACGGACGAGAGACCGGCGGACGGGAACCTTGCATATTTTTTTAGTTACGAGCGATATAGCTATTACATATAACTGCATGTGTCGTTTTGCTATCCAACGTTCTTATTTAATATGTTAGGAGATACTTTGGCAAACTAATTACATTACGGAACCGAGGGAGTAGTTATTATATAATACTTTGTCACGCATTATTGTCGTTCCTAATAATTGGAAGACTTCCTTGTTTTTTTTTTTACTTTAAGGGAGACTTTTTGTCTTACGATTTAGTACGTACTACTAACTCTACACATGAGGTTATAAAATGGTTAGAGGAAAATTATCTAGGGCTTTGTTGCAGTTTCCGAGGGAAATTGTATGCGCCAAGTGTTGGAATTAATTGGGAGACTATTGCGAGCATTTATTGGCCCAAGTCCATTTGGCCTCCCTATCTAGCTCACCTCAGCCTGCATCCCTCAAAAAAAAAAAAAAAAAAAAAAAAAAAAACTCGGCCTGCTACGGGTTACCCAACCACCAAGCCCGCAGCCTCTCATTCTCGCTCGTGCCGCGTCCCCTTCCTCTCGGCGCCGCTCATCTCGTTCCCCAACCCAGCCCCCTCCTCCGTAGCTGCGGCGTCGGCCTACCCACCACCGACGGACGGCGCTGGCCGACAAAGAGCGATCTAGTCCGAAATTGAAGCTTTCCCCCGCGGACGACGGCTACGGTCGCTCTATGGCGTGCCGGCGAGGCCGCCCCTCTTCTCCGACCGGCGGCGGATTCGGAACAGTGCCGTTCATCTGTCTCCCCGGTGCCTTTGCTCTGCCTCCCAGTCTCGATGATGACAGCGTGGCCGTCGCTGCTCATCCGCCGCATCAAGCGCGTCCCTGTCGTCCCCACTCACCGGGCGCCTCCAAGGTTCCCGACCCGGGAACCGTCGGCGCCATGGAGGGCTTCTACCTGGAGATCGAAGCCTTCACCCACCTCGAGTTCCTTGGTCAGTCCCTCTTCCTATGCGTCGTCTTTCCTCTGTTCCTCAGTCAGTCCTCTCCATTGCTGCTCTGCTCACGCGTGGTGTTCTGTACCGTGCTGGGACATGGTTTGTTGAGGTGGTACGGCGACGGCAGGGAGCCCAAGCAGCAGCAGCGGCGGCAGAGGTTTGAGACAGCGCTAGAGATGGAAAGCCTCCTCCACGGCTCCGATGCATCCGCGTAGAGCTCACCCACCTTCACTGTAATCTCTTGATCTATTTTACTCTCCTCGCCAACACGTCAGAACCCAAGATATCGTCTTGCTCATGCTCGTGTGACCGTGCAGACAATGAGAAGGAGATCGAGGAGGGCCTTCCCAAGCTGCTGCTGGTGGTCGACTGCCCGTGCTGCTACTGCCGGTGTCTTCCCCGATGACGCCCCCGAGCTTCCACCCGAAGTCGTAGTACAGCAGTGGTCTCACCTGGGGGCGGGACGGCGCAACCCCAGCGTGCTGAGATTGGCGTCAGCGACAGTTGGTATCAGGTGAGCACTTGTTCCTTTACTCACAGCTATGGCCGTCGTGCCATGATGTTCTAGTGTTACGATACATTCCTGATGTGTGTAATGATACTTGGATAAGGGCACAAATCATGAGGAAGAAGTCTAGATTTTTGTAGTACTATTAGGTTGAGCTGTGGTAGTGGTAGTTTCCAAAGTTTGGGACGTCGTGTGTTTGATATGGTGCCATTTGGGATGACGATTAAAGGTTGTTTGGAATGTTGCAATGGCCCATAAAAATAGTTTGGCGAAGAAGACTGGTGCTGAATGAATTGTTTGGTCTGTGGTGTTTTGCGCCGCTTGATGCTTTCTTATGTGCGGTGATTAGGGATCACATTTGGTGGAGCAGAATGTCATGCTGTTGCCGGATTCTGATTTGAATTCTTTATACATGAGTGGTTGTAATTGGTGATAACCCCAGTGGAGGGAGGAGCCTTGTGTTTTGGGGGGATACTCGGGGGTGTGGATTCAGTAGACTGGAAGGGATCATCTTGTATACTAGGTAGATGGGAAGGCGGTAGCAAGCGCAGCGTTGCAGTGAGCAGCAAAATATACTTGTTAGTGGACGATGAATCTTGCAGTTTTTTTGTTTCTATATTTTGGAGGGTAGAACCTTGCAGTTGATGTTTGCACAGCAGGTAGGCGAGATGGTACATGTTGAAGGTTTTCGTGTTTGAAATCTTAATGCATGTTAACAATGTCGGCCCTGCTGCAGGTCAGGTTTGGTTGTGGTGGTTCTTTGTGTGAGCAAAGCATGCGTCGAGATGATGGTTGAGTAGTGATGAAGTTGTAGTAACGACGAGAAGTTTGTATGTAATTTATTTTTCTTCCTTTGTTTCTGATTCAGTGTTAGAATGGCATTCTTGAAAGGCGGTGATTGATACTAAATTTTTTGGTCTATATTCTGAGGAGAGCGAGTTTGTTGGTGATTGACCACCATTGATTAGGTTGTTGACTAGCTTAGTCGTCAAGACAAGACGGATTTGGATGGTAGGCTGCTGTAAGTATGGAGACAGCTTTGTTGCGAGGCCAGGCCTAATATTTGTTTTTGTATGTGGATGGTAGGGCTCCCGTGAATTAATATTTGTAATTAAGAGCCAAGCCAGGATTTCGTCCCGAACGGCTGCGGTGAGTGAGCGCATCCATCAAGTTGTGGTTTTTGTTCCGGTAAACAACCAGATGGAGTGAGCTATGAAGGGAAAAAGAAAAGCGAAATATACCCGTTTCTTCTGGAAACCAGCACCTGCTCGTCTCTTACGTGTGTGCGTGAACAGAGAGAGAGAAAAAAAAATCCTGCATCGTGCGCGCATACGTGGACGCCCGCGCCTGCATCGTGCTTCCGGTCCGTGGACCTGGAGATCGCCGTCCGCGCCTGGGACGAGTGCTTCCGTACGTGATAGTACATGGTCTCTGTGTTGATAGGTCTAATTAGATTCAGCTCCGATATCTATTGGGAAGAGGTGACCGATCGGTCATGCAAGAGGAGACCGATAAGGCGACCTTCGCGCAGCTGCTCAAAGATGGACGGAGCCAAATCTGCCGCGCCACTGGCCAAGAAGACAGCAGACGAGGAGATGGCCGAGGAGGTGGAGGAATTCGCTGAATACACTAGGGACTAGGAATCTGGTTGGAGCGAAACCTGCGGTTTCTTCACAGACATCAGTGAGCAACTAACTAACAAACCCTCTTCTTTTATACTAGTTCTCATGTCAGACTGCCTACTTATTTATGGATGGGACTACAGGAGGGGTTCTCTCTTTTCTTTAAACTTCAATAAGGGACCATCTTACTTACAATTTCCTGCTTATCTAATGCTAGTTCATGCATGTTAATTACTCCCTATTACTACTTAGTTTCTAACACGTACGCGCTCCACTTTATTTATTGGGTGCTGCGTGCAGCCATGCTGAGTCCAATGCAGTTTACACACTACACACCTGGACTCAAGGCACTCTGCGCTGCCGGTTCCACCCCGAAGACCTTGCAGCTCTTCTCCATCGAGCTCACAGAAATCGATGGAGGCCTCGACTGGCCACTGTCTGTGTATGGCATTGTTGCCGCCCGAGACATCGTGGATCGAAACCGGAACATCCTCTTCTCTCGCGGTAGGAGCGAGGCCCAAGAACTGACACAGCAAGTATGTATGCTATACTATCTCGATCTTCTTTTCGTCTACCTGCATGCATGTGTATCCTTTCTTGTTTGTCTGACGCGGGACTGCATGATCAATGGTGCTCTCACAGGATCCTTTTCTGTGCCTGATGGGTCCGACTCGCGCGATCGTGTTCACCGACAGGGTCGACTTTGAGATCGAACTCAAAGTGAAAGGCGCACTGAAATCTCAAGACAAACCGTTGATGAGTCGTCTGCGACGTTACGTAGGTTACGGCCCGGGCGTATCCACCATCAGCTTCAAGAACGTCATGTGCACGCTAGAGCTACGCACGCAGCCAGTTAAAGACACGATCCAGGCCACTGTCTTGGCGATCAAGGTCGTCGAAGGGCCATGGCCTTTTGAATACGGCGGCAGAGTTACTTGCTCATCGCTCTCCGGGGAATTCGTGTTCACCGATAATCAAGTCGGTCGTACTCTTGAGCCCTCGCCTGGAGAGATCGTGCTGCTCGAATCCAAAGGTAGAGCCATGCCGAAAGGTTACGGTGTTTACGTACATCTGTCGAGGCAAGTTGTCTCCGTGCAACGCGAAGGCGCATTGGACGTCGTCATACGAGCCTACTCCAAACCTGGTGCTAGATCTAAGAAGGGTCATGTCTGTTTCGTGCCCAAATTTTGCAACATAAGCCAGGGCGAATGCACCCTTGGTGATGCCAAGGTATTGATTACTGTTGCCTGGTCCCTAGTCGCTACCAGCAAGATGGATCTTAGGAGTGAGCTAGGCAACAGGAGGTTTCTGCCAGGCTATGAAAATTAAATATGCAGCAAAAGGAAGACCCACAAAAGCCTTGATATCCCTGCAGTAGGGTTCTATTTCACTGTGATGTATGCATGGGAGTTTGGTTGTATTTCTGAATCAGTGTAGCTATCAAATTTGTCCAACTCTATCGAGTACGATGTCAAACTGAGTAAGTTATTATAGCTATTTAAAATCGTATACACGTTTTGGCCAACAAAATCTGTACTGCTTGTCGCTTTTAGAGCTCATAAAGTAAGCTTATCTTCTTTTAATTGCTTAGTCTGAAACATATGCAAATTCTGGACCGGCTACTTACAGACCTCGAGTTTCGCATCCTTGGATATATTTCTTTGGTAAAAATGGAATGAAAAGGCATTGGTGTCATCATTTCATTTCATTAGAAATAAAATGATAGGGTTATATATGAGAATTGACTTAACATACCAAGTAATTACCTGAATTTTCAATTGGAATGATGTTTCCTATTTGATGACAGCCAACTAGCGTTGGATAAGGGGATCTCAATTGAATTCCATGAGTTTCAAAATTCAAAAATCATATTTATGAGTTCATAAAAAATCTAAAAAAAAAATCCGGATGTAGCCAATGATCTATCCCACGAATGTGCAAAAAATAAATTTCAAATACTCCCTCCGATCCTAATTAATGGGCGTAACTGCTTCACAAATTTGTGCATGCATAGGTCAGGATCTGCGCCCCTTATTTCGGATCGGAGGGAGTACTTTGTATTCTAAGCTAAACAAAAATGGAAACAGTGAAAATCTAAGTATGTCTATTTATTTTCAAATCTTAATTTTCTAAGACTTTGTCATACTCTTGAACTGCCTGAATCAAAAGGTAGAGCGATGCAGAAAGGTTACGGTGTTTACGTACATCTGTCGAGGCAAGTTGTTTCTGTGCAGCGGGAAGGAGCATTGGACGTTGTCATACAACCCTACTCCAAATCTGGTTACTCCCTTGATATCCCTGTAAGATTTTGTCATACTCTTGAACCCTCGTCTGGACTTCGTGCTGCTTGAATCAAAAGGTAGAGGGATGTCGAAAGGTTACGGTGTTTCTGTGCAGCGGGAAGGAGCATTGGACGTTGTCATACAACCCTACTCCAAATCTGGTGCTAGAGCTAAACAAGGCCATGTCTGTTTCGTGCCCAAATTTTGCAACATAAGCAAGCGTGAATGTGCTACGGTATTGATTACTGTCGCTTGGTCCCTAGTCGCTACGAGCAAGATGGAACTTAGGAGTGAAGTACGCAGCAGAAGGAGGGTGTTTGACTGGGAGGTTTCTGGTGGGCGGATATGCAGCAGAAGGAAGACCCCTTGATATCCCTGTAGGGTTCTGGGCTCTATTTCAGTGTAATGTATGGAGGTTTGGTTGTATTTCTGAATCAGTTAGCTATTAAGTTTGTCCAGCTCTATTGAGTATTATGTCAAACTGAATAAGTTAGCTATTTAAAATCGTATACACGTTTTGGCCAACAAAATTTGGACTGCTTGTCACTTTTAGAGCTCAGAAAATAATCTTATTTTTTTAATATAGCTTAGTCTGAAACACATGCAATTCTGGACCGGCTCTTTTAGAGCTCGAGTTTGGCATCCCTCGTTTTATTATATTTGGTAAAAATAGAACGAAAAGGCATTGATTTCATCGTTTCATTTCATACCAATTAACTACCTGAAATTCCAATTGGAATGATGTTTCCAATTTGATGACAGCCAAAACACGTTGGATAAGGGAATCTCAATTGAATTCCATGAGTTTCAGAATTCAAAAATCATATTTATGAGTTTTTGAAAATTCTAAAAAAATCCGGTTGTAGCCAATGATCTATCCCACAAATGTGCAAAAAATAAATTCCAAATACTTTGCATTCTGAGCTAAACAAAAATGACAAAAGTGTAAATCTAAGTACGCCTATTTTAAGATCTCTAAATTTTCTAAGATTTTGTCATTTTTATGGAGCCCATAATACTTTGTATTTGAAATAGATATTTTGCACGGTTGTGGATACATCGTAAACTACATCTAGTTTTTTTAAGAATTAAAACTTGTAAATATAGCTTTTGATTTTTTTTTTAAATGACAGGAACACTAGAGCTGGGGGAGGGGGGGGGGGGCAAAAAGAAAATCCTTCCTCCAAGTTCGTATCTATAGTTATTACGCCATTTCACATCCCACAGTTCCGTTCTCCTCTCTCAACGACAAGGACTACGTCTGCCTAGCTTGGCAATCGCAACTAAGAGCAACTCCACCGGCGCTCTCAACATAGCGTCCGACAAGTGTTTCGGACACATGCTATTGAAAGCTGTGGTATAGATTGCAGCCCTATTGGGAACGCCCCCTCCCCATCCCCCGCCGGCGTGTCCCAATAGACGCAACAGAAACAACTTGTGAAAGAAGAATGGAAAGAAACTGACAATTTTTCATTGAAATTTAACTGAGATTTTACAAACCCAATTGAAATTTAATATATTTGAACGAGATTTAAACTAAACCCTAACTTCTATATATAAGGTAAGCTGATGTTGGTTCGCAGCCCAACGTTGGAGGTGTCGTCAACGTCCGTCGTTTGGTTGCAGTGGCGGACTCGAGGAACTTGCATGCCTCTGATTCGCCGCCTTTGCTGGAGTGGGTCGCCATCCTAGCGGTGCTGGATCCGAGCTTCGAGGGTCGTCTGCTGGTCGAGCCTTCCACTTCCTCCTCTTCCGTGGTTGGCCGACGGTTGGATAACGGGGCGCGTCCATGGCCGACTGCCTGTGGACCAACTGTGTCCTGTCCAAACTTCTACTTCCTCCACTTTCGGGAAGGTGTTGCGCATGAGTTATAGTTCCCCATAAACCGTCATCAGCGGTGAAGCTAGACACGGTCGTTCCTACCGCTGGCGTGCCATGTAGGCCGGCTCCTCGCGGCACATCTCTTCGCGGAGCAATTTTTTGCTAGTGCGATGTACCTCCTCCTCGCGGTGCATCTCTTCGCGGAATTTTCGAGCCTCGTTCTGGAGACATCGGTGTGTGGCCTCAACGCGTCGACACGCACGAACGTCGCTCAACTCGCAGCAGCAAAGCTCCACCACCTCCTCATGACTCAACCGAGGACCAGTCATCTTGTGGCGACAAAGTTTGGGAGAGGAAAGTGTGGGAGGTGGAGAGTGTAACTATAGATGAGATGCTTGCCCCCCGTTATAAAGCCGGCGGGGAAGTGGGGTTGGGTGGCGACCATTACCGCCGAGCATCGGATCTACAGATGGCACCCGCCGGGTTCGGGTGCGGGTTTGGCACCCCCATACCCGCACCCGCTCCTTCCACCCGCCCCCGCTACCCGCCCCCATACCCGCCGGCGGGTATAGAGTTCAACCATACCCGCCACCCGCCGGGGTTGCGGCACCCGACGGGTACCCGCCGGGTTTTCAGAGCAATTTTCAGCAACAATTTCATAGCAATTCCAGCAACAAATTTACAGCAATTTCCAACGGAAAAACGACAACAAATTATAGCAAATTCACACTGCAGACTTGGACATTTGCGCTGCTTGTCCCCGGCGGCCATCTTCTTCTGGACTTAGCCGTCGCCGACGGGGGACGAAGAAACGAGCATAGGTCGCCTCCCAGCAAGAAGCCAAGGCGCGCTCCGCTTCGAACCGGCGGTAGCTGGAGACCTCCAGGCGGCAGAGGTGTGAGCCGCTCGGCCGCTCCTTCTGAGCGGTCCCTCGATGGGCTTCGAACCGGCGGTATCTGGAGACCTCCAGGCGGCGGCAGGAGCGGGACTGTGGGAGCTCGAGCGCACGGCGCAGCGGCGGGAGCTCGAGCGCATGGGGCAAGCGGTGGGACGGGAGCGCAGGGGCAGGGATGCAGGCGCATGGGGCAGGCGGCGGGACGGGAGCGCAGGGAGCAGGTGGCGGCGGCTTGGGGATAAAATGAAACGAGGAGGCGCGTGGGAAGGAAAATATGCTGGTCCTCTGGTGCTAGGGTTTCCAAGTTTCCATTTATACAATGAAATGTGGGGTTGGCTGCTGGAAACTCGCTGACAGGTGGGGCTAGGCGGGTATGCGGGTTAGAGGGTATGGGTTTGAGACCCCCATACCCGCACCCGCCACACCCGATGGGTATGGTTTTCACCCGTTAAGCATACCCGTGGGTTTTTTCCTATACCAAATCATCCCCATTTAAGGCGGGTACCCGTCGGGTTTGTGGGTATCGGGCACCCATTGCCATCCGTAATCGGATCCCCTGGCTTCCATTAATGCCGACGACACGTCCCTTCGTTCTCGCCGGGGAAAGCGCCTTACCATTCAATCGCATTTACTGGCCCTTTGTCGCCCACAATAAATCATGCTGACCACCATTATAGTCAATGAGTCAACAACGTCTCGGGTCCATCGGTCAGGGTCCAATGTAGCGTCAGTTTCCGCGGGTTTCGACACTCCTGGTACTGTCCCTACAAAGGGGGGTCAAAGCAGGGTTGCCGGACGCTAGATTGGGCCCGTCCAGCAACTTCGTCACTATTGGGAGGCCCAGTGGGGGCATTTCGTGTCGACACGCTCAATAGCCCTATTGGGAGTGCTATCGGGAGCGTCGGTGGCTCTAACCCATGGGATTTGATGTATTGGGGCATGTATGTGTCCAATGATAGCCATTAGATTCAGTGGTGGTTGGCCGGCCAAATTGGGAGAGGTGCAGTGCTGACGCGCTCAGACACAAAGTGATGCCCACGTTCTCAAGGAAGTGTGTGGTTGCCCGGTGAGTTTTGTTGGCCAAGCACAACACGCGATGACGGAAAATTATAAGGCCCTCTGAAATTCATTTTAAATAATATAAAATCATGTTACATTCAGGGGAAATCATGTAAAATCAAAATACATATGAAATCTATAAAATCATGTAAAATAATGTAAAATCAATTAAAATTTAGATAGATGTTGTAAATATCTAAAGCAGGTCTAAATTTTAGAAAAAAATCACATCTTTTCTTTTTCATTCAGTCTAGTGAAAGGAGCGCTATTGGTGAGGTTCAAATCATCTATTAAAGTGGTGAGAAACCACTGCCAAGACCTTGTACACTCACCTCAACTAAACTCATAGCAATAGAAAAATCAAGTCATTTGGTCTCTTCCAACCGTTGTTATACCTTGCGTTAATATGGCAACCATCTACACGTATCAGTAGCCTACAATCTTATAAAAACCTCTTTCAAGCATCATCCTACCAATTAAAAGTTGCCAAGTGATCCTTTGGTGCTCATTTTTAGCCTATTTGACTTTAAACTAGATAGGAGGGACTTAGGGCCAAGAGTTGACCTCCCCGAGTCTTGCGCATAGTCCCGGCTGAATTGACCTACCTCGTCACCATGTATTTTCTTTAAAGCTCATTTCCTTGCCCTACCTAACTTCCACTCCATGTGCGTTTTTTATACTCGATGAGAATCCCTGGAGTAATTTTTGCATTGACTTATAATACTCGAAAAGTTTGTGCATAGGCAATGTGTGGAACTCAAAGGTTTTATTGCTATACCTTGCGAGTTTAAGCCGTGGAGGATCAAGATCTTGAGGATATGATTAGAAGAGAAGAGTTCAATATATGGCTTTATGCCGAGGTCATGATGGACTCATGTAGGCCGCCTCCTCGCGGCACATCTCTTCGCGGAGCAAGTTTTTGCTGGTGCGATGTACCTCCTCCTCGCGGTGCATCTCTTCGCGGAATTTCCGAGCCTCGTTCTGGAGAGATCGGTGTGTGGCCTCAACGCGTCGACACACACGAACGTCGCTCAACTCACAGCAGCAAAGCTCCACCACCTCCTCATGACTCAACCGAGGACCAGTCATCTTGTGGCGACAAAGTTTGGGAGAGGAAAGTGTGGGAGGTGGAGAGTGTAACTATAGATGAGAGGCTTGCCCCCCGTTCTAAAGCCGGCGGGGAAGTGGGGTTGGGTGGCGACCAATAACGCCGAGCATCGTATCCCCTGGCTTCCATTAATGCCGACGACACGTCCCTTCGTTCTCGCCGGGGAAAGCGCCTTACCATTCAATCGCATTTACTGGCCCTTTGTCGCCCACAATAAATCATGCTGACCACCATTATAGTCAACGAGTCAACAACGTCTCGGGTCCATCGGTTAGGGTCCAATGTAGCGTCAGTTTCCACGGGTTTCGATACTCCCGGTACTGTCCCTACAAAGGGGGGTCAAAGCAGGGTTGCCGGACGCTAGATTGGGCCCGTCCCGCAACTTCGTCACTATTGGGAGGCCCAGTGGGGGCATTTCGTGTCGACACGCTCAATAGCCCTATTGGGAGAGCAATCGGGAGCGTCGGTGGCTCTAACCCATGGGATTTGATGTATTGGGGCATGTGTGTGTCCAATGATAGCCATTAGATTCAGTGGTGGTTGGCCGGCCAGATTGGGAGAGGTGCAGTGCTGACGCGCTCAGACACAAAGTGATGCCCACGTTCTCAAGGAAGTGTGTGGTTGCCCGGTAAGTTTTGTTGGCCAAGCACAACACGCGATGTCGAAAAATTATAAGGCCCTCTGAAATTCATTTTAAATAATATAAAATCATGTTACATTCAGGGGAAATCATGTAAAATCAAAATACATATGAAATCTATAAAATCATGTAAAATAATGTAAAATCAATTAAAATTTAGATAAATGTTGTAAATATCTAAAGCAGGTCTAAATTTGAGAAAAAAATCACATCTTCTCTTTTTCATTCATTCTAGTGAAAGGAGCGGTATTGGTGAGGTTCAAATCATCTATTAAAGTGGTGAGAAACCACTGCCAAGACCTTGTACACTCACCTCAACTAAACTCATAGCAATAGAAAAATCAAGTCATTTGGTCTCTTCCAACCGTTGTTATACCTTGCGTTAATATGGCAACCATCTACACGTATCAGTAGCCTACAATCTTATAAAACCCTCTTTCAAGCATCATCCTACCAATTAAAAGTTGCCAAGTGATCCTTTGGTGCTCATTTTCAGCCTATTTGACTTTAAACTAGATAGGAGGAACTTAGGGCCAAGAGTTGACCTCCCCGAGTCTTGCTCATAGTCCCGTCTGAATTGACCTACCTCGTCACCATGTATTTTCTTTAAAGCTCATTTCCTTGCCCTACCTAACTTCCACTCCATGTGCGTTTTTTATACTCGATGAGAATCCCTGGAGTAATTTTTGCATTGACTTATAATACTCAAAAAGTTTGTCCATAGGCAATGTGTGGAACTCAAAGGTTTTCTTGCTATACCTTGCGAGTTTAAGCCGTGGAGGATCAAGATCTTGAGGATATTATTAGAAGAGAAGATTTCAATATATGGCTTTATGCCGAGGTCATGATGGACTCGTGTAGGCCGCCTCCTCGCGGCACATCTCTTCGCGGAGCAAGTTTTTGCTGGTGCGATGTACCTCCTCCTCGCGGTGCATCTCTTCGCGGAATTTCCGAGCCTCGTTCTGGAGACGTCGGTGTGGCCTCAACGCGTCGACACGCACGAACGTCGCTCAACTCGCAGCAGCAAAGCTCCACCACCTCCTCATGACTCAACCGAGGACCAGTCATCTTGTGGCGACAAAGTTTGGGAGAGGAAAGTGTGGGAGGTGGAGAGTGTAACTATAGATGAGAGACTTGCCCCCCGTTCTAAAGCCAGCGGGGAAGTGGGGTTGGGTGGCGACCATTAATGCCGAGCATCGGATCCCCTGGCTTCCATTAATGCCGACGACACGTCCCTTCGTTCTCGCCGGGGAAAGCGCCTTACCATTCAATCGCATTTACTGGCCCTTTGTCGCCCACAATAAATCATGCTGACCACCATTATAGTCAATGAGTCAACAACGTCTCGGGTCCATCGGTCAGGGTCCAATGTAGCGTCAGTTTCCGCGGGTTTCGACACTCCCGGTACTGTCCCTACAAAGGGGTTCAAAGCAGAGTTGCCGGACGCTAGATTGGGCCCGTCCAGCAACTTCGTCACTATTGGGAGGCCCAGTGGGGGCATTTCGTGTCGACACGCTCAATAGCCCTATTGGGAGTGCTATCGGGAGCGTCGGTGGCTCTAACCCATGGGATTTGATGTATTGGGGCATGTATGCGTCCAATGTTAGCCATTAGATTCAGTGGTGGTTGGCCGGCCAGATTGGGAGAGGTGCAGTGCTGACGCGCTCAGACACAAAGTGATGCCCACGTTCTCAAGGAAGTGTGTGGTTGCCCGGTGAGTTTTGTTGGCCAAGCACAACACGCGATGACGGAAAATTATAAGGCCCTCTGAAATTCATTTTAAATAATATAAAATCATGTTACATTCAGGGGAAATCATGTAAAATCAAAATACATATGAAATCTATAAAATCATGTAAAATAATGTAAAATCAATTAAAATTTAGATAGATGTTGTAAATATCTAAAGCAGGTCTAAATTTTAGAAAAAAATCACATCTTTTCTTTTTCATTCATTCTAGTGAAAGGAGCGGTATTGGTGAGGTTCAAATCATCTATTAAAGTGGTGAGAAACCACTGCCAAGACCTTGTACACTCACCTCAACTAAACTCATAGCAATAGAAAAATCAAGTCATTTGGTCTCTTCCAACCATTGTTATACCTTGCGTTAATATGGCAACCATCTACACGTATCAGTAGCCTACAATCTTATAAAAACCTCTTTCAAGCATCATCCTACCAATTAAAAGTTGCCAAGTGATCCTTTGGTGCTCATTTTTAGCCTATTTGACTTTAAACTAGATAGGAGGGACTTAGGGCCAAGAGTTGACCTCCCCGAGTCTTGCTCATAGTCCCGGCTGAATTGACCTACCTCGTCACCATGTATTTTATTTGAAGCTCATTTCCTTGCCCTACCTAACTTCCACTCCATGTGCGTTTTTTATACTCGATGAGAATCCCTGGAGTAATTTTTGCATTGACTTATAATACTCGAAAAGTTTGTGCATAGGCAATGTGTGGAACTCAAAGGTTTTATTGCTATACCTTGCGAGTTTAAGCCGTGGAGGATCAAGATCTTGAGGATATGATTAGAAGAGAAGAGTTCAATATATGGCTTTATGCCGAGGTCATGATGGACTCATGTAGGCCGCCTCCTCGCGGCACATCTCTTCGCGGAGCAAGTTTTTGCGGGTGCGATGTACCTCCTCCTCGCGGTGCATCTCTTCGCGGAATTTCCGAGCCTCGTTCTGGAGACATTGGTGTGTGGCCTCAACGCGTCGACACACACGAACGTCGCTCAACTCACAGCAGCAAAGCTCCACCACCTCCTCATGACTCAACCGAGGACCAGTCATCTTGTGGCGACAAAGTTTGGGAGAGGAAAGTGTGGGAGGTGGAGAGTGTAACTATAGATGAGAGGCTTGCCCCCCGTTCTAAAGCCGGCGGGGAAGTGGGGTTGGGTGGCGACCATTAACGCCGAGCATCGTATCCCCTGGCTTCCATTAATGCCGACGACACGTCCCTTCGTTCTCGCCGGGGAAAGCGCCTTACCATTCAATCGCATTTACTGGCCCTTTGTCGCCCACAATAAATCATGCTGACCACCATTATAGTCAACGAGTCAACAACGTCTCGGGTCCATCGGTCAGGGTCCAATGTAGCGTCAGTTTCCACGGGTTTCGATACTCCCGGTACTGTCCCTACAAAGGGGGGTCAAAGCAGGGTTGCCGGACGCTAGATTGGGCCCGTCCCGCAACTTCGTCACTATTGGGAGGCCCAGTGGGGGCATTTCGTGTCGACACGCTCAATAGCCCTATTGGGAGAGCAATCGGGAGCGTCGGTGGCTCTAACCCATGGGATTTGATGTATTGGGGCATGTGTGTGTCCAATGATAGCCATTAGATTCAGTGGTGGTTGGCCGGCCAGATTGGGAGAGGTGCAGTGCTGACGCGCTCAGACACAAAGTGATGCCCACGTTCTCAAGGAAGTGTGTGGTTGCCCGGTAAGTTTTGTTGGCCAAGCACAACACGCGATGTCGAAAAATTATAAGGCCCTCTGAAATTCATTTTAAATAATATAAAATCATGTTACATTCAGGGGAAATCATGTAAAATCAAAATACATATGAAATCTATAAAATCATGTAAAATAATGTAAAATCAATTAAAATTTAGATAAATGTTGTAAATATCTAAAGCAGGTCTAAATTTGAGAAAAAAATCACATCTTCTCTTTTTCATTCATTCTAGTGAAAGGAGCGGTATTGGTGAGGTTCAAATCATCTATTAAAGTGGTGAGAAACCACTGCCAAGACCTTGTACACTCACCTCAACTAAACTCATAGCAATAGAAAAATCAAGTCATTTGGTCTCTTCCAACCGTTGTTATACCTTGCGTTAATATGGCAACCATCTACACGTATCAGTAGCCTACAATCTTATAAAACCCTCTTTCAAGCATCATCCTACCAATTAAAAGTTGCCAAGTGATCCTTTGGTGCTCATTTTCAGCCTATTTGACTTTAAACTAGATAGGAGGAACTTAGGGCCAAGAGTTGACCTCCCCGAGTCTTGCTCATAGTCCCGTCTGAATTGACCTACCTCGTCACCATGTATTTTCTTTAAAGCTCATTTCCTTGCCCTACCTAACTTCCACTCCATGTGCGTTTTTTATACTCGATGAGAATCCATGGAGTAATTTTTGCATTGACTTATAATACTCAAAAAGTTTGTCCATAGGCAATGTGTGGAACTCAAAGGTTTACAGCTATACCTTGCGAGTTTAAGCCGTGGAGGATCAAGATCTTGAGGATATTATTAGAAGAGAAGATTTCAATATATGGCTTTATGCCGAGGTCATGATGGACTCGTGTAGGCCGCCTCCTCGCGGCACATCTCTTCGCGGAGCAAGTTTTTGCTGGTGCGATGTACCTCCTCCTCGCGGTGCATCTCTTCGCGGAATTTCCGAGCCTCGTTCTTGAGACGTCGGTGTGTGGCCTCAACGCGTCGACACGCACGAACGTCGCTCAACTCGCAGCAGCAAAGCTCCACCACCTCCTCATGACTCAACCGAGGACCAGTCATCTTGTGGCGACAAAGTTTGGGAGAGGAAAGTGTGGGAGATGGAGAGTGTAACTATAGATGAGAGGCTTGCCCCCCGTTCTAAAGCCAGCGGGGAAGTGGGGTTGGGTGGCGACCATTAATGCCGAGCATCGGATCCCCTGGCTTCCATTAATGCCGACGACACGTCGCTTCGTTCTCGCCGGGGAAAGCGCCTTACCATTCAATCGCATTTACTGGCCCTTTGTCGCCCACAATAAATCATGCTGACCACCATTATAGTCAATGAGTCAACAACGTCTTGGGTCCATCGGTCAGGGTCCAATGTAGCGTCAGTTTCCGCGGGTTTCGACACTCCCGGTACTGTCCCTACAAAGGGGGGTCAAAGCAGAGTTGCCGGACGCTAGATTGGGCCCGTCCAGCAACTTCGTCACTATTGGGAGGCCCAGTGGGGGCATTTCGTGTCGACACGCTCAATAGACCTATTGGGAGTGCTATCGGGAGCGTCGGTGGCTCTAACCCATGGGATTTGATGTATTGGGGCATGTATGCGTCCAATGTTAGCCATTAGATTCAGTGGTGGTTGGCCGGCCAGATTGGGAGAGGTGCAGTGCTGACGCGCTCAGACACAAAGTGATGCCCACGTTCTCAAGGAAGTGTGTGGTTGCCCGGTGAGTTTTGTTGGCCAAGCACAACACGCGATGACGGAAAATTATAAGGCCCTCTGAAATTCATTTTAAATAATATAAAATCATGTTACATTCAGGGGAAATCATGTAAAATCAAAATACATATGAAATCTATAAAATCATGTAAAATAATGTAAAATCAATTAAAATTTAGATAGATGTTGTAAATATCTAAAGCAGGTCTAAATTTTAGAAAAAAATCACATCTTTTCTTTTTCATTCATTCTAGTGAAAGGAGCGGTATTGGTGAGGTTCAAATCATCTATTAAAGTGGTGAGAAACCACTGCCAAGACCTTGTACACTCACCTCAACTAAACTCATAGCAATAGAAAAATCAAGTCATTTGGTCTCTTCCAACCGTTGTTATACCTTGCGTTAATATGGCAACCATCTACACGTATCAGTAGCCTACAATCTTATAAAACCCTCTTTCAAGCATCATCCTACCAATTAAAAGTTGCCAAGTGATCCTTTGGTGCTCATTTTCAGCCTATTTGACTTTAAACTAGATAGGAGGAACTTAGGGCCAAGAGTTGACCTCCCCGAGTCTTGCTCATAGTCCCGTCTGAATTGACCTACCTCGTCACCATGTATTTTCTTTAAAGCTCATTTCCTTGCCCTACCTAACTTCCACTCCTTGTGCGTTTTTTATACTCGATGAGAATCCCTGGAGTAATTTTTGCATTGACTTATAATACTCAAAAAGTTTGTCCATAGGCAATGTGTGGAACTCAAAGGTTTTCTTGCTATACCTTGCGAGTTTAAGCCGTGGAGGATCAAGATCTTGAGGATATTATTAGAAGAGAAGATTTCAATATATGGCTTTATGCCGAGGTCATGATGGACTCATGTAGGCCGCCTCCTCGCGGCACATCTCTTCGCGGAGCAAGTTTTTGCTGGTGCGATGTACCTCCTCCTCGCGGTGCATCTCTTCGCGGAATTTCCAAGCCTCATTCTGGAGACGTCGGTGTGTGGCCTCAACGCGTCGACACGCACAAACGTCGCTCAACTCGCAGCAGCAAAGCTCCACCACCTCCTCATGACTCAACCGAGGACCAGTCATCTTGTGGCGACAAAGTTTGGGAGAGGAAAGTGTGGGAGGTGGAGAGTGTAACTATAGATGAGAGGCTTGCCCCCCGTTCTAAAGCCAGCGGGGAAGTGGGGTTGGGTGGCGACCATTAATGCCGAGCATCGGATCCCCTGGCTTCCATTAATGTCGACGACACGTCCCTTCGTTCTCGCCGGGGAAAGCGCCTTACTATTCAATCGCATTTACTGGCCCTTTGTCGCCCACAATAAATCATGCTGACCACCATTATAGTCAATGAGTCAACAACGTCTCGGGTCCATCGGTCAGGGTCCAATGTAGCGTCAGTTTCCGCGGGTTTCGACACTCCCGGTACTGTCCCTACAAAGGGGGGTGAAAGCAGAGTTGCCGGACGCTAGATTGGGCCCGTCCAGCAACTTCGTCACTATTGGGAGGCCCAGTGGGGGCATTTCGTGTCGACACGCTCAATAGCCCTATTGGGAGTGCTATCGGGAGCGTCGGTGGCTCTAACCCATGGGATTTGATGTATTGGGGCATGTATGCGTCCAATGTTAGCCATTAGATTCAGTGGTGGTTGGCCGGCCAGATTGGGAGAGGTGCAGTGCTGACGCGCTCAGACACAAAGTGATGCCCACGTTCTCAAGGAAGTGTGTGGTTGCCCGGTGAGTTTTGTTGGCCAAGCACAACACGCGATGCCGGAAAATTATAAGGCCCTGTAAAATTCATTCTAAATAATATAAAATCATTTTACATTCAGGGGAAATCATGTAAAATCAAAATACATATGAAATCTATAAAATCATGTAAAATAATGTAAAATCAATTAGAATTTAGATAAATGTTGTAAATATCTAAAGCAGGTCTAAATTTTAGAAAAAAAATCACATCTTCTCTTTTTCATTTATTCTAGTAAAAGGAGCGGTATTGGTGAGGTTCAAATCATCTATTAAAGTGGTGAGAAACCACTGCCAAGACCTTGTACACTCACCTCAACTAAACTCATAGCAATAGAAAAATCAAGTCATTTGGTCTCTTCCAACCGTTGTTATACCTTGCGTTAATATGGCAACCATCTACACGTATCAGTAGCCTACAATCTTATAAAACCCTCTTTCAAGCATCATCCTACCAATTAAAAGTTGCCAAGTGATCCTTTGGTGCTCATTTTTAGCCTATTTGACTTTAAACTAGATAGGAGGAACTTAGGGCCAAGAGTTGACCTCCCCGAGTCTTGCTCATAGTCCCGGCTGAATTGACCTACCTCGTCACCATGTATTTTCTTTAAAGCTCATTTCCTTGCCCTACCTAACTTCCACTCCATGTGCGTTTTTTATACTCGATGAGAATCCCTGGAGTAATTTTTGCATTGACTTATAATACTCGAAAAGTTTGTCCATAGGCAATGTGTGGAACTCAAAGGTTTTCTTGCTATACCTTGCGAGTTTAAGCCGTGGAGGATCAAGATCTTGAGGATATGATTAGAAGAGAATAGTTCAATATATGGCTTTATGCCGAGGTCATGATGGACTCATGCATGAACGATGGTTGACCAAGGTATGGGCCGTACTATCTACTGAAGAACTCAATATGTATCTCAAGAGGTTGTGATAGAGCGAGAAGAAGATCAAATGATGACCAACGTGATGTTCAAGGTGTAATTAAGAATGGCCATGATTGTTGAACCTATAATGAGTATGTCTTGAAGAAGAGGATTGTGTGAAAATCATGTTTATCTTCAACATGTCATCATAGTGAAGAAAGAAGAAAATATACAAGTTCAATCAAGACAAAGTGCAAATATTAAGGGTCAAGTTTATCAACACAAGAATCATAGATGATGTATCGAGCTAGATTAAGTGGTCTCATGGTATGGTAAGCAATTGAATATTACACTTTGTGAAGTAACACATGATCTAAGGTTTTGGAATTTCTATGTGTGTTTAGGTATATTTCCATGTCTTCCATCAAAAGAAATATTCCATAAGGACCACATTTTCCTTATGGACAAGTTTATGGACTGCATAGTGGATGCTCTAAGGGCATCTCCAGCCGTCCCACCCAGAGCCCCCCCAAGCGGCGTTTTTCGCGCCGTTTCGCACCAGTCGCCCCCTCCCAAGATCCGATTCAGCTCCGCTTTCCGCTGTTTTTTGCGCCGTTTCGCGCCACCGAACCCAGGCCAAACCCAGCGCGCTGGGTTCGGCCTGGGAGGGGGGGGGAATGCGTGCGTGGGCCACAACTGTCGGCGACGGAAGGCGATTTCCCTCCCTTTTTTTTGGCGTTTCCCTCCACTTTCCCCCCTCATGTACCTCTCCCCCCACTCCATTCCCGCCATTTGCCACCCAACCCGAGATCTAGACGCCATGGCTCCCGCCCGATTTACAGGACCCCGCGCCGCCGCCGCCGTATCCATTCCCGCGACCTCCGATCTCGGCAAGAAACCGCGCAAGCCGAGAGCTCCGAAGGATAAGCCACCCGACATGACCAACAAGGAGTGGATCGCCGAGAGAGCGCGCCTGGCAACAGCCAACGTCAAGCGCCGGGGGAGGGAGGCGGCGCAGCGGCAGAGGCAGCTGATGGCGCAGCTGCAGGCGGAGGAGCAGGCCGCCGCCGAGGAAGAGGAGTTGGAGGACGAGGAGGAGGACGAGGTCGCGCCGGACGAGCCGCCTACTCCGGTCGCAGCCACAGCGCCGCTTGCCAAGCGGAAGAGCCCCTTCGGCCCCATCTTCGCCGGATGGAAGCAGTCGCCGTCGCCGTCGCCACGCCCGTCACCGCACCCGACGCCTGCGTGGTTCATCGAAGGCGACCCCCTGGGAGGTTTCAACCCCAACCTCACCTTCCCCTACCACCCGCCGATGATGTATGGCGCCTCGCCGGGCTACGCAGCTACCCCGTCCCACCGCCGTGCGATCATGGCCGGACTTCAGCCCCAGGACAACAGCTACATGGAGGAGATCATCATGGCCGGCTCGATGGCGGCGGCGGCGAGCCCGGGCTTCCTCGAGCACACCGGGGAGTTCTTCACGCAGGGAGGTGACGACTATGGCGAAGCGTGCTCTGCCGGCACGCAGGCGACGGGGTGCAGGGCGACGGCGACGAGGTGGACGAGACGCCAGTAGCGCCAGAGGGGCCAGATCCGGCCGGCGAAGGCCGAAAGCGCCGTGGTCCTGGCCGTCCCCGCAAGGAACCCAAGGTACCCCCGCCCCCCGTCGAGCCTCACATCAAGTGGTTGAATAGGGAGGACGTCCTCCTCGCCGAGGCGTGGAAGACGATCAGCATGGACCCGATCGTCGGCGCCAACCAGCACGTCGACAACTACTGGAAGCGGGTGAAGACTGCCTACGACGAGCGCCGGATGATTGGTCCCTACTTCGCCTGTTGCGTCACCGACCGCGGCCAGAAGGCCATGGCGAATCATTGGGCGAACATCCGGACGTCCTGCAACAAGTGGCACGGCATCCAGGAGGAGATCTCGATGAGGCCGCAGAGCGGCGCCAACCGCGAGATGGAGATCGTCCGGATGCTCGGGGCGTACAAGAACGACGAGGGCTCCGACTTCAAGTTCCTCCACGTCTTCGTCGTCATCGAGGGGTGTGAGAAGTGGGCGGAGGTGCGGCGGTCGATCGGCCAGGGCAAGGAGTACGTTCCCGACGCGGTGGCTGCGTGCGCGTCCGAAGGCCGTCCGCCGATGGGCCACAAGAAAGCCAAGTTGGCAAGGGACGGCGCGTCGGCAGCGGCAAAGCTCCAGGCGTCCATCGAGACCTGCATCGCCGACGCCCAGGCCCAGGCCGGCAAGAGGGAGGAGGTCGCCAAACAGCGATGGGCGGCGCTCATGGCCAACTCGCAGGTGAAGATCGACCTCCTCAGGACTGGCACCACGGCGAATAAGAGGAACAACGACCTCGCCTTCCTCACGGGGGGCGACCCGGCCGCGATGACCCCCGAGGTGAGAGCATGGTTCCTGGCGCAGTGCACCCTCATCCTGAGCGACATCAGTGCGCCCCCGGCTCCGGCTACGTCGTCTGGTGGCACTAGCTACACCACCGCGCCGACGAGCCCGCACGTCGACCTGGAGGATGCCGCGCCCGTCGTCGACCTGGAGGATGACGCGCACGTCGCCGACAAGGATGTCGCGCCCGCCATCGACCTGGAGGATGCATCGCCCGTCATCGACCTCGACGATGCTGCGCCCAGCTCGCCGCCTGCTCCGACGCCGGCCGACGCCTCTGCCTGATCGCCTACCTGCCCACGCCGCGCGCGCCCGTCTGTGATTCGATCTAGACTATTTGATCGCCCATCTGTGGCGTTTTTTGTAATATGATTGTCCAAAACCATGGCTGCCGTGATCGCCGAACTAGGGCTCTATTTTTTGGGGCGGGAAGAGGAAGTTTCAAATGATATCGCCGTTCTCTTTTCTGGGCCGCCGAACGGCTGGTAAAATCGCCCCCCCCCCCCGCGCCCAGGTTTTGGTGCGGGGCGGCGTTTTCGCTAAAAAGTGCCGATCTGAAACCTGGGAGGGGGGGGGGGGGAGCGAACGGCTGGAGATGCCCTAAGTCTCGGGCTAGTGTGTGTGTGTTTTTTTTGCGGGTGGTCTCATGCCAAAGTTAGTAAACAGTAATAGGGAATTGTGGCATTATTGCACCTGTGCACCGTGTTCTCCCTCTAGTGACATAAACAGCGTGCCGCGCGACGGATGCAATCAAGCCATAGGCCGTCATTGTGGCTGACAAACTTGGTGTTAGGGGAATCGTACCTTCAACATGTAGATTTCTTATTTTAATACTGTATGACCGAAGTGCTCATCAGTATGAAGCTAGTATCCGTATGATTTTTCATGCAACAATAAAATCAGCACATCTACACTGTTTATTTTAATATAAAATGGTACGAGTATCTAATTTCTGACACATTTTCCATCAACATTTTTTTTTTCATAGGAGAGGGCGACGTTTTTATTTCTTGTATGCATATGCAGATGGATTGACGGGTTCGCTCCATGTCTGAATTAGCCGAGGCACCGACAATTTCTTGGTTTTTATTCATCTCAACTATTTATGTTCCAGAGGGTAAAGTCATCATACATGCATGAACTGCTGACATCTCAATAAAATATTACAGTAGAAAGCATAGCAGCACCTCATTGCCCCCTTCAAATTGACTTAATTTCGGAACTATCAGCTAGATAGGCTTGGCGTCCAGAAAAAAAAAAACCACGAATTGTTGGCCTGCCACCAGCGAAAAACACATTGCTAGCCCACAGACTATTGTTCATAACTTCATAAATTGATGAAATACTGCTAAATTTAATAGCAGTGCATCAGTACATCTTGTCCTTGTGTACCAGTGTGAGACGAATTGGGCAGCCGTTTTTTAGCCTCGGAAACATTGCCCATTTCTCAAGGCTTGGGCAAGGAATGCACCGTCAAATCCAAACGAGTAATAGAACATCGCATATATCTTCTCAAAGCATTCTGCCACTGTTTTTAACTTTATAATATTCACCATGTTACAGTTACACTGAGTTACACCAGCAGCGTTAAGGAAAATGTACACATATATTCAGTTAACTCATACCTTAATAGACTTCTAGACTGAAGACATACCCAGGATCATGCTTAGAGCATCATCCATGGAATAGCCAGTACTCATTTCAAGTAAGGTATTCGTTTCCCCAACAGTAATATCAGAAACAGTCCCGTTGGGTTCAGTTTCCCCGAGAAAAGATACACAACCGTGCATGGATAGATAAAAACAAGCCGGGGAACAAGAGATTTTCTCTCAGTATCTCTAATCTTAGGGCCACCCTTCTCAGTAGATTTGTGCTTGCACTACAATAAACATATGCGATTCTGTAAGGGAAGGAATGCATAAACAAAACAAGGTTCTGAGCAGCAGAGGAGAGTAGGATTTGATAGGCATACACACCTTGCAATTCCTGGTTGTAGAGTCCAGAATACCAGACTAAGACTCCTGGTTCAGAAGGGCTACCAAAGACGCTTGCAAAACAGAAACCAGTTTCAATCTTAGACTGGACAATGTGTGACTTATGGACGACAGTTCATTTTCAGTAAACGAGGCATCGGTCCCGCCGACCTGCTGCTGAGCTTGAGCAACCTGAACTTCCATGTAGCGTCTCAAGCTGGGCTCGACGACGTCTACCAGACCAAGGGATGCGGGGGTGTGCATCCATCTCGAGATGATGAACCCAGCCAATAAATACTGTCCATTGAGCACCAGTTGAGATATGAAACACGGGAGTAAGACATTACCAAATAGTAAAGACCCCGACGTGTTAGATTCAGATTTCCAATGTGCACAGAGATCACTCTGGAATGACCTTGCGAGTTGTCCGACGAGATGGCATATATGAGAGAAAATTTTAGAGTATCCCTCCTCTGCAGCGATCTTCTGCAGGGCTCCGGATGACAGAACCAGCGCCAGCAGCTCGTGGCCCTCGGCATTAAATGAGGTGGACACAGCAGCTCCTTCCCTAATTTTTGCCTCAACCATTTGCAGGCACTGCACCTGTGGAGCTTCGTATGGGAGCAGCAGCATGATTTTGAGAGCCATGAGGCAGTTTGGTGCGGATAGGAGGAGTTCAAGTAAGCGGCATGCTTCCTCATCCTCTAGCAATGTGCTATGTTTTGAAGACGCTCGGTCTAGAAGTTCAATGATCTTCTGGAACTCGCCAAGCCCCGCAAGTTTTCTGATAATCTCCATCCAACAACTGTGGAGAGGATGGACAGATGATGACGCACCATCTTGCTTGTGTGCTGGATTCTCCAACTCTTCCGGTAGGGCCTCCCAGCCATCATCCCAGCCATCACTCCAGTCGCCTGCTTCTTTTGGCGATTCTTGGGGGGAGACAGATTCTTCTTTGGAAGAGAACAATTGCTCCCACTCCTCTAGCACTGTTTCCAGAACAGCAACGTTCTCGACAGAAGAAGCACGTTCTGACAAGTGTAAGAAGCAAGATACTGCAGATTCAAGACTCGACAAGTCTTCGGGCCTGATACTAACATCTGGCAGAACTGCAGTTACCATCTGGCTAGATCTGAGTGCCACTAGATTCGCTGTGATGCTGCTAGAGGGAGTCGTACCCTCATCAGCTATGGAAGAACTTGTTCCAGGCTCATACCATGATTCCCATGGCTCAACCTGGGAAACAATCTCATCTGGAAGGCTTTTGAGGTTTCTTCCTGTAATACACTGCATCAACTGCAGAGCATAGACACGTAGTTGGCTACCTAACTGCATGTTATCAGAAAAGGTTATCAACTTTCCCCAGACACCAGATCTGATCATTTCAAGAGAGCCATCATGTTCCCCTATTGACTGGCTCAATGAAGACAGCAGCTTATGCAGCAAGACCTGAGACCCACAAGAGCCTTTGATCAGATCGGACAAACAGCCATCTGTAGAAGCACTATAAAGCTCTAAGAGATCCAAGGGACTCCTCGAGTCTGTAGTCACATTTTCCAAATGCCCCTGTCCCCCGTAATACACTTCAACTACAGTTTTGAAAGCACATCCAGAAAGAATCATAGCTCGGCAAATGTGTGATGTGTCCATCATCATTTCACTGTTAAAGCCAGCTTGTACAAACATGGAGATGGCATCCCAACCTTGGTGCACTGTTATCTCATCATTTATTAATAGCTGTCTGAAAGCACTCATGCAGTGAGATAACCGGTTTGGATCCAAGCAGCCTGTCCTTTCATACGAGCTAACAGTTGACTGCCTTGGTATGCCATCCACAAGTTTAACCCAAAGCGTTATCAGCATACAGAGAGGTTTATTCCATGAAGGTTCATCTGGATGGCTTCTCACTAAGTTGCAAGGCAAACATAGAGTGCAATACCTTCCAATGATGTATAAAATATCTGTGGGAGGAAGAGCTTGGATATACTCCTTGCAACTATCATAGTTCAACTCAATTTCAGAAAGAAAGTCTTGTAACTTTTCACAATCTGTGCTGTTTGATCGTGCTTCATTGCGTCCTTCTAAAGATGCCAACATGCCAAGAACATAATGCTTGTAAACACCTTGACGTGATACAAGACCCTTAGCCTGTACATCAACATACATACTCACAAGAGCTTGTACCATATCAGCTAGAGCACTGACGGTTGAGGCATGGATATTCTTGCATACCTCTTCATTGAAATGCTCAAAGTTCAGATTATCCAGGGTAGCAATGTTTTTGTAGTTTAAGCCATCAATCAAACAGACTTTCTTGCACTCTTCCTCCAGGACCTTGTAATACTGAAATGGCTCAAGCTTATGAGTATGGACATGTTCTTGGTATGTCAATTCGATCTCACTAGTCCTCTTAAGATATGAATGACATGCTGAAAGGATGCCAAAGATGTAGGAGAGGCGTTGCTTATTATACCCATCGATCTCAGGGTAGACATCTGAATATATCATATCAATCACCCCCTTAGCTGATTTAACGATATCCTCCCGGAATTCAGAAATTTCATTCAGAATATCGTCGTTATCCCAATATTCAGAAACAAGAGCACAGCCCAGAAATCGTAAAAGCACCTACAATTAATCAAGAGAAGATAATATAGATATTAGATATGAGAAGCTTACATCACAAGGAAACTAAAGCACAAGAAAATTCTGCACAGACTGCAGCCCTAGAGACGGAGAGAGAGACCTCAGTTCGCTGCAAGCCATATTTCTCAGCTATCTTTACTGCTTCCTTTAGTATATGTTTTTTCTCCAGCTTCACAGAGTCGACAAAGGAGAAAACAACCTTTTTGATATAGTTAGCATCGCCAGATAAGAATCGAGTTGTGTCTATATCAGGCAGTACTTCTTTTAGCACTCTTGCTTGATCAGCCACCCGTTTCTCCTCTTCTAACTTTGATTTCCACTCTCCCCAGTAAGTGGCATGAGCCATATCAATCTGGTCTAAATCATCTGATCATAGTAAAATTAAAGATAAAAGTGAAGATCATATAAATGAATACCATGAAAAAACAGAAAAATGGACTAGATGAGTATTCACAAAATAAACTGAGGCAGTGATTCAGCTAATGTCTTAATATACTGTTGCTTTTAGTGCACCTACCTGAATCCATCGAGGTAAACTTCTCATGGAATTTGTGAAGCAAGAGATTTCTCCTCTGTTCAGGAGTAGAACATTCTTTCTTCGAACTGTTGAGGGAGCTATATATCATTCCTACATTCATTATGCTACTAATCTCTTGATAACATTCTCGTTTTTTGAGTTCTTCCTCTATTGTTTTCACTCCGTTGAAAGGGTCCATGAGATTCAGAAGAATTGAACAGGAAAGAACATAATCATCTTCATCAACAGGAGGCTCCATTACAGACTTCGCAAGAGACATGATTAGATCATCACTGGGAGCAAAGCTATTTACACCTAACCAATATATAATGCTATTTGTTGCCTCCATTTTTGTTGAAAATCGAAATCTCCTGATGGGATGATTTGTCTCTGAAGAATGTTTGTTACCATGATGCATCTCACCATTGGACAACTTTAAAAGCCATGGCAATTCCAGTGCAGAGAAGGACAATAGTTTCCTATTTTCTGCAAAAGTAGATTCCCAACTATTTGTATCATCATTTGTCAAGTCCATGCAAACCTTTGATAGCATTTCTTTAGCAATTGCCACGTGATCGTGATCTATATCATGGCTAATGTCTCCTCTCAGATCAAGTATGTCTTGCACACTTTGCACAGGAAGTGGTGTATATGTAGAGCCATCAACAAAGAAATTGGGAGGGTTTGTTCCTGTTAATCCCATTAATTGTTCAAATTTATCATGGACATCAAGTTCCTTCCAAGCATTCAATAGTTCCCCTACAGATTCTCCATCACAATGGCTAAGAGAGAAGCCCAATAGCTTTTCACGGGTACTTGTATCCAAATTGTCAAGCTGAGGACCTCTTGCAATTGTAGCGCATATATCCCAGACTTCACCATGACCCTTTTTTATCAAATTTAGACAGAGATCAAAGGCTAGCTGAAGGTCACCATTTACCACTGCTTCTCTAGCAATAGCCTCCTCAACAGCAGCTATTTCTTCTTCACTTCTTAATCCTAGAAGTTTAGCAACATCAATAATCTCTTCAAAATGAAGATATGCCCCCGTTTGACTCGTAATCACCATACGGATGATCTCCATAGGATCCTTTTCCTGTCTGAACTGAACAGGAAGGATAGTCACCCCTAGATAAGGAAGTCTGACAGTTAGTGCATCAATTATATCAGTTTCCGCTTGAACATTTTTGCTGTTTGGTAACAGGTTTAGGCATTCCCTAGCCTTCCAAATCTGCAAATGATTGTACAATCCAAGTTAGCAATATTAAATTATTAATCAATACAACATAACCGGTTAGTATTTGTATGGAAAACAATTTAGTGACATGAACTTACTTCATTACAGGACAAAGTTGAAGCAGAGAAGAAATACTCCCTTGCAGCTTGGATAACGAGATTTTCAGCCTTTTCTGTGGACAGAGAAACTGCACTAGTACCTCCAAGATAGTTTCTGGCTAGTGAAAATTTACCGGCTTTTAGAAGCCCCCTAATGAATTCTGCGAGCATATATTCTGAATCAAGAAAAGGGAATGCCTTTTCTTGGAAAAGTTTTAAATCACGCCACATGTTAGCCCACTCATTGTCCGATCGAACAGGTTGGCGTCTGCCAAATTTTGACAGGACCAGCCGTATAAGTTGTTTTACATTCTTCTCGTCTAAGTGAGCAGCAAGAAAGAAACGCGTAGGCTTTGGTACCTGACAAAGTAGGACATGATTTAAAACAAATAATTTTGTAATCAGTTAATCACATTCAGGCATCCAGCAATCTACTAGCTCAAAACTATTGATAACAAGTAAACCACGGTACACAAAGGAATACACTGCTACTAGAGCTTCATAATTTACTGGGAGGTGCTTTGCTAGCAAAGCAGTTAACATTGTATGCATGGCTATGTGAAAATAAATATCTGAAGGAACCCAAGGAGATTTAGTGCAATTTCGTAGTTGATTTAAGCAGCAACTTTTCTTTGAAGAGATATTAGTACCTGGTAATAAGAAAAAAGCCTCCCTACTTCTACATGACCTTCAGCAACTTTTAGCATCTTCTCTCCCATTTCAAAGGATTTTATAATATGACAATCGCCTGCACCATCACTCAGACCAGACAAGATATCAGCACACACATGCTGCATGTCATCATAGGAAACCCCACAAGTGCTGAGAGCTTGCTTAGCATCTTTCAAATTGAAATCTTCTTCCGTAGCCAATAAAGATTTTTCTCTCTTTGCTTTATGGAGCAACTTTGACAAAATTGATGACATGGTATTCCACTGGTTAGTCGCAGAGCACAGATAAATGCAGCTAATAGCTGTTTCAATCATTTCATCAAGATCCTTGAAGAGCCCAGAAATCGGTGACTCCCCACAACCATTTTCAATAACACACAAGCAAATGGACAGCTCGTTTTCAGCAGCAACCTCTTTCATCCATCTAGTCAGGTAGGATTCTTCTTGTTTGTCAGCATTACTTGATGAGATCAAGGGCAACCTCTTATTCATAAAAGGGATAGCCATATCGTTTAGTCGCTGAACAACTGTTTCATCTTTGGCTCCTTTGAGAATGATTTTGAACTTTTGATAATCAGGCAAATTTTCCCAGGTCGCAAGGTTCATTATAAACTCATTCAACTCATCAGAATATACGACTCGATAGAGGTATTTCATATCATCCAAGAATGATTGCAGTTCCACAATACCCTTTTGACATGCAAGCTCTATCATGGCAAGACAATTTTCCAGCTGTCCACTTAAGCAGTCAATGTCCCTAGCTCTGCTCCTGTACCACTCCGAAAGTTCAGCAACAGATGGCCATAAGAAACCAGTAGAGTGCTTTAAAAGTATTTCTGTTTTGACCTGTCCCCTCTTGTCCAATTGACCAGGAGAAGTGTTCACATATGATGCCATCTGTTCGCATTCAACCCAATCACCATCTCTTAATATTACAATACTAGGAGGATATTTCCCAGGAAGCAACTGACTATAAGTCTGTACAGCAATGGTTTCTGGAATCGCAGATAAAACACGTAAAATCTCAGAAGAGATAGTATATGGATGGCGCTTCATGAGAAGATTAAGGGCTCCAATTTTGCCACTTTCAGCTAGAGTAACGGCAGTATCAACAAGGGGCGTCAAACGGAACTTGTTATATTCGCCAGCTGAGAACCTAAATAGAAAGAATAACAACATTGAGCTACAAGAAATACACAAGTTCCTTGTGCAATCAACTTGTGAAGTGTTTTTCCATGAGATTTAACACTACTGTGCAGTGAAGTTGGAAATTGACATTCTAACGAAGTGGAAATCAACCTGTAAATGTATAGTTGTTCGAGTCACCAGCTAGGCTGGAAAAATCACAAAGCATTCACTTCAAGTGCTAACTACCTAATATTTTCCCTTCTACTTCATGTAATACTATATGCAAATAACCCAAGAGGCAGGTTGGCATGACCTTACGCTCATTTGGGAATTGCAAAAATTGAAAAGCATAATTAATTTGCTTGAGGGATAAATCCGTATTCAAAAGTATATATAGCACGTTTTAAAAATATCGAATTGAGACTCAAAATGGCGAATGAATGTATGATGGAAGAAGTTAAATAAATTCTGTTCGCAAAATTTTGCAAGATTAATATGGTTCAACAGCTGGAGTATAGTTGTGAACACTTCCAACTGTGAGCTGACTGCATTTATTATGCAAGAGAAATTGTAAGAATGGTAACAACACACCTTCCCATATTAATTCCCAAGAATGTCTCCAGCAAGTCATTGTACCACAATAAGCGAAGCCTAATGATACGACCGTCCCATGTTGAGCCCTCACTGCTATTATCGGATCTGAAAAGGTGTAATGGTTTGTCATACGGAGGCCAACAGAAAATAGGGCTTTCAAAGCCACTTCTGTAGGTCCAACTTTATTCACACATTCTGATAATACGAATGTTTGGTCTTTGATTTTCGCCAAGTATGATTGTATATCATGAATATCTCCAGCAGAGTGCAACCAGCATGCTTTAAGCACGTCATCCTTATCTAGATTATACTGTGAGGCAAAATCCAAAGCCTCCTTTTGTTGATTCTTCCTGACGAGGATGGAGTACATCTCCAGGACTGTAACTTTGGAGAATGATACGAGGCTCCAAAATAATTTATCCATTTCAGTGTGTTGATGATTCCCAGGAATACTATCCATTTGTCTACTAGATTGCAAAACAAATGCATATCCTTCAATAGCCTTTGCCTTTTCCACCAGTGGTGTAGATAAAACAGGGTCATCTTTTGAAACTATCATATTCTCAGCGATGCTGTACATGCTAATCCTACCATCTTCCTGTACTGCCATGAGAATATTATCTGTCCACCAGCAGATGTCCTTCACACCAATCAGGTGTATTCCAGCACCACTCCCATGAGGATGAAGCGAAACAGAGCGCATATTACCATCAAACACAAAGATGTCAACAGAACCATTCAAATCCAATGTAGCAATACACTTGCTCTGAGGTGAGATTCTGACTTTCGGAAGTGAGAGCAAAGTTTTTTTCTCTGTAGGAGGTGAAAACACCCCTTCCAACTGCGCACTCTGGAATGAAAGACGAAGTTCGAGATCTCCATCGAAGTGCAATACATATAGAAAATATGATCCTAAAACATAACAGAGAAAAAAAGTTAGAAATAAGGATTCCCTAGAAAGAACTGCAACCTTGTGCAGTAGCTTTTTGTGTTTATAATCCACTACATAAATTCTTCTGGGATACCAAAATATCCTTCCAGGATGAAAATGTTATTATGAGCAGAAACCAGAAAATATTAATGTACAATGGCTATATAATGCAGAACATCCCTCATATGCTATATATAGTAGAAAAATAGATATCCAGTGATGGATGTAGCAGCAGATAACAGATAACCGCAAAGGTGTACCTGAACAGCCATTGGAGCTTGATGAGAGACTGGACTCCCCAACTAGGACCATTAATGAATGATCTTGATGATAATCAACACACAACAAACTCTGAGGTAACTGAGGAGGCCTAGTTGACGGCACATCTTTAGTCACTATAGAAACTTGGTATAAACTTGCCTCTGGTTCTTCAGTGTAATCGAATTTATGGACCATGCAATCAGCAGTAAAAATGTAGAAACCTCTATAAAATGTTTTTACAAAGATCATATTAGCTCTTTCCAACTATAAGCAACAATTACTAATGGCGTATTTGAAGGAAAGGCTCTAACTGCACACCTTTGTGAACTTGAATCATCCTGCACAAGCAAATCAACGATAGGAGAAGATAGCTTCAACTGATTGCTTGTTCTTCTAGTTAGTATATCTCCATTTTCTTTTATCAGATACAGCGAGTTTAAATCATCCACCACACCAAAAATGCCTTGGTCCTCCAGCCAGGCCCCATTTGTAAAAAAGGTCATTCTATTATTATCTGGCCAGAAAGAATTGGAAAATACACGTTAAGTACCATATCACAACAATTTTGATAACTTCCATGCATCATAATCCTGTGCATACTCATGCAGCCCAATGCTAATGAAACAGTACTGCAAGATGCACTGCCATTTCCATGCAATAAAACTGCCAATCACAGGAAGCAGATCGGACTGTCTCGGTGTGTGGCAGAAGCAGACATCAATGGCGATGATAGAAAATTAAAATCTACTGCTACGGCTCCTAAGCTCTATGAATTTGGAATTTCCACTGCATGTTTAAGGAGATTAAAAAATAATAACTTCTGCTAAACATGCACTACTACTGGACATGGACAAATGATAATACGATGTCAGGGACAGGAAAAACTTTCAATTAGAGTGCAACTTTTCTTCCCGAATACTCAGCGTGAAAAATATATATTTCCACCCAGATTCTCTACAAGTTCATCACAAAATTCGAGCCTCAGCGGATCCTTTATTTGAACTAGCAAGTAGTAGCAAGCCAAAAATGTACTGCCACAGCAGCATGAACCTATGGTAATTAAATGATTCAAAAGGTGGCATTTGAACAGTCATGAATAGCACTCTTATTAAATTACGAGCATGAAAAAATATTGCGGAGACAAACGAAAGACAGCTTAACCCTTTCCTGTGTTAACTAGTATTTAAGAATGCAATGTATGAGCATCACAGGTGTAACATTTTACACAAGGACTTGTGACAGTAAGAGCTTGCACAGTTATTTCCAATGAATTATACTACTCCCTCCGTCTTATATTAATTGTCTCAATTTTGGACAAAAGTGGATGTATCTAACACTAAAACATGTCTAGATACATCCATTTTTGTCCAACTTTGAGACAATGAATATGAGACGGAGGGAATAATACAACGCTCAATGGAATATGAGAACAAGTAGAATGCTCACTGACTTGTATATATGCCGCAGGGTGATACATAGCCATCTCCCTTTGTCAAGATGGTAATGCGGTTCCCAGCAGCTACAGCAACATACTCCGCATTCCGCGAGACGAACAAGGATGCTGCATTATCCCTTTTCCTCCGCTTGCTCCCATCAAGTGTGCGATACCGGCTCCACCTTTCTCTGAGCTTGCTTACGCCTTCGAAGGGAAGCTAGTGGTTAGGGGCCTTCGCCGGATGGATATTTGGAGGATTCAGAATTGATTCGAGGGTACATGGTAAAGATCCTACCTTGGAAGGAGAGGTACGAGAGGACGCCTCCTCCTTCACCTGAACTGCCACCACTCGCTTGAGCGATTTCATCTCTTTCCTGTGGTTGCAAGAATTACATGACAAAATGAGGATAACAAATAGAATAAAATGCAGCGAGCTCTTTTAGCCCCCGAGGTAACGCAAAATCTGGAGGGATGGACAGGTTCTTCTACTTGCACACTCACACAAGGGATTTCGTGGGATCCTGACGCATGGCGACCGATCTCGTACAGTGCGTCAACGTCCTCCACCCCCATCTCTCCGGCGCCGTGACCGTTACACGCCTCGCCGCCAGAGATCTCGGAGTTGGAGTGAGTTCGAGCACAGGTACAGGTTTCTTTCTCTGGAGATTTGATGATTTCCCTTAACAAACCTAAGGTTGCCTAGCCTCTGATCTTTTCAATCAAATTTCACCTCACGAACCTATGGTTTGGACAAAACGATTCAGAATACGATTTGAAGAAGGGAAAAGAGAAGGGGAAATACTGGAGGGAGCAGGGGCTTGCCGGTCGCTGCTTGTCGGATCCAACGCGGGGCGGCGAGGTCCTCTCTGCGTCGGCCGTCACGCGCTAGGCCGCGGGACCACGCCCGGCACGCCGCGGAGGGGCCCGACCGGAGCTCCTCCTTCGCTCGGCTCGGCCGCTCACGCCGCCAGACTGCACTCCCGACCTTAGCTCGCGCCGCTGTGTTGCCTCCGCGTCGCTCTAAGCAACACCGCCGCCTGGTGGTCCCCTGAGTCGTGGGAGCGGCCGCGTGCGCCCGTGGTTGCTTGCCGGACTGTGGACGGCGGCGCGCTCTCCCGGTGAGTCACGAAGAGGGACGGATGGATCTGTTCGGGAAAACGCTAGGCGTTGGTCGGGCGGGGGGATGCGCCCGATCGATCGCCTCCAGGACCGTCGGATTCAACTTCAGACCTCGGGTTTGTTGCGTTCGATCGTCGTGGGAAAAAAAAACTGGCAATTTGATTTTTTTTCAACTTTAATTTGAGAGTTTGATGAATTGCCTCATTTTTATTGCAATTTTATGTTTTGCGCTAAACTTTCTCTAAACTTCCATATTTATTCTCTTTCTTTATCCTAGCTGAATGACAGCGCCTAAGTTTTTTTTCCTTGTTCCTAATACCACCGTAAAATTAAGACGGCAAATACATATGCTAGTGACGAGTCTTGGGTAGGCTTTTCGAGCGCTCTTCCTAGAAAACTGATGGACTATGGGCGAGAGGGTGTGATAATAATAGGGGCCCGGGTTAAACCTATGAATAACACATGGATCTTAGAAACAAGAATGGATACCAGTGATGATGTGCTTGAAAGAATAATGGAATTTTTTCTTTAAGATCATTGTGTACGAGGCTTGAAGTTAACTTTGTCAGTGTTGCGCCATCATCCAATGATTGGGGGCATTTGATAATGTTTTCCCAGTTCCTTGTTACAAAGAAAAGCCCGTGCAACCAAATAGGCATTCCAAGTTAATTTTGTATGCACAAACTGCAGGCGTGCTCCACTAAAAATAATAAATGTAATGTATGTTATAACACTACGCATCACACGATCGGTGTAGAAACATGCAGGAATGAAGTAAGCATTGCAAAGCTTCGTATCATGACGAGCTTACCTCTTGCTTTTGTTCTTGTAATTTTCGTTTCCTAGACGAGAGAGTACGCCGGAATTTTTGTTTCTTTGACGTCTGAGTACACTCAGCTACACCTGTAATATATCGATAAAAGACCATATAAAAAAATGTAAAGCATTGCAACCAGGTAGTGCCCAACGACAGTACTCACTCCGTGCTTTGCTCAAAAAGTGTGAATGGAGGCGTTTTTCTATAAAAAATATATCAAAATCAACATTATTTAGTTTCAAAAAAAATCCTACATGTTTTTTTTAGATTATCCTACATGTTGTTAATGTTGAAGATCTAGTGGTGTGTAAATTTCCAATCCAAAATTAATACTATTCTAGTCTACACAAAAAAAAAATCTATCAAAATTTCAAGTTCTTAAAACTGTGTACTATTGATCACACATCCACCAATTTGTCACCTTTTTCCGGACTTAAATAAAATGAATTTCAAATTGAAATCTTGGACACTTGTAGATCATGTCACTATCTACATCTGAGAATTTTCCCCGAATTTTATAAAACTTAAAATGCAATTTTTTTTAAACGGACTACATGGAGCTCGGGCTCCAAAACGCTTCACTCTCCTTTGCTCCCTATACACGTAGAATTGTGGTGCTTTACTCCCTATACACATAGACATGATTAATCTGCGCACAAGGTTACCCGGACCAGCAGGAGCGATGCTGGGGCGAACTGCATGCAACACACCTGCTAATGCCGTAACGGCGGAGCTTGACATAGAGTGAAGGGGGCGAGGCAAAAAAGCAATGTTTCGGGGGCAAAATACTTTTGTTTCTTTCATTTAAGCCTCGGGATTTCCTCCAAAACGCCGGGGGGGGGGGTGGTGGCCCCCTGACCTCAAGTAAGCTCCACCTTTGCAATGCCCCATGGACAAAAGGATTGTTAGGAGGCGATGTCGGGATGGACGGTCATTGTTGTATGAGCAGAAGCATCCAAGTAGCAGGAGGGAGGAGACTCGTCTACCAAGTTGTTGGTGTTGCCGATGTTGAACTCGCGTGACCCCAACTTCCTCCTCCGACAACGAGATTATCTTCCTAAACACGGAGGTGAGTAGGGAAAGCGAGAGGGTAGCGGCGGGAGCCCAGGTCCGTTAGGTGAGCCGGTTGAACCAGTAGGTCGTGTGTCTCTTGGAGCGCTTGCATGATCGCTTTTTTCCAAACGCTCTGTTTTTTTACATACCATCACCGACCATGAGAACCTATTTTAATTTACTACTCCCTCCGTCCACTTTTATAAGGCACACTTCTAAGCATTAAAATGGTAGGAAGTGTGCCTTATAAAAAATGGACGGAGGAAGTAACAAACGTGACCGTGCGTTGCAACGGTAGTAAGAAAAACAACGATTGTTTGAAAAACGTTGGTACGACCCAGATTTTGCCCCAAAGTCGATTGACCCATCGAAAACAAAAAAATTATATCCAGATAAACATCAAGTTTATATGGCAGAAAAAAATGTCCTAGAGTGGTACAAATAAATGTTGATATGTGTGACAACTACTTGATATAAAATTCTCACATATGACCTCTTGGTACACATTAAAAATAAATGTGCCGATGTTTTCTTCGGTTGCAAAATATGCAGCATTCTCCATTCCAAGAGCGCTTAAACTCATGAGTAATTTAGTTATTTTTTACACGGTGCATATTACATATTTCTTCGCCAATCCACACGCTATGGAGAGGCAACGGGAGCATAGACTGACTGCTTTTCTAAACTTGTGCCGGAGCAAAGTCAATCAATTATACACGGGTTTGGGGTGGTGGGTTACCTGCTGGATCGGATGCGTCACACGAGGAAGATGGGTCGCTGGTCTGGTGTGATCTCTTCCTGGTCATTGCTCTCTACCTCCGCCGTGTGGTCTAGCCCGTCAAGGTCTTCACGAAGATATACTGGCCCGAGAGTCGTGTCTCTATGCCCGTTGCCTGTGTTTAGATAGATTTTATAAGTTTGCATATGCTCGAGTCGGTTTCGAAATCGGTCCGTGCGGACGTTCGGCGCTATGATCTGTGCGTACAACAATGAGTTTTTTTTTCTTTTGATTTTGAGAGAAAATCGTACACCGTGAGGTAATCACGTAGTTTGGGCTGGATGCTTCTCGCTACGCGAATTGGGCCGATGTTGATTTTCCAGTAAACGGCCCGACCATCTTTACCCGAGCATAGGTCAGACGCCAGAAACCGACCCACCAGGCCACCACTCCCACTTCCGCTTCGTTCGTTCGCCATCGTCTCCCTCGTCTCCGGCCGGATCGATGGCAACTGCGCCGCCGGCGGCGGCGGAAGCCATGGACGTCGAGGCACCGGCGCGTCCGCGCAACGAGCCAAAGCGCCGTTCCCCTCACGACCTCCTCGCCGCGACCCGCGCCTCCGTCGAGGAGGTCGCCGCGCGGATACTCGCCATCAAGAAAGACGGCGCGCCCAAGTCCGAGCTCCGCGAGCTCTGCGCGCAGATGTCCCTCCTCCTAATCACGCTCCGCCAGGTGCGTCACTCCGTCCGTCCCACCCCAACCAAAACCCTCACGCGCGTCGCACAAACCCTAGCTCCCCCGCCGGATCCGTCGCTCCAACCCGAGCCGGCGGCACTTTTTTTTATTCTTCTCTCGCGCGCGCAGGTGAACAGGGAGATACTGATGGAGGAGGACAGGGTGAAGGGCGAGACGGAGGCGGCCAAGGCGCCCGTCGACTCCACCACGCTCAAGCTGCACAACCTGCTCTACGAGAAGAACCACTACGTCAAGGCCATCAGGTCCTGCCTCGACTTCCAGACGAAGCACCCCGGGATAGACCTCGTGCCCGAGGAGGAGTTCCACCGCGCCGCGCCGGCTGACATCCGCGACAAGACGCTCGCCGCCGACTCCGCACACGACCTCATGCTCAAGCGCCTCAACTTTGAGCTCGTCCAGGTTGTGTACCGTGACCACTTTGCCATCTAGATTGGTTAAGCTTTAGTTGTCATTAATAAAGTGCTCGTCCAGGTTTGTGTACCGTGACCACTTGCCATCTAGATTGATTAATCTTTAGTTGTCATTAATTAAGTGCTCGTCTAAAGTAGAGCGAAGTGGACGCAGTGACCATCGTTTCGGAGATGCGTAGAAATCTAACTTCCGCTGAACAGAGAGCTCACAAAGGGTTGCATAATGTGTTTAGGCTGGAGACTTATTGGAAAGTAGTCGAAAGTAATAACCATTTTGTAATCTGAGGGGAAATAGTCGAACATAATAGCCATTTTGTAATCTGAGCTGCTTGTTCATATTTTTTTTTTACTTAGTACAAGACAGCTTTGAAATGTTAATTTGATATCACAAAAGCAAGAGTACTAAAACCACCATTGAATTGAATTATTATTTTCTTTGGCGTGCTGCCGCATTCATTATCTTGGTGAACATGCTTAATAATTAGAATACAGTGTTTTACCCGGAACTCACTTTAACCTGCCTTAAGAGTACATGCCACTAGGACTAAGTCAATTCATCCACTATTACAGATATGTGCGGCTTCTTTGCGCTGCTACTACATTCTGAGTCATGACTGTCTGCATATAGATTTTTTATCCTGCTAAAATTGCCTACATGTATCTAGTACTCTGAATCTGTGTGCGATTGCTAGCCAAAATTTCATTTGCACCGGTCTGTTTTGGGGTTGATTCTTGTTATCTGAAATATGTGCTAATACTGATACAGCGTAAAGAGCTATGTGAACGGCATGAGAAATTGGAACAAGAGAAGAGCAGTTTGCTGGGGACAATTGCAAATCAGAAGAAATTCCTTTCAAGCCTTCCGTCGCATTTGAAATCACTGAAGAAAGCATCATTGCCAGTACAGCAGCAGCTGGGCATGCTGCATACAAAGAAACTAAAGCAGCACCATGCAGCTGAGTTGCTCCCGTCTCCTCTTTACATAACTTACACCCAGTTGTTAGGACAGAAAGAAGCATTTGGGGAGAATATTGAAGTGGAGATAATTGGAAGCACAAAGGAAGCTCAAACTTTTGCTCAACAGCGAGCCAAGGAGGCAAATGGTAAGTTATATCTGCTTCGAATGTAGCACATTCTAACTAATGTGAAAATCTTGCATTGCTGTGTCTCCCTGTAATTGTTCCTTTGTTGCACTTTTGAACATTCCTATTCTTAGAAGACTGGTAGTATCCTTGCAAGAACAAGGATTAACAGTTGGAACTTTAGATGTATGATGTGTCCTACAGCCTGTACAAAATTATTTTAAGCTAACTATTTTCACAAGCTGTACATTAGGAACATGGTGGTGATGCGTGGCACTTAGTGAATATCTATTTCTGGATCAAGCAACTTTCGCTCAGAATTGCAGCATTTAGCAAGCTTTTCTAGAAGCTGCGCAATCTAATATAATCTCCAATGAAAATAACATAAGATAAGATTCATTATTATGGCGGGGTTGATTCATAGTTCATCTTATGCCTGAGTTTCTGACCAGATGAACGCACATACATCAGAATCAAATTGCCTATGTCACCGTTGGTAAGTTATAACTTTTGAGATTACTGATGAAGTTTATGTTATATATCTGCAATAGCAGGCACTTTATCAAATGATGATGATAATCGGATGGATGATGATGCAATTGATGAAGAAGAAGGTGCTCAGAGAAGAAGATCAAGGTCCAGGAAGACTTCGAAGGAAGCTAGTAATCCTGCGTTGGCATATCAACTTCATCCACTTAAAGTTGTTCTCCATGTATATGATACTGAAGTTTCTGGAACCAAGCGCCGTAAACTCATCACCTTGAGGTTTGAATACTTGGCAAAGTTGAATGTTGTCTGTGTTGGATCTGAAGACTCAGAGGGGATGGAAACCAATATCCTCTGCAACCTTTTTCCAGATGACACTGGTTTAGAGCTGCCTCATCAGGTGTGTTTTCCAGAGCATCTAATTTTCATACTCCCTCCGTCCCAAATTAATTGTCTCAAAGTTGGACAAAAGTGAGTGTATCTAGACATGTTTTGGTGTTAGATACATCTACTTTTGTCCAACTTTGAGACAATTAATTTGGGACAGAGGGAGTAGATTGATAGATATGCACATGTTTCCTCACTGTTATTGGATCTTTTGGTAATTATCTTGTGTATCAACCTCAACTTGTCCATAACTGCATGCTTTAGTATTTTTTGTACACGTCTTCATAGGCAGCGTTGATAACATTGATTTTAATTCATTTTGTCAACAAAAAAGCTGTATTACTATTCCTGGTTCTCTTTAGTTCTTTTCTCTATGATCTAAAAATAGGAAGTTTTATATTTTTTATGCAGATGGCTAAGCTTTACGCTGGGGAGACTCCAAATTTTAGTGAAAAGGAGTCACGCCCATACAAGTGGGCACAGCATCTGGCTGGTATAGATTTCCTGCCGGAAGTTCCTCTATCTGTCTGGGATGATTCCAACAGAGCATCGAGAAGTGCTGATTTATCATCTGGGCTTGCACTATACCGCCAGCAGAATCGTGCACAGACTATTTTGCAGAGAATTCGCTCTCGGAAAGTTGCCCAAATGGCTCTCACGTGAGTCACCTGCTCTACAATGTCTGCTGTTTGGGATGTCAATAGCAAAATCTGGATGGTAGATCTTTAGTGATGGCTGCATTGTATTTTTGCTGACAATTTTGTTCAGATGATGCTTTTCCTTCATCGCACATGTCGTTCTGAGACATGCTGCATGAGTTAATGAAATAGGAAAATGTGTGAAACATCTTTCTGTTGATACTTGTGACTCTATGCATATCTAGCATGATTCATTGCATCTCTTTGAAGTTTTCGAGTCTGTGATTTACAGGTGGCAAATTAATTATCTAACTAAGCTGAAGTGGCCTCAAATAGAACACCAGAATACACCATGGGCATCACGCACCCCATTGTGTAGTCTGCATAGTTGGTCATTGACAGGGGTTTTCCCCGAGCCGTCGACTTGTTCTGCTTTGATGGTCAGTGAGCCTGCAGGAAGTGTCGACAGTGATATGGAGAGAAGATCCGTAACAAACTGGCAAGAAACTGAGGGTAATACGGAAGATGGGGAACTTCCGCTTGTGGTTTCTGCCGAACATACCCCAAATGATTCAAAAATGTTGCCCTTGGAGGTGTCACCAGAAGTTCGAAACCACTCTAGAGGCTTATCCCTTATATCAAAGAGCTCCACGCCATCAAAGCTAACCATCTCACACAGTTTTGGTAGAAATGAGGATGATCTTGATTTCTTAATGGAGAGTGACAGTGAGTTGGAGGATCTGACATGTGCTGACCAAGAAACTGAACAAGGTAGTCTAACTATAGACAGATCCTGGGAAGACCATGCTTCCAGGGAGTTCACCATGGTTTTGAGTAAAACTTTGATCAACGGTCCAAAAGTCATGCTGGAAGCCAAGGTAAATTCTTCAGTCATTGTTCCTACTATAAGGGCTATTGCAAGAATCTCCATGCGTGCTTGATTTCTCACTATGGGTCTTCAATTGCAGATTAAAATTAGCATGGAATATCCTCTCAGGCCACCACTTTTCAGATTGCAGCTGATCTCTGAGAACACTGAAGCTTTAAAATGGCACAATGATCTTCGTGCAATGGAGGCCGAGGTATGTACTTTGTGCTATGAGCTGCTTTCTTAGTTTCTGCTTGGTGCCTGTCTCTTACTTGGTCACTGCTCTTATGACTTGCAGGTGAATCTTCACATCCTCCGGGTCCTGCCTGTGTCGTATGAGGACTACATATTGACCCACCAAATTCTTTGCCTGGCTATGTTATTTGATATGCATTTTGACGAGAATCACGAGAAAAGGAAAGTAACCTCGGTGATTGATGTTGGCCTGTGCAAACCCGTGAGTGGAACCATGCTCACTAGATCAGTCAGAGGAAGAGACCGCAGACACACCATCTATTGGCGAGGTGCTGATTGCTCGAGTTATTTGTAGAGTATGCATGAATCGGCATATCCCATGTCATCTGAAGGGAACAGAGACGCTGAAACTACTACCATCTTTTATGCTCTGTGGCACTGAGAAAACTACTTTCAGCATTGGAACTAACATGGATCCTTGGTTATTCCTGCTGGCCTGGCCTGAGAACAGGAGCTGGCAAGCTTGCCCATGTTTGCTGGAGAGAGATTGCTTTGCTCTTGCCTGAGAGTCTGTTACGGGCGATCATGTTGTACTCCCTTCTGGATTTTACATGGAACTTTTGCAGCTCCAGCAAGTCTTTGGATCATGCAGGACCAATGAGCAGGCAGACTGTACGCCAACCAGGATTCCATGCCCTGGGTAGTTTCTGGTTATGTTTGGTCCGGTCTTAGTCACCTATCTGTTTCAGTAATCTGAAGTTTCGTCATTTGGTGATGACTCACCGACTCCACTGTTCATGTTAAGCTTTCACCTGATGTGTTATAAGCCACTCGTATACAAAGATAATACCCGGTGGCCAGTAGAAACGGTTTCATCTAGGGATTTTGCAATACATGATGTTTAATCTGGAATTCTGGACTACCAAGTCTATGCGCTCTCTACCCCTTTTTCGTGCATACAACGAAGTTACAGTCGGTGGTCAGCTATCTCAGCGGCCCGAGCGAGGCCGCTCCGAGCCTGGTGGCGTTGACGTAGTCCTGTGGCGCGTGTGGCGGCAGCCCCGGCAGCACCAGCGCGACGACCCTGGCAAAACGCATCAGCCACCCCTCGGCGTACTCTGGCCCCTCTGTGTAGCCGATGAGGAAGCTGCGGAGAAGCTCCCACAGAGCGTTCACGATCTTGGGCGCCACCATCAGCACGGAGAAGTAGTTCTTGTTAGGCTCCTCTCCGGTCACCTGCTTCAGCAACACAAAAGCGGCTATCAAGGTTACAGTCTCGGTGGGCTCCATAAGATATATGGATGATAGGTGGTCTCTCTAAAAGTGCAATGAGATTCTTGCTTCCAAGCCATACTTTGCTTGCCGTGAAAGCTTAGTTTGAGATCCTGTTACAGCGTCACATGGATGGACCATTCGAAGCACCTTTCGGTGCCTCTTTGAAATACATTTTACCATATTTACAAATCGATATTGCTAAAAAAGATTGAGACAACCTGGTGAGTGACTAGACCGACGGACCTTTCCCCTGTAGAAGCTGTCGAAGTAGAGGCATGTCCCGAAGTGCTTGAAGAGGAGCGTGGAGTCGTCGTAGGGCACCCTGGGCACGATGTCGTTGCAGTAGACGAACCTGAAGTACCTGCTGGGCTTCTCCAGGTGCCTCTCCATGAACGCCCCCAGCCTCACGTCCCCGACGCGGGGCTGCCCGAACGTGTACACGCCCTGCAGCCTGCCCAGCACGCCCTCCTCCCCGTGCAGCGCCAGCACCGTCGGGAACAGCACCGCCAGCGCGCCGCCCAGGCTGTGCCCGGCCACCGCGAACCTGGCGCCCGGGTTGTCGTGCAGGAACCTCTTGAGCTCCTCGCGGATGGCGTAGTAGGCGAATGGCTTGTTGTTGCCGGCGCCGGTGGGGTCGTCGATGTCCCTCGGCCAGCCGTCGCCGTGTCTCTGCAGGCCGAGCGCCTTCATGAAGCCGCCGTGGACGCGGCAGCCCGCGGCGCCCGGGCCCGGGAGCTCGTACCAGGAGAAGTCCACGTCCGTGCACCACTGCTCCGTGTCGAACGGCTTGGTGCCGCAGAAGGCCACCACCGCCAGCGTCGCGTCCGGCGCCGGCGCGTCCGCCAGCATGAACGCCTGCGTCGTGTAGTCCCCTTCGAACTCTGCATGATACGGGCCGGACACGTATCACTTAAACGTGCATGGTACGGCACAGAGACAGACTATGCAGCATGCCGCTGAAAGATTGTTCTTACCGTTCCAGCAGTTGTAGAAGCCCAGGAACTCCATGTGCCAGTGGTTCTTGACGACGCTGCTGATGACGATCTCGTTCTCGTAGGATAATTTGGCGGCCATGATGGAGAGGGCCGCGTGGTAGTTGCTGTCCCCGGGTTTGATCTTCTTGTCCAGGTCGATCCTCGTGTCGAGTAGCCCAATGCAGGAGCGGTAGTTGATGGATTCTCTGTCAGGCATTTTCACATTCCCTGCAACAAAAATATGTATTAGCAAATTAATTCTCCTGTTTTGGAATTCAGGTGGTACCTAAATTAACTATGCTTGGCTTCTCGTTTTATCACACGCAACTGTCTGTGTGACAGTGGAACCCGGCCCTTTTCCTGGGGTCGTGTGGAAAAGGAAAAACTCTGTCTGTGTGATGTATCATTACCGATTGTCCTCATCTGGAAGCAATCAACGAATGGTAAGTTGGATTGTTACAGCAGAATCTTGCTACTATTCGGTGTTAACAAGTATAGAAAATGACTTTTATTAGTTTTATTAGAATGAACTTTAAATTTGGGCTCTCTAACCTAGCTACAAGGCTACAAATATGTGTTCTTAGTTTGCATCGATCTCTGCAAGTTTTCAGTATACGGCCACACGAAGGAATGTTCATTTCCAGTCTCAGAACAAATTTAATGGAACAGATCGAGTAGCTGAAAGCGAAAGCATCGTCATAATTCATAAATGCAATCAATGAGGTCAAGAAAACAGTTCGAGTCGTTTGACAGAAGGATCGGCGTGCGTTGCATGGACGAAGAACATGTCATGTGATGCACTGTACATACCGTGCAGAGCGTTGGCGAGGAGGATGAAGACGCTGCCGCCGTTCTCGTTGAGGAGGTTCATCCAGTACTCGGCCGCCCGCCCGAGCAGCGCCACGGGCCTCTTGGCCCACAGCAGCACCATCTGCGCCACCAGAGACACGAAGACGGCCCACCGCCGCCGCGCCTCCGCGATCTCCGTGCCGGCGGGGCAGTCCACGGCGCCGTTCTCCGCGACCTTGGGCGAGTACAGGAGGTGGACGAGGTCGCGCAACCCGCCCTTCTCCGGACGCAGCACCATGAAGTCGCTGTCGCAGAAGCCTCCTCCGGCGCCGCCATCGTCTCCACCGGCGCCGCCATCGTCTCCACCGGCGCCCGCCATGCTTAGTCGGCCACGCGGTCCGGCCGCCGAGATCCAAGGTTGGCCAGCAGCGATAGTCGACAGTGCCTGGCGAGGAGCAGACGCGATCTTGCTGTTCCGGTACGTCGAAGCGCGTACGGCGACGTTATATATGGAGAAGTGGGGCAGAAGGACACGCTGCCATGGCAGTAATTACGTGGCCAATCAGTATCCGTGTTGTCGAACTAGCGTGGGATTAGTACAAATTCTATACTAGCCGCCCGTTGGCCGGCCTGGCCGAAAAAAAAACACAAACTCACAAACAAAATTTAGCAGCTAGTAATTGCGACTGATTATCGCGCCAAACATATATAAACACGAAGTCTGAATGGTTTGTACTACGTGGTATCATGGACGATTATCGTTACTGACAAAAATTTGCAAGAACATGGCCATGGAAAGTTTATGCTTGGAAGCTACCTCCATATCCATGACTAGCTAGCAGCTCTTGCTTGATTCGTTCACTGGTTGTGACGTGAGAGTCGGTATATCGAATGATGGGAGTGTGGTGGGTCATGCATAGCCATGGCTAGCTACCTTGCTTCTATTAGATGTACCTCCTTTTTTCCCGAATGTTATAGGCACTTCTTCCCGGAAATTTTCGCGGGTTCTTGAAGCGGAAACTTTCCTTCACATGGTACAACGCAAGGCCATCGAAAAATGATTTTTTTGTCAAACCAACGCGTAATTATCTATGGAGGTACTTACAAGATCCATCAATCAAGATACTTAAATATATGGAAATGGTTGCAAACAATTATAAAAACACTAGATATCTCACTCTCATAAACTAGTGCAGGAGCATAATTTATCTGCTAATTATTTTTACCTAGGATTGGATGGAATGAATTCAGAATAGCAAAATGGCAAACACTGAAGTTAAAACGTTAATGATAAAAATAACTCAAATATGTTGTATTTCAGTGGTATCATTTAATTAAAAAATTGAGTTTTCATAGTACCAAACAAGTATGTTTTATGTCTCTACATTGAATAAAAATACTAAATTAAGATATTCCCTCCGTCTCAAATTAAGTGTCACAAAAGTAGATTAAAAAATGAATGTATCTAGACATGTTTTAGTATTTGATACGTTCATTTTTGTCAATTTTTACGACACTTAATATGAGACGGAGGGAGTATTAATTATACTATAACGTATAAATGAAAAATATTATTTTTGTCTTAGAGTAATAGGTATAAATGTTTTGTATAAATAAGTCTTGTACATTACTATTGGTTGCTATTTACTCAATGCTATTTTTATGAGATAATGACTGTATGAGGTAGCAGCATAAATAGATGAAAACACCAATACATAAATAAGACGCGATCACCAAATAAAGTGCTAATAGAAAATTGATCGAGATAGAAATATATGCAACACAAACAAGACTACTGAAAAGGGACTTGTCAGTGCAAATCTACCATGGTTGAGGTAGGGAGTAACTACGTATGCCATTGTCTTGTTTTGTAGAACTAAACCCCAAAATCGCAATAAATGACTACTATAACATAAAATTCATTTTACCTATTAAAATAACCACAATAATCATCATGTTGCAACATTTTGTTGGCAACAGTAAAAAATATTTATTTTCACACGATTTTACCATAACGTTCCATAATTTGTGTCGCTATGATATAAAAATCCGCGGTAAAATTATTTCTAAGAAATGAATGTTTTTCACAATATAATTTATGACCACAATTTTTTTATCAGTTGAGTATTTTAATTGGGTTCTATTGAAATAGATAGGAATCATTGTGGTTCAAGATCGTGGTTGATGTAGTATAGTTTATGTAATGAAACTTTCGTTACTGTAGTGTTGTATTAATTTGTAATACATGCCTGTTTCCGGATAACACAAATCATGGACATAAAATACTTATTTTAACTTTTATTGCATTTTTTACGTTGCAGTGGATAGAAACCTCTTGCTTGATTCGTTCATTGGTTGTTACGTGAGAGTTGGTATATCCCAGGGTGGGCATTCGGTCATGACCGAAAATTCGGTCTTTGTATTTCGGTTAATTTGAAATTCGGTCAGTAAAATATGAGAACCAAAATTTACTCAGAACCTTAAAGGACCGAAAAATTCGGGTAACGAGAATTTCGGTCTCTATTTCGGTCATGACCGAATTTGACAAAAGTAGCTAATAGCTCCAAAATAATGATGAAATTAAAAAAAAAATGCCATCACTTCGTCTATAATTTGGACATAGTTGAATCCACATATTTATATCAAGTTGCAGCAGACCATAATCAACATAAAAGCCTCACGGGAGGACATACATGCATACAGCACCACAATCTCACAAAAAGGAGAAATACACACGTTTATAGTTTGGACAAGAAAAAGTGAACTGCATCATTGCAAGTTTGCAACCAATAACGCATGTATTGTTTCCGTCGCTCGCTGGTACCTAAATCGGTCGCTTCGGTCCATTCGGGTTTCGCCCATGTGTTGCCCGAATTTTTCAACAAATTTCGGTCTATTTAACTCTGCTAACCAAATTTGCATCGGTCCTTTCGGTTTCGGTCATCTCGGTTTCGGTCTCGGTCTTTTCGGTTTCGGTTTTCGGTCATCGGTTTTTATGCCCACCCTGAGGTATATCGAATGATGGGAGTGTGGTGATGCATGCATATATAGCCATGGCTACCTATCTTGCTTCTATTATATGCGCCTCTTTTTTTCGAATGTTATAGGCACGTCTTCCCAGAAATTCATGGGTTCTTTAAGCGGAAAATTTTCTTCACGTGGTACAACATGCGCAAGGCCGTCGAAAAAGGAACTTTTGTCAAACAAATTCGTAAAAATTGTATATGGAAGTACTTACAGGATCTATCAATCAAGATATTTAAAGATATGGAAATTGTCAGAAAAAATTATAAAAACACTAAATATCGCACTCTCATTAACTAGTGCAAGAGCATAATTTATTTGTTAATATTTTTGTTTCACCTAGAATTAAATGGAATTAATTCAGTCTAGCAAAATGCCAAACACTGAAAAAATTCATGATAAACATAAGTCAAATGTATTGTATTTTTGGTGATGTCATTTAATTTTTTAACAATGAATTTTGATTTTCAATAATACCAACAAAGTATGTTTTATGTCTCTACATTGAATAAACATACTAAATCAAGATATTATGCTAAAAATATACATTAAGAATATTACTTTTGTACTAGAGTAATAAGTATAAATGATTTGTATAAATAAGCCTTGTCCATTACTATTGGTTGATATTTATTCAATGTTATTTTTATAAGATAATGAGTGTATGAGATAACAACATAAATAGATGAAAACACCAATACACAAATAAGAACTTATTCACCTATAAAGTGCTAAAAATAAATCCACTAAGCCAGAAAAATGGCTAGCATAAACATGGCTGTCAAAAAGGGACATGTATGCCATTGTTTTCTTTTGTATAACTAAAGCCCCAAAAAACGTAATAAATGAATACTATATCATAATGCAATTCATTTTTGGCTATTAAAATAACCACAATACGCATATGATATTGCCACAGTTTTGTTGGCAATATATTTTATTATCGGTGATATCATTTAATTTTTTTAACAATGCATTATGAGTTTTAATAGTACCAAAAATTATTCTTTATGTCTACATTGAATAAACAAATACTAAATTAAGATATTACGAAAACATGTACATTAAAAATATTACTTATGTACTAGAGTAGTAAGTATAAATGTTTTGTATAAATAAGTCTTGTCCATTACCATTGGTTCCTATTTAGTAAATGATACTATTATAAGATAATGAGTGTATTGAATAGTAGCATAAATAGGTGAAAACACCAATACATAAATAAGACATTGTTCACCAAATAAAGTGCTAAAAAAAATTCATCAAATCACAAAAAACGTCTAGCATAAAGAAGACTATAAAAAAGGGACATGTCGGTGAAAATTTGACATGGTTGAGGTAGGGAGTAATTCTGTATGCCATTGTTTTCTTTTGTAGAACTTAACCCCCAAAAATGTATTATATGACTAGTATTATAGAATGTAATTCGTAGCTATTAAAATAACCACAATACTAATATTGTATCGCAACAGTTAGTTGGCAACAGTAAACAATATTTATTTTCACACAATTTTACCATAACATTCCATAATTTGTGTCGTTGAGATACAACCATGTCGCAATAAAATTATTTCTCCGAAATAACTGATTTTCCAAAATATAACTTATTACCACAATTTTTTTAATTGAGATATTTTAATTGCGTTGGTTCCATTTAAATAGATATAATCATTGTGGCAAGGTTCAAGGCCATGGTTGATGTAATATACTTTATGTGGTGAAACTTCCATTATTGTAGAGTGGTACAATACATGCTTGTTTCCTCGATAACACAAACCGTGGACATATAAAGCCCTTAATTTTAACTTTTGTTGCATTTTTTATGTTGTAGTGGATAGAAACCCTTGTACTGGAGGTTGAAGGTGGTGCGTGTTTTATGTGGTGTTAGACCGTCTACTGTAATAAAACTTGCATTGCATCCAAACTCTAGAAAAAACATGTGAAATACTTTGATTTTTTTTATATATTAAATGCGCAAGGTAAGCATAACATGTTTGTTATTTAAAAAAATAGTTTTCAACTATTTCTTGCGAGTCATAATTTGTTGTGTTAGCTTGTACATTTTAATCCGTTAAGTTGGCATCTTGACGAATGCTCCAGTTAGTTTATTATATTCTTAGTGTGTGATAATGTGATAGGTCTAGTCATATATTGTTGGAACTTTTACAATTAAAAAAATAAGTTTTTCTGAACATTATATCTATATTTTTAAAAGATACACTGATCCAAAAAAAAAATTAGACTACATGCAATGATTCGATCAAACACTAAACTACATCAATCTCCTACATACTCATTCATGAGACAATTAATCTACATCTAAAATTACGTTAATTCATGTTAACCCGTAAATATATGGCATGTTATATGTCATACATGAAAGTTCAAAATGTTCAATGGTAAAGACGAGATGCCTAACACATCTTAACCCAATTAGTTATTCTTTGTTTTGGAATTGTGACTTTCTCTAGTTTAGTGAAAACCTTCATGGAAAAACAAACACATGCTATACCGCTAGGAAAGCAAGACGATCTACAAAGTGAAGCGTGAACAATTGAGACAATAAGGTAATGTGGAAGTTCGGATCCCCGAAAAATCCTACATATCTATATATGCACACGATGACAAGTGATTATAGGTGAAATCTCTTTTAAGACCCTTCTTGTCCAGATGTCCTTCCTCTCCTTGATCTCTTAATTCTGATTGACTCCTTGCAGATTAATTAGAGAAAAATACAATAGATAGTGTTGGTATTCCAAGTTGGAAAATGAGTACAAAAGAGTGTACTTGAGCAAGCATAATAGAATTTCAAGAGCATAGTTCTGCCTTCAACTCCTCTTCGTAGCATGGAGGTGTTATACTCAGTTCGATATTTGAAGTGATAAAAAAAATATAAAGGTCCTTAGCCTTCATTTATCTCGACGTTGAAGTCCTTCCATATTTTTTTTTATCGGTCAACATATATGGATCTATCAAACACGTGGACTACATACATGGATAACTGATTACCCACAAGTATAGGGGGTGTATCGTAGTACTTTCGATAAATAAGAGTGTCGAACCCAACGAGGAGCAGAAGGTGTTGACAAGTGTGACGCCCCGAGATCGGGCACTATGCAGATTTCAGCATTTCCGCCAAAATCCACATAATAACCGGTTCCAGGTTGCCACTTGTGATAACGTTACAGCAGTTCACGAATAATCCACAACAACAACAGAGGAGGTATATACAAGACGACTCAAACGAGTCAAGGATACAACTGATACAATACAAAGATCCAAATAAAAGCGGAAGAAGCAACATAGTGTCCGACTACGGACAAGATACAAATTGGACTAAGAGTCCTGAAGATAACCGATGGCGTCCAATCCCTGCCCAGGCCAAGCCGGAGGGATTCCCAAGCTAACGTCGTCAGACTTCAAACCTGTTGACTGCAATGTGGAATATGCAGCCACGAAATGGATTCGTGGGTCAGTACTATTAAGTACTGGCAAGTGGATAAACCATACTCACAAGATACCAGCGTAACCAATCATCACAAGATACAAATACTTTGGGTACAACGGAAAGGAAGGGTTTATTGCAAAGAAGCGGCAGCGGGCTGCACTAACTAACTACAGAGACTCGCTACAACAGCCGGCTAAAAGAAAGGGATAAGATAGCGCGACAAAACTAACTATAACTACTCACCAAACAATACCCATCCAATGTTACCCCCTACTAAGGAAGCAACCCAAGGAAACTCACACTGTTGATTAAGGTGACATTCATTTTTTATGGTGAAGGTAATACTATATTACTAGTCAAGTTATTATCATTAGGTGTAAGTTGTCTGAGTACTTGTTAGCCAGCACTTTCACCAAGTCATCCATAACCGCGGACAACACGGCTTCTCGAGAAGATTTAACCCTGCAGGGATGCACCAATTTGGCCGTACACGTAAGAATGACCCGCCAGATGGAAAGACCCTTCCACCAAGCGAGGCACTCAACACAACCCAACTCTTATTCTCATCAAGCCCAAAGAACCCCGTGCAATTGAGCGCACGGCTAACCAAGCCTCACGAAGAAAAGGGGACCCTCATAGCACTCTAAGAACGTGTCTCCCTAAATGCCGACTACAAAAGTTCCACCCTGGCGCCAAGGGTTCGCACCTGCATATGCATGCGGCAAATGGAAAACCCGAACTAAATGAGGCGATTTGGACGAGATGTGAATCGAATCAAAGTTGCGGGGGCGCCCATACTCGCTTCCCACATGCGGTTAGCGCGCTCATCATGGATCGGAGGACAAGACCCTTTTCCTAATTAAGGTCGACACTAGCAGGCCTCAAAACCACGCCGGGCCTCCTGTCGGTGCCTTATCATCAAATTAATATTACCCAAAACATTAACATGTTGTTGATTAATTTGAAACCCAACTATCGACTAAACAGGTGATAGGACAAAGGGCAACAGGACTCGAGCGCAAACAAACCTAAGCATGCAACTACGACACGAGGGCCAACGGGGTAAACAAACAACAGGTAATAGGAAGTGGAAGGAAGGCTATATCATGGTTGCAAGGTAAACATATGATAGGATCGAGACACAAGCATCGAATCATAAGGCTAGCATAAGTACAACGGAAAGAATCGGTAACAAGTGAGGAAAGGCAACATAGGTAGCAAGTGAGTATACTTGCCTGGAATCCAGCAAGTAGGGGTACATCCGAAGAACTTGTCGTTGCTCACATCATCTCAACGTCCTATCCGCGAAGAAGAAAAGCACTAAAAGAATCAACGGATGCAGCAATTACTTCTACGGCAAAAGATCCAGCATGATCCTATTTTATATGCATGACATGCGGGATGCAACGCAAAATTACAACTTAGACAATTTAATCGGACCCGGAGTCCGGACAAATAATTATGGTTTAAGTTGTTTATCTAACCATCATATTAAATGTTGATTAACATGCAAAGAAGTAAGTAGGTGAGCTAAACAATATTAAATGGAATAGGGCAATATTTAGTTAATACCCCAACACATTCCATATTTATTTATTAGGTGACATGCATAACACAACTACAAATGCAAGATGCAAGATGCAAACAAGGGCATGGATGGAATATTAATATTCTATGCATTTTTCTGGTTGGAAAGCATATTTTATTTGTTGAATTTGGATTTTAAAATGAGCAAGTTATGAATTTGGCAATTTAAATGAATAATTTTAATGAATTGAATTAGTGCAGCAATTTTAAATGTCCAAAACAGGGAACAAAGTGGATATTGAAAAGATCATGAAATTTGGGATGGAATACATATAAAATTTATATGATTTGGAGTTGTGGTTTGAAAGATAGGGCCAAAAGAAGTTTGGGAGTGTTTCTGGAATTTGCAGGGGCTTGTTTGGGCTGGAAACAGATGGTGGAGGGACTCCGGTGCAAAAACAGAAAAGGCAGGGGCCTGGATGCGAAATCACCAGATCCAGATCTGGATCTGGTCAATTCTCACCGGGGGCGCCCTAACCCGAGAGGCTGACGCGCGGGCCTGAGCCACGCGGAAGCTGCGCTGGCGTGGGTGAAGAACTGACTGGGCCTCACCGTGCATGACAAGTGGACCCAGTGTGATGCGCGGCGAAATCGGCAAAAAGCGAGCGCCGTGCACTCCCGGGGAATCGAACCCCGCTCCTCGCGCTGCGCTTGGAAGGCCCGTGCCACTGGGCTGGGTAAGCGTTCATGATTGGAACGGTGCGTCGCTCCTTTCGAAGTGGATCTGTGGCACGCTGGCATTTTAACTGACGAAGAACGATTCGTTCTTCAGTTAACAGGGACGGCGCCGGAGAGAAAATCTGCCGGGGTTTCGGCGACGTGCCGCGCGAAGGCTGGCCACAGAGCATGAGGGGGAAGAGGAGGAATCAAGGGCTCAGTAGATCGGGGCTCACCAACGGCGAAGACGAGGCAGAAGGCGCGGGGCGCGGAGGCGTCGATGGCGTGCAGCTGCACTGACGGGGAGGCAGGGCGACGGCAGCAACGCCCGGGAGAAAAGGTCGATGGCGCCGGGCTCCTGCTGCCTCCCCGTGCTGACCAAGGAGACGCAGACGAAGAGGGTGATGCCCCGTTTCCATTCCCGCAGGAAACGGGGGCCGGAGACGACCACAACACCGACTTCACCACCTCCACCTTCCGGCCTTGGTGGTGGTGCTCTTGGGTTCAGAAATTCAGAAAAGGGGGAAGAAGAAGACAGGGAAGAAAACGAGATCCGGCGGCGCAGGAGGGGAAAGGAGAGGGAGTGGGTGGCTAGGGTGTTGGGGAAAGCAAGGGGGAGGGCTGCCTTGTAGAGGGGGAAAGGTGGGAGCAGGTGGAGGAGGGGCAGGTATGGTGTGGAGCTCATGCTCTCCTGCTGCCTTTTGGCGTGGGCAGGGTGACGAGGACGTCACCGGAAAAAAAAGGAGAAGGCCAGGCTGTGTGGGCTGGTTCTGGCCTGTGGGTCGTAGGTGGGGTTTTTGGCCTACCTCCCCACGGGCTGGGTTGTTTATTGATTTTTTTTTGTAAGAGAAAAGAGAAGAGAAAAGGAATTTTAGGGGTTTTAAAACTCAGAAAATTATGAACTCACATTCTCTGCACTTGACACTTAAAATGCCCAGTTGCACAAATTGTAGCTTTTCCAAAATTCAAATTATTTTGTTAAGATTTGAATTTGAAATTCGAATTAGGGTTGTAGTATAAGGTGATTCATTTAACCAAGCCATTATTAATTCCAAAACAATTTGGTTGAAAACAATTTGAGTTTGAAGCAAAGTGCATGGTTTGAAAATTTTAAATTGATTTGAATTTTTGTTTTTGAATTGGTTTGCAAACAAAGGTGCAAATGATGCATGATGCAATGCAAGGATGCCATGATGATGCAAAAAGAAAAACAATCAAAACTAATTGGGGAAAACCCCGGGTGTTACAGCCGACACCACTAACAAGGGATTGCGCCCTCGCAATACGCTCCAAGCCGGTAAGAGAGAGAAGAAGTCGGGCTATCGAGTCTTGTGATCCAAGTTGATCTCCTCGACACCACTAACAAGAGATTTTTGCTCGTTGTTGATGACGATGTTCTTCCACCAGGAATCTTCCGAAGATCGAACCTATTAGGTTGAAGGCTCAGAAAACGTCCACCCACGTAGGATCCTAAAACTTTGAAAGATTGAGAGGGAGAGAGACTCCAAAACAAATAAGATGAGAGGAGAAATAGAATAGAGATAAGGAGAAAACAAGAATCCTATTGAGATGTTTCCAAAACAGGTTTTGCACAAATAGTTTTTGACACTCTAGAAACACGACTGTTAGCGAGGTTATCCTATAGGCTTTGCGGACCCGATGCTTCGATAACCATTCGTATCGAAACAACTTTGGGAATCGGAAATCATGCTCTGATACCATTTGTGACGCCCCGAGATCGGGCACTATGTAGATTTCAGCATTTCCGCCAAAATCCGCATAATAACCGATTCCAGGTTGCCACTTGTGATAACATTACAACAGTTCACGAATAATCCACAACAACAACAGAGGAGGTATATACAAGACGACTCAAACGAGTCAAGGATACAACTGATACAATACAAAGATCCAAATAACAGCGGAAGAAGTAACATAGTGTCCGACTACGGACAAGATACAAATTGGACTAAGAGTCCTGAAGATAACCGATGGCGTCCAATCCCTGCCCAGGCCAAGCCGGAGGGATTCCCAAGCTAATGTCGTCAGACTTCAAACCTGTTGACTGCAATGTGGAATATGCAGCCACGAAATGGATTCGTGGGTCAGTACTATTAAGTACTGGCAAGTGGATAAACCATACTCACAAGATACCAGCGTAACCAATCATCACAAGATACAAATACTTTGGGTACAACGGAAAGGAAGGGTTTATTGCAAAGAAGCGGCAGCGGGCTGCACTAACTAACTACAGAGACTCGCTACAACACCCGGCTAAAAGAAATGGATAAGATAGCGCGACAAAACCAACTATAACTACTCACCAAACAATACCCATCCAATGTTACCCCCTACTAAGGAAGCAACCCAAGGAAACTCACACTGTTGATTAAGGTGACATTCATTTTTTATGGTGAAGGTAATACTATATTATTAGTCAAGTTATTATCATTAGGTGTAAGTTGTCTGAGTACTTGTTAGCCAGCACTTTCACCAAGTCATCCATAACCGCGGACAACACGGCTTCTCGAGAAGATTTAACCCTCCAGGGATGCACCAATTTGGCCGTACACGTAAGAATGACCCGCCAGATGGAAAGCCCCTTCCACCAAGCGAGGCACTCAACACAACCCAACTCTTCTTCGCATCAAGCCCAAAGAACCCCGTGCAATTGAGCGCACGGCTAATCAAGCCCCACGAAGAAAAGGGGACCCTCATAGCACTCTAAGAACGTGTCTCCCTAAATGCCGACTACAAAAGTTCCACCCTGGCGCCAAAGGTTCGCACCTGTATATGCATGCGGCAAATGGAAAACCCGAACTAAATGAGGCGATTTGGACGAGATGCGAATCGAATCAAAGTTGCGGGGGGCGCCCATACTCGCTTCCCACATGCGGTTAGCGCGCTCATCATGGATCGGAGGACAAGACTCTTTTCCTAATTAAGGTCGACACTAGCAGGCCTCAAAACCACGCCGGGCCTCCTGCCGGTGCCTTATCATCAAATTAATATTACCCAAAACATTAACATGTTGTTGATTAAGTTGAAACCCAACTATCGACTAAACAGGTGATAGGACAAAGGACAACAGGACTCAAGCGCAAACAAACCTAAGCATGCAACTACGACACGAGGGCCAACGGGGTAAACAAACAACATGTAATAGGAAGTGGAAGGAAGGATATATCATGGTTGTAAGGTAAACATATGATAGGATCGAGACACAAGCATCGAATCATAAGGCTAGCATAAGTACAACGGAAAGAATTGGTAACAAGTGAGGAAAGGCAACATAGGTAGCAAGTGAGTATACTTGCCTGGAATCCAGCAAGTAGGGGTACATCCGAAGAACTTGTCGTTGCTCACATCATCTCAACGTCCTATCCGCGAAGAAGCAAAGCACTAAAAGAATCAACGGATGCAGAAATTACTTCTACGGCAAAAGATCCAGCATGATCCTATTTTATATGCATGACATGCGGGATGCAACGCAAAATTACAACTTAGACAATTTAATCGGACCCGGAGTCCGGACAAATAATTATGGTTTAAGTTGTTTATCTAACCATCATATTAAATGTTGATTAACATGCAAAGCAGTAAGTATGTGAGCTAAACAATATTATATGGAATAGGGCAATATTTAGTTAATACCCCAACACATTCCATATTTATTTATTAGGTGACATGCATAACACAACTACAAATGCAAGATGCAAGATGCAAACAAGGGCATGGATGGCATATTAATATTCTATGCATTTTTCTGGTTGGAAAGCATATTTTATTTGTTGAATTTTGATTTTAAAATGAGCAAGTTATGAATTTGGCAATTTAAATGAATAATTTTAATGAATTGAATTAGTGCAGCAATTTTAAATGTTTAAAACAGGGAACAAAGTGGATATTTGGAAAGATCATGAAATTTGGGATGGAATACATATAAAATTTGTATGATTTGGAGTTGTGGTTTGAAAGATAGGGCCAAAACAAGTTTGGGGGTGTTTCTGGAATTTGCAGGGGCTTGTTTGGGCTTGAAACAGATGGTGGAGGGACTCCGGTGCAAAAACAGAAAAGGCAGGGGCCTGGATGCGAAATCACCAGATCCAGATCTGGATCTGGTCAATTCTCACCGGGGGCGCCCTAACCCGAGAGGCTGACGCGCGGGCCTGAGCCACGCGGAAGCTGCGCTGGCGTGGGTGAAGAACTGACTGGGCCTCACCGTGCATGACAAGTGGACCCAGTGTGATGCGCGGCGAAATCGGCAAAAAGCGAGCGCCGTGCGCTCCCGGGGAATCGAACCCCGCTCCTCGCGCTGCGCTTGGAAGGTCCGTCCCACTGGGCTGGGTAAGCATTCATGATTGGAACGGTGCGTCGCTCCTTTTGAAGTGGATCTGTGGCACGCTGGCATTTTAACTGACGAAGAACGATTCGTTCTTCAGTTAACAGGGACGGCGCCGGAGAGAAAATCTGCCGGGGTTTCGGCGACGTGCCGCGCGAAGGCTGGCCACAGAGCATGAGGGGGAAGAGGAGGAAGCAAGGGCTCAGTAGGTCGGGGCTCACCAATGGCGAAGACGAGGCAGAAGGCGCAGGGCGCGAAGGCGTCGATGGCGTGCAGCTGCACTGACGGGGAAGCAGGGCGACGGTAGCAACGCCCGGGAGAAAAGGTCGATGGCGCCGGGCTCCTGCTGCCTCCCCGTGCTGACCAAGGAGACGCAGACGAAGAGGGTGATGCCCCGTTTCCATTCCCGCAGGAAACGGGGGCCGGAGACGACCACAACACCGACTTCACCACCTCCACCTTCCGGCCATGGTGGTGGTGTTCTTGGGTTCATAATTCAGAAAAGGGGGAAGAAGAAGACAGGGAAGAAAACGAGATCCGGCGGCGCAGGAGGGGAAAGGAGAGGGAGTGGGTGGCTAGGGTGTTGGGGAAAGCAAGGGGGAGGGATGCCTTGTAGAGGGGGAAAGGTGGGAGCAGGTGGAGGAGGGGCAGGTATGGTGTGGAGCTCGTGCTCTCCTGCTGCATTTTGGCGTGGGCAGGGTGACGAGGACGTCACCGGAAAAAAAGGAGAAGGCCAGGCTGTGTGGGCTGGTTCTGGCCTGTGGGTCGTAGGTGGGCTTTTTGGCCTGCCTCCCCACGGGCTGGGTTGTTTATTGATTTTTTTTTGTAAGAGAAAAGAGAAGAGAAAAGGAATTTTAGGGGTTTTAAAACTCAGAAAATTATGAACTCACATTCTCTGCACTTGGCACTTAAAATGCCCAGTTGCACAAATTGTAGCTTTTGCAAAATTCAAATTATTTTGTTAAGGTTTGAATTTGAAATTCGAATTAGGGTTGTAGTATAAGGTGATTCATTTAGCCAAGCCATTATTAATTCCAAAACAATTTGGTTGAAAACAATTTGAGTTTAAAGCAAAGTGCATGGTTTGAAAATTTTAAATTGATTTGAATTTTTGTTTTTGAATTGGTTTGCAAACAAAGGTGCAAATGATGCATGATGCAATGCAAGGATGCCATGATGATGCAAAAAGAAAAACAATCAAAACTAATTGGGGAAAACCCCGGGTGTTACAACAAGCATGTTGGATAGATAATTCACTGTAAACACTAGAAAACAAGTTTTTGGTTGTTTTGGATATAGCACATAAATAAAGTGCGAGTAAATAATATTGCAGCGAGTGGCCCAATTCTTTTGAGAACAAAGGACAAGCCCTTTGTGTTACTTATGACTACCAAACGTTCTCGAGGACACTTGGGAATTTCGTCAATTGCTTTCGCTTTGTTATGGTTGATTAATATCCATTGGTTCGTGAAGTGTTGTGTGGGTGAACCTATGATAATGCACCGCCCAACTAGGACTAATACATACTTGTGATTATACCCCTCGTAAGAATCCGCAAATACAAGAAAGTAATTAAGATAAATCTAACCACAACCTTAATACTCCGGGATTCTACGCTCCCTCGTGCATTGGTTTCCTAATGTGGGTTTAGATTTCTGTCACTCCGGCCACCCCACAATTAGTAGCCAAATACACAATGCATTCCCCTATTCCCATAAAGGTGAAGTATCATGTAGTCTCTGTTCACATGACACCGCTAGAAGAATAGCACCACAACTTAAATACCAAACCACGAGATATTACTTCAATATAACTTCACTACTAACATCATGACTTCTTCCATGTCCTCAAGAACTAAACGAACTACTCACAAGACATCATATGCATCATAATCAGAAGTGATATAATGGATGATAACAATCTTGTCATAAAGTGCTAACACCGATAAATCTCACAAGCATCGACTACTAACAAGTAATCCACACCGTTAGAGAGATCTAATGTAAAACAACGATAGAGGCCCTAATTATTACAGAGGGATGACGGTGGATGATGAGGGTGATGGTGCTGGTGGTGATGATGATGATGATGATGACGATCTTGATGATGCCCGGAGTGATGACGGTGACGATGGCGATGATTTCCCCTCTCCGGAGAGGAATTTCCCCAGCAGATTTCTCCCTGCTAGAGAGCTTTCATTCTCTCGGGTGTTTTCCGCCCGAGGCGGCGGCGGAATAATTCTTTGATGATGGTCTGGGGCTTAGGGTTCCCTGGGGTCAAGTACGTGAAAGATGTCAACCAGAGTTGGGCCAGGGTGGCCACACCACCTGGCGGCGTGGCCAAGGGGGGCGCCACCTCATGGTGTGGGCCCCTGGTGGTCCCCCTTTGGTGAAGGGAATATGCCCGAGAGGCAATAATAAAATGGTTATTATCTTATTCCTTGTTTATGATGAATGTTTATTTCTCATGCTAGAATTTTATTAACCGGAAACGTTGATACATGTGTGTTTAATAAAAAACAATGGTTCCTAGTAAAGCCTCTCTTTTAACTAGCTCGTTGATTAATAGATGATCAAGGTTTCATGATCATGAACATTGGATGTTGTTAAAAAACGGGTTCATGTCACTAGAAGAATGATGTGATGAACATATACCCAAAGTGAATATAGCAATGCGATCAAGTCATTAAGTTTACATTGTTATATCAAACATACGAAGTGACTTATTCTTTAGACCATGAGATCATGTCAATCACTGATACCGGAAGGGTGCTTTGATGGCATAAAATGTCACACCGTAACAGGGTGACTATAAAGGTGCCATTAGGTATTCGGAAAGTATTAGTTGAGGATCATGGATCAAGAGTGGGATTTGTCAATCCAAAATGACGGAGAGATATACTCTGGGCCCTCTCGGTGATATCACATCAACACCGCTTGCAAGCACGTGATATGATCACAAGGATGTTATATCATGGGAACAAGAAAAGAGTACTTGTCGGTAACGAGATTGAACAAGGTATGGTTGATACCAATGATCAAATCTCGGACAAGTAAAATATCGCGAGACAAAGGGAATAGTTCACGACGTTGATGGTTCACACAATCACGAGAGTCATTGTTGAATATATAGGAGTCATCAAGGATCTCCAGATCCCGTTGTTGATTACTGATCGGAGAGGAGTCTCGATCATGTATATCTTATTCGCGAACCGTAGGGTGACACACTTAAGGTTCGATGACGCGTTTGAGAGGATACGGAATATTGAAGAATATTTTGGGCAGCACCGAATGGTTGTTAATAGTTCAAGGGGTTTTTCGTCGAATGGTTGTTAATAGAATTAATGAATGATTCGAGGTGCTATATGCAAATGTTTGTTAATGGAATTAACAAATATAAATAAAGAAATAAAAATGTTTTATTTATTTATTAAAAGAAAACCTTTGGATTTTCCAAGTGGGAAATAATGGGAGCATGAGTGGGTATGAGTGGAGCTTCCACTCACATGAAGAGGGAAGAGGTGGGGGCACCACCATGGTTGGCCGCACCCCCTCTTGGGCTGCCTCCCCCTCCCCTATAAAAGGAGGGTGAGAGCTCCTCTTCTGCACACACACACTTGTCCCACCTCCCTTCCACTTCACCCGCTGCTCAATTCCATGGTCTCCGGCTTGGCGAAGCCCTGACCGTGGGATTCTTCACCACCATCACGTCATCGTGTTGCTGGAGTTCCGAGGGATCCTCTACTTACGCTCCCCGCTGGATCGATAGAACGAAGGTCGTCATCAACCGTACGTGTGACCGATCACGGAGGCACCGCCGGACTGCGGTACACATCTTCTCGCTTTCGGGGTCGGTGTGAGTACGACTACGCCAACAACGAGATTTGATCTCGTAACACTTTGTGTCTTCGAGGTTATGTGTTCTCCTTAACCCTCTCTTTGCCCGTTGCACTTCGTCTCCTAGATTAGATCTTGGCCTTTCGGGTGTGTCTCGCGTAGGAATTTTTTTGTTTTCTATGCAACGACCCCTTCAGTGGTATCAGAGTCGGGTCTATGCGTAGATGTTTTGTACCGATGGAACACATAGGTGTATATGGGCGTTGATGATCATGTTATTGCCTCCTTGAGTATTTTATGATCTTAGTGGCATAGTTGGATGAAGCTGCCCTAGACTAAGTTTACGTGTACTATGTACGCGAGAAATTGTCTCACTTGTGACTGAGGGGGTGTCCGTTTCTCCAACTATAGTTAAGATCTAATCTACGAAGGGTTGGTGAAAATATGTTTATCAACGTTGTGGTTGATGTTCGTAGGTATGAACGGTTCTATCCTCGAAAGCCCTAATCCACGTAAAATATGCAAAAATAAATTAGAGGCGTCTAACTAGTTTTTGCTGGGCATGTGATGTGATATGGTCAATGTTACAAATTTGATTATGAGATTATCTCTTTTCTAAATTATTGATATACCGGAAGGTATCCATATGATTGTCTTATTATTGATGGACAATCAAGATTGGGGTGCCATGGTACTTGGTACCACGTCGGTGGAATGATGGAGATCATACCATGATGCACATGATGGAGATCAAGTGCAAGAAGGACCATATCATATCACGTTATCCTTTCATGTGATGTCTGTGATGTTAATCCTTTTTATGCATCTCATTTTGCTTAGATAGAGACAGTAGCATTATAATATTATCCCTCTCACTTAATATCAAGATAATAATGTGTTCTTCCTTAAGTATGCACCGTTAAGAAAGTTCGTCGTTTCGAGACACCACGTGATGATCAGGTGTGACAGACTCAACGTTCGCATACAACGGGTGTTTTCAAGCCTATCATGTACACACGCAATACTACGGTTCTACTTGGCGAGCCTAGCATGTACAGACATGGCCTCGAAACACGTAACCGAAAGGTAAAACATGATTCATATCGATGATATGATGAACATGTCGATGTTTGCCTTTGAAGCTACATCATCTCACGTGATTATCGGTTTTGGTGTAGTGAATTTGGTTCGTGTCATCACTAAAGACGACTAAGGGGGATGTTGTTTTTGAGTGGGAGTTCATGGTGTAATTTGAATTAACTTGAACTTATTATCATGAACAACCAATCAAAGTGAATATTCACAAATTGTAGTATTCATTGGCATCCACATAACTACCTTACACTTCGATTGTTAATTGAGATATAACTGTTATGATCTGGTAAAAATCATTTAAGATTGGTACCGTATTAGTGAAATTTAAAATTGAGTCCTATTGTAGATTTTTGGTATTTCCTACCTAGCTCCATATGATTAATGATTGATTGATCTAGAGGGCAAATAATTCCTACTTAGAATCCAGAGTCATGGTTGCTTCCGTATTACTTTATCTTCAAAAGAATGTTTTGTTGATCAAGGTGATTTAGGAACTGAAAAGAGTTGTTTTAAGAAACAATCAAGTGAAAGATATATTGATATCTAGAAACTTATTTGTAGCAACATGACTGAGTATAATTTAGCGTAACAATGTATGCTTATATTATTTGAATATATGCAATGATTGAAGACACTAGGCGTTTGAATATTCCAAGAAATTGGGCGCTAAACAGTATCCTCTAGATTCCTTCCTTCTAGCTATAGTAGCTTAATCATAAAATTGTTATGATGGAATGGATTAAAAGTATGGGTAAAAATTGTTTACCTTGATTGGACATTGCTAAGAGTGGAATCTGGAAGAATACTATTAATATGGTGATATTAGTAGAACAATCAAACTTAAAGTATGACTCAATGGGTGATAGTATATGACTAACACGCCAAGGAAAATGTGCTAGTACGACTAGCATTGTTTGATGTTGAATGATTCTTCTATAAAGAAAAGGGAATATTGAAAATATAATAACAAAAAGGTATATGGCAGAAAAAGAAGATAACTGGAAATGTCCAGCTCAGGAGTATATGCTTGATATACAAGTTATAGATGTATTGCTAGTTAACAAAGTATTTTTTGGGTATTTTGATACCACATTGGTTGGTATGAGTTGTCATACAAAGCAACGCAATGCAAGAAATACAAGGGCCTAAAAGAAACTAGTAATAGATGTGGAATCGATTATGAAAAGAACAGTAATAAAGTGTTATTGTGTTCATTGTTGTATCGAACCAAACATTCAAGATTTATTTTAAGAACTTAATAAGTTGTTGTTTTGTTCTAGTCTTTCGTGAGAACAAATGAGATTGTTCAAATTATGACCATATTCCATAATTTATGTATATGTTGATATAAATCATGTTGGTAAAATAAACATCTATGAGACTAAATGCTAAACGTTGCAAGACGTAAAAGAGTTTCACTTAAATTGTGACACCACCATTTTAGTTCATATCGGAAAGGAAAACATGAAGGAACTCCATATTGATGGACTTCCAGAGTCTTTTGTTTTGAATAACTTGATGCTTGTGAGACCTCTTCCAAAAGATGACTAAAATTCCGTTCATAGGCCAAACTAGAATGGACGACTAATTTAATAGAGATTATACATATTTATGTATATAGTCCATTATGTGTAGTCATGTATGGTGGATTAATTTTTCCTTCATAAAATTATGTCAATGATTTGAGTAGATATGTGAGTATATCTATTTAAAGAGAATGGAGTTTGACTTTTTGAATTGGTTCAAATGGTTGTTAGTATGAAGTAAAAATCATTGTAACAAGATAATCAAGTATTTATGATTGGATCATAAAGGATAAAGTTTGAGTTACAAGTTTAGAAAAACATCTGAGGAGTTGCAGAATTGTTCTACAACTTATACTTCTCGAATACCCCACATTAGTTTGGAGTATTCAAGAAACAAAATCAAACCTTGTTGGACATGGTAAGATTAATAAAATTTTCATTATAATTTTGTAGTTTATACATTAAGGACAACCGCTTTTACACTGAAAAGAGCACCATCATGATCCGTTGAAATTGACAACATATAAGATATGGTTTGGGTAGTGACCCGAATTGTCATTTTATTAAGTTTTGGTATGCATAGCATGTGTAAATGTTTACAGCCAAAATGGGATAAATATATGTTTATAAGGTTATCCTAAAGAATATATTGGGTATTTCTCCTATCACAGACCAAAGACAAATGTTGTTTGTCAGAAAGGGTTGATTTCTCGAGAAAGTAGTTCTTGCAAAACAAGTGAGTGGGAGCACTGTACAAACTCAACGAGATTAGAGAATCTTCGTTACCATGTCAAGAGTAGCGCAGCACTGGAAGTTTTTCCAGGGTTTCCTATTTTGACTAAATAGAAGACACTACATGTGATTGTAGATACTTCGAATGAGTTTGCGAACTGAACCACAAAAGTCCTAAAACTTTGCACTTAGACCAACTTATGGTTTAAGAGTAAAGTGTTGTTTTGACAACAAAAAGACCTGGACCTTATAAAGGAAGCAAATGATGGGCCCTGACTTCGTAAAATTGACTATGAGTCATTATATCCGCCACAATATCCTTGTATGAATATCAAGTATGTGACTTGGTAGTCCTTTCGATAGACATGATACCTACCGATAGAAAAAGGGTCTATATAGAGACAAAGACATGGATTTTTACATCCTTTGAAAGTTGTACTTATCGAAAGTTATTTTCGGCGAAGTTCAAAGAGTTGACTACTACAAGATTTTGATCTTCCGTAGTGATGTTTTAGTCTTTGCGGATAGTTCTAGCAAAAGTTATATATTATCATATGGCAGTTGAATAACAAAACCAAATCTTCTCTCGAGGAAGTTTGATTGAGGATGTGTACTTGACACAGTCTAAGAGTTTTGTAAAATTCAAAAGGTTGCTAGAAAGGTATGCACACTTCAATGGTTGAAGTGAGCATAACAAAGTTGAAATCTTTACCTTGATGAAGTTACCAAATGAGTTTGATTCCATCATGAACGATAAAGATGCTTGTAGAATTACAAGAAATTAAGTGGGAGCGCTATGACATATTTCCAATACTTTATGTAGATGACATATGGTTGATTGGAAAATATGTATTTTAAATTAACACGGTTAAGATTTTATATTGATAAAGGCTTAGAAGATATTGGGCATCGATATCTATAAAAGATGGATTAAAGCGCCTGATATGATTGAAGCCAAATTACATAGATGAAATATTGAAGTAAGTCAATATCGAAATGACAAGAAGGAGTTCTTGTCACATGGAAAATAATCGAGCAAGATTCAAGTGTTTTGACACATGATGAGCATCATTGAAATTGAGATTTCTAAGTCATGTTTCCATGCTATGTACACAACCAGATGAGTCTTATGCTATAAAATGTTATAGCAGGACAATTCATATGATGATTAGACAACAGTGGGAGAGATCCTTGTGTCATTTTAGAAATGCTAAGGATATGTTTTCCTATGTAGTAATGACAAAATATTAGTTGTAATATGTTACACTAATAGTCTTGTCATTTATTCAAGTAATTTTATCTCAATTAAAATACGGGATGAAGGGTAGCACAATAGGCTGGAAGAAAGTTCCATGCTGGATTTGAAAGTGTTTCAAAATTAAAATATTGTGACAGATACTACAACAAAGGCTAAAGTATATCGTTGTGTTGACAATTGATAATAAACGTATTTTGTGTCAAGGAGTTCTTTATTGAACTTGGTGAATTTCCAAGATGCTGACACTATGAAGCTACATTTTCACAATGTTAATAACATTGGTTTAAGCTGAGGAATTAAGGTCTCACCGGAACTTGGTAAATTTCCAAGAATGCTAACACTATGAAGCTACATTTTCACGATGTTAGTGACATTGTTTTAATCTGAGGAATTAAGGTTTCACCGATTGAACAAATATATAGAAATTCATCTCATTAGAGAATGAGTGATGCATGTAGATGCAAAGAACATGCAAATACAATAGGACCTAAACAGTTCAGATCTTTTTGAAGATGTTTACCACATGCGAAGCATGGTAATAACACTGGAACGCCATACGTGTTAAGTGCTTACAGACTAGTTTACTGACTCTAGTGCAAGTGGGAGACTGAAGGGAATATGCCTGAGAGGCAATAATAAAATGGTTATTATCTTATTCCTTGTTTATGATGAATGTTTATTTCTTATGCTGGAATTGTATTAACCGGAAACGTTGATACATGTGTGTTTAATAAACAAACAATAGTTCCTAGTAAAGCCTCTCTTTTAACTAGCTCGTTGATTAATAGATGATCAAGGTTTCCTGATCATGAACATTGGATGTTGTTAATAACGGGGTCATGTCATTAAAAGAATGATGTGATGAATATATACCCAAAGTGAATATAGCAATGCGATCAAGTCATTAAGTTTACATTGTTATATCAAACATACGAAGTAACTTATTCCTTATACCATGAGATCATGTCAATCACTGATACCGGAAGGGTGCTTTGATGTAATCAAAGTCACACCGTAACAGGGTGACTATAAAGGTGCCGTTGGGTATTCGGAAAGTATTAGTTGAGGATCATGGATCAAGAGTGGGATTTGTCCATCCAAAATGACGGAGAGATATACTCTGGGCCCTCTCGGTGATATCACATCAACACCGCTTGCAAGCACGTGATGTGATCACAAGGATGTTATATCATGGGAACGAGAAAAGAGTACTTGTCGGTAACGAGATTGAACAAGGTATGGTTGATACCAATGATCGAATCTCGGACAAGTAAAATATCGCGAGACAAAGGGAATAGTTCACGATGTTGATGGTTCACACGATCACGAGAGTCATTGTTGAATATATAGGAGTCATCACGGATCTCCAGATCCCACTGTTGATTATTGATCGGAGAGGAGTCTCAATAATTTCTATCTTATTCGCGAACCGTAGGGTGACACACTTAAGGTTCGATGACGCGTTTGAGAGGATACGGAATATCGAAGAATACTTTGGGCAGCACTGAAATTGTTTCGGGGAAAATTGAAATAGTTCAAGGGGTTTTTCGTCGAATGGTTGTTAATAGAATTAACGAATGATTCTAGGTGCTATATGCAAATGTTTGTTAATGGAATTTTCAAATATAACTAAAGAAATATTTTTTTTTTATTTATTCATTAAAAGAAAACCTTTGGATTTTCCAAGTGGGAAATAATGGGAGCATGAGTGGGTATGAGTGGAGGTTCCACTCACGTGAAGAGGGAAGAGGTGGGGGCACCACCATGGCTGGTCGCACCACCTCTTGGACTGCCTCCCCCCCTATAAAAGGAGGGTGAGAGCTCCTCTTCTCCACACACTTGTCCCACCTCCCTTCCACTTCATCCGCTGCTCAATTACATGGTCTCCGGCTTGGCGAAGCCCTGACCATGGTGAAAGGACATAGTTCCTAAATCTTATTTTGGAAGTTTGATCACAACATATGTACGGACTAACGTGTACCCTGAGTTTACTCAGAAAATATCATGGATGAAATGCAACCATATCTCCCCGTGGACCTCATACAATGAAAAGCAAAAATGGAGAAAAGTTTAAGAAAAGAGAGGAGAAGAGAGAAGAAGAAAAGGAGAGAAAGAAGGGGGCCGGCCTCCCTGGCCGGCCTGGGCGGACCCCTAGGCCGGGCTGGTCGGGCTCTAGGCCGGGTGGCTCGGGCGGGTGCCCGACCCCGGCTGCTCCCCACGCCGGCCCCTAGGCCGGGCGGCTCGGGCAGTTGCCCGGCCCCAGCCATGCCTCCACGCCGGCCTGGCCGGCCTCCCAGGTCGGGCCACCTCCACGCCGCCCTGCCCCTACGCCCACGCTGACCCAGGCCGGGGTGGGAAGGCCCTCCGGCCTCTGCACGATCCACGCCGGCCCCAGGCCGGGGTGGGTTTTGCCTCCGGCCCTGGCTGCTCTAGGCCGCCCCCCTAGACCGGGGGGTGCGCTGCAGAGTGAAGATACGCCCCCCCCCCCCAACGACCATATTCTCGCCCCGGTATAAAAGGGGTCTTTCCCCTACCTTTTGAAGTGGTCAATCCCATTCACACTCTCTCTCTCCACCATTGATTGACCAAGCTCAAGCTCAAGAACAAGCATCTCCTCAAATCCCCAACCAAACCTCGTGATACTTTGGGATTTGAAGGAGATACCACCGATCTACAACTCCACCAAGTCGATTGGAAATCCACCCACTCATCCCTTAGGGATCCTGTCATTCTTAGTTCATTGGATCCAAGAATCTTGTTGATCTTAGCTCATCGGAGCTCGGAGCCTTGTTGACATCCCCGATGCTTTTGTGCTCGTGGATCTTGCTTCTCGGAGTCTCGGTGGCTCTCGGGATTTGGTGAGAACCCTCCAATCTTGTGGAGTGTGCCTCATCCTTCTAAAGGTTCTAGTTGTCAACCTCAACGGCAACAAAGTGATTCGATCCTATCCACATCGGTGGAAGGACTCGAAGGAGATACGGTGTGGCATTTGAGGCCTACTCGGTGTTCCACTTTGGTGGCACCACACCGCTCCAACGGAGATTAGCTTCCATTGGGAAGTGAACTTCGTGATAAATCTCCGCGTCATTATGTTCGGTTATTCCTCAACTTACCTTTACTAGTTACTCCTAGCTTAGTCATATATTCACCTTGTGCTAGTTTTACTTTCTCAACATATAGGATTGTTCACCTAGTTGCATAATCTAGATAATCTATATTTGAGCATTACCTTGTTAACTTTAAAAAGAAGCTAAAATTTGTAGTTAACCTATTCACCCCCCTCTAGTTAACCTCTCGATCCTTCAATTGGTATCAGAGCCTCGTCTCTTTATATAGGGCTTTACCGCCTAAAGAGGAGGTAAGGATGGCCGATGGTCCCGTCACCATGGATGGGATTCAAAAGCTAATCCAAGCTATGATTGATAGTTCCGAGAAAAAGATGGAGGGACTAATAAAAGAATTGACATCCCCATCTGATTAATCTAGAGAAAAGGTTATCTTAGATGAACATGGAAACCCCATTCCAACTAAGGAAGGAAGCGCAAAATCTTCACCTTTAAATGGTAGTGGTGGAGATTCCTTTGGCTTTGCTTATAACAATGCTCCTAATGCCCAACATCCACATGTTAATCATCTTGGTCCACCTCCTTTGGTGGATCGGCATCGTTTTACTAATTGGAAAGATTCCATGAAGTCTTACATGTGCAGCTCTTCAATGCAAATATGGAGAATTGTTGAAAGAGGATACGGGCCAAAGGACCCCGCAAACTTAAGCTCAAGTGACATCATAGATGAGCAACTCAACGCTCATGCTTTGCACATGTTGGAGAGGGAAATGGAAAAGGAAGGAGTTGAGCACATCCGGTCCTTCACAAGTGCAAAGAAAGCTTATGATGGCCTTGTTGATATGTTTGACGGCAACGTCAACCTCCAAAGATCCAAGAAGTCAATCATTCAAAGAAAATTTGAACACTTTCACTTGAGTGATGGAGAGAACATAGAAGATATGTTTAGAAGACTCAAGGCTCTTGTAAATGATATGAGAGATTGTGGATTCACGGATTGTACGGAAAATTGGGTCAAGGAGAAATTTATACTCACCTTGATTCCATACAATGAAAACATGGTGATGAATATACAAGCAAGGGCCGACTACTTGGACCTATCCCCTAATGATGTCTTGGGTCTATTTATCACCCTCAAAGTCATGAAGCAAACCTCCGATGATGTCATGGCCCGTGTAAACGGAATGAAGAAACCCTCTCTTGCCTTGAAGGCCAAGGCCATTCCCCATGAAGATAATGACTCAAGTGATGATGGTGGATCCACTCATGAGGTCTCCGAGAAAGAGATGAAGACATCACATGAAGAATGCTTGGCTCTCGCTCAACACAAGTGGTGGAAGAAAGGAGATTTTAGATCCAATGCCACCAAGAATAAAGGGAAGGAAGTCTCAAGCATGAAGAAAGCAAGAACTTGCTTCAATTGTGGAGATTCCGAGCACTTCGTTGCCGAGTGCCCCTTCAAGAGTAGAATTGAAAATGGTGGAGGACTCATCAAGAAATCCACTTTCATTCCCAAGTACAAGAACTTCATCAAGAGATGACATACTAGGGCATTGATTGCAAAAGAAATTGAGTACACATCCGGTGGTGAAGAGAGCGACGGTGAAGGCGAACAAGTAGGTATGGCAGCCATGGCTAGGCGTCGTACCCTCTAACTTAAGCTCTCTCTTCTCCAACCCAAATGACAACAAGGGTCCTTCGAGTCACAAGTGCTTCATGGCCAAGGGTATATCCCCAAAGGTGACTCCCACTCTCAAACTTGCAAACTCCTCTACTCCTTCACTATTAAATTGTGTTGAGGAAGACCCTTTAGTAAACTTTGTGGAAAAACTAGAAGGAGAAACTAAATCTATCTTTGTCTCTCTCATGGATCAATTAAGTGAGGCACATGGCCTCATTGATGAACATGAGGAGAGAATAATGTTACTTGAGAAGTTTGCTCGTGATGATGCTAGTAAGATTTAGGAGCTTGAGAAAGCTCTAGATGAATCACATTGCTTTAGAGAAAGCATAGAGGAGACCTTTGCAATTGACATAGCTAAAGTAAAAATTGATTGTGAACATGCTTTTTCTAAGGTAACGGAATTAATGGATTTAAATGATGCAACTAACCAAGGTTATAATGAAATCATTAAGGATTTTGATAATCTTAAAATTGATCATCGAACAATCTCAAATGAGCTCAAAACCTTAAAATGGGTAAAAGCTATGAATGAAAACTCTTGTGTTACTAACCCTTTGTGTTTCAAGGCAACTCTCATTGAGGAGAACAATAGGTTGAAGGAACAACTCAACAAAGTTCTTGCCACATGCATCCAAGGGCAAAACAACCTTAATTATCTTTTGAGTAATCATAAGAGAGTTATTGGCAAAGAAGGCCTTGGTTTTGGTTCCACATCCAAGGTGGCTTACAAGAAGAAGTCAACTCCTTCCACTAACTCTATTGTTTTTGTGAAGGAGGGGTAGTTGGCTAATGATGAAGATGAGTTTGATATGATTGCTAAGAGTATTGTTCCTAGGAACACTACTACTCGCAATAACTTTGCGGGAAAGTATAACCCATCTTATGTGCTTCTTAAATCTATTGATGGTCATGTTTATGCAAAATATGTTGGCACCTCATATGGTGATGATTAAAAGCATGCTATTTGGGTTCCTAAGACCCTTGTGACTAACAAAAAAGGACCCATCCAAAAATGGGTACCTAAGACAAGAAGTTGATTCATTGTAGGGTTGTATTTCCAGTGGGACATCATGGATGATTGATAGTGGTTGTTCCGCACACATGACCGGAAGCAAACAAGTATTAGAAGATTTGAAACTCCAACTTCTCAAATTTGCTCATGTAACTATTGTTGATCGCTCACAACTTAAGGTATTGGGATATGGCAAGGTGGTCATTTCTCCGGATTCATCCATTGAGAAAGTACTCCTTGTTGAGTCCCTTGGCTACAATCTTCTTTCCGTCTTGCAACTTTGTGAACGCAATTTTACATGTGTATTTGGGCGTCATCATGTGCTTGTCCTTCACACTATTTATCTTAAGGTAGCCTCTGTTGGACTTGTGGAAAACGGTATGTACATAGTGGATTTCTCGAAAGAAACTACACATATCGCCACATGTCTAATGGCTAAATCCGACGTGGGGTGGCTTTGGCATTGCCGCCTAGGCCACGTCGGTATGAGAAATCTACAAACTCTTGTGAAGGGTGAGCATGTGGTAGGACTAACAAGTGTGAATTTTTCCTAAGATCGTCCTTGTAGCTCTTGTATTGCCGGAAAGATGAATGAGAAGAATCACCCCAAGAAATCAATCATCTCCACAACAAGGCCCTTTGAACTTATTCATTTGGATCTATTTGGGCCTCCAACATATGATAGTCTTGGGGGAAAGAAGTATTGTTTGGTAATTATTGATGATTATACAAGATACACTTGGGTTTTCTACGTCAAGAAGAAGAGTTAGACTCAAGAAAGATTCATAACTTGGGCCACCGAAGTGCAACGCCAATATGACACCAAGATATTGTCTATAAGGAGTGACAATGGTTCCGAGTTCAAGAACTACACCATGGATGAATTCTTGAGTGAAGAGGGGATAAGACATCAATATTCCGCTGCGTACACCCCTCAACAAAATGGTGTAGCGGAAGGTAAGAATCGCACACTTATTGATATGGCAAGAACTATGATGGCCGAGTTTAAATCCCCATATAACTTTTGGGCCGAAGCCATCAACAACGCTTGTCATTTATCTAACCAACTCTTCCTTCGCCCGATGATTGGCATGACTCCATATGAGCTCCTAACCGGTAACAAACCCAACCTCAAATATCTTCGAGTTTTTGGGTGCAAATGCCAAGTCTACATAAAGGGAACTAGATTGTCTAAGTTTGATTCTATAACTTTTGAAGGCATTTTTGTTGGTTACGCCACGAACTCCCACACTTATAGAGTCTACAATATATCCACCGGGTGTGTTGAAGAATCTATGAATGTGGAATTTCATGAGGATAATGGCTCCCAAGTGGAGCAAATTGATTGTGATGATGTAGGTGATGAACCGTCCTCCATAGCCATAGTAAGAATGGGTGTAGGTCCACGTATACCCATTGAGGGACACCTTGTGGAAAATGAGGATGGAACTAGCTCTACGCAAGTGGAGCCCTCTACATCAACCACCAATCAAATGGTAGACCAAGAGCAAGAAGAAGACCTTCATGTGGATACCTCTCATCATGAAAGTGATCAAGATCCCAATGATAATGGTGGAAATGATTTTGGTGATTCGTCACCAAGAACTCCAATACGAATGGGCAATGGTCTCGATGAAGGAAATAATGAGGATATTCCCCCCAATGAAAATCCCGATGATGCACTAGTTCGTATCATGACTCGTCAAGCATCAAGATTGCAACAAAAGTCACTATACCAAAAGAACATCATTGGTGGCTTGGGAAGAAGTGTCTCCACTCGTGGACAAGTACTCAAGTTTTGTGGTACTCATTCATATGTCTCTCATGTTGAACCTATCAAAGTGTATGATGCTCTTGAAGATGAAGATTGGGTTCAAGCTATGCATGAAGAGCTTCATAATTTTGAGAGAAACAAAGTATGGTCACTAGTGGAAAGACCCAAGGATCATAATATCATTGGAACTAAATGGGTGTTAAAAAACAAGCAAGATTCTCATGGGCAAGTGATTCTCAACAAGGCTCGATTGGTTGCTCAAGGATACTCTCAAGTCAAAGGACTTGACTACGGTGAAACTTTCGCTCCCGTAGCTAGACTTGAATCCATTCGTATATTACTTGCATTTGCCACTAGTCATAACTTCATCTTGCATCAAATGTATGTTAAAAGTGCTTTTCTAAATGGTCCTCTAAATGAAATGGTATATGTTAAACAACCTCCGGGATTCGAGGATCCCAAGTATCATAACCATGTCTAGTTCCGCCATAAGGCTTTGTATGGCCTCAAACAAGCTCCACGTGCTTGGTATGATCATTTAAAGGAGTTCTTAGTGGATCGTGGTTTCGTACTTGGGGTAATTGATCCCACTCTCTTTACCAAAAGTGTAGATGGAAATTTCTTTGTATGTCAAGTATATGTTGATGATATTATATTTGGATCCTCTAACGTGAGTTTTGTAGACCAATTTGCCAAACTAATGACAAGTGAATTTGAGATGTCTATGATGGGAGAATTGAAGTTCTTTCTAGGTTTTGAGATCAAGCAATATCATGAAGAGACTTTTATTTGTCAAGCCAAATATATTCAATACATGCTCAAGAAATTTGATATGAACAATGCCAAACCATTACCTTATCCAATGCCAACAACCGTGAATCTTACTATGGATCACGAAGGTATACCGGTAGATCCAAAACTTTATCGTTCTATCATTGGATCTTTGCTTTATCTTTGTGCATCTAGACCGGACATTATGTTTAGTGTGGGTTTATGTACAAGATTTCAATCTAACCCCAAGGAAAGCCATATGATTGCGGTCAAAAGGATTCTTAGGTACTTGGTTAACACTCCCACACATGGTCTTTGGTATCCATCAAACACAACTTTTGATCTTGTGGGATATTCGGATGCGGATTGGAGAGGTGACAAAGTGGATAGAAAATCAACCTCGGGTGCTTGCCAATTCCTTGGTAGGTACCTTGTGTGTTGGTCTTCCAAAAAGCAAAATTGCATTGCCACCTCCTCCACGGAAGCGGAGTATATTTCCGCCGCAAGTTGTTTCTCTCAACTCCTATGGATGAGGCAATGTCTTAAGGATTTTGGAATTAAGATTAAGACAATGCCTCTTTTATGTGACAATGAGAGTTCTATAAAGATTGGTCACAATACGGTACTTCATGGCAAGACCAATCATATTGAGATTCGGTATCATTTTATTCGGGATCATGTGGCAAATGGAGATATCTCACTTTCTTATGTCAACACCAAAGATCAACTTGCCGACATCCTTACCAAGCCTCTAGATGTGAAGAGATTCAAGCAATTGAGGAGTGAGCTCAACATCGTATGTGCAAGCAATTTTAGTTGATTGAAAATCTTGCATACACACCCTTACTAGACTCTTATTTGAATTCTAGATGTACGCATAGACATAGGGGGAGTGTAGCTAAATCAATGAGCCAACACTTCCTCTATAATGCATAAATAAATAAATCATGCATAATGATCATTTCAAATGACATCATGTGCTTCAATGATGAGTCTCGACAATGCACCCAAGATATATCTTCGTGGTGTCATATCGAACATACTCATACATGGTGGCTAAGGCCACCGCCCAAAATTTGGTTTGTTTATATCGATGAGACATTTGTGTTTGTGCTTCACTCATTTGCATTTCCATTCTTCATATTTCATTTTGTACCCAATGTTGCTCATTTTCACCTTGTTACTCTTTCTCCATTGGATGCAAATGAAAACATCATACTCATGTCATCATATTCATTTCATTCGTGCACATGGTCAAGTAAAATTGTTACATAAAACATATGGTGTACTAGAAACAAACCTATGAAAATTTGTTATTATAACACTAGCTGCAATTTTCTTTTTTTTGTTGTTTTGTTTGTTGTTATAACTCTAGTTTCATTTACAAACGGGGGGAAACAATTTTCTTACAAAAAAAAACACAACAACAACAACAACAACTAAAACACCCCTGGCTACCCTCCCTCGCCCGGCCTGCTATCTCCCGCGCCGGCCCTAGGCCGGGGCGTTCGGGCAGGTGCCCGGCCTCGCACTGCCGCCGCGCCGGCCCCAGGCCGGGGGTCGGGCCGGGGCGCTCGGGCACCCACCCGTCCCCGCCCCTCCCCACGTCGGCCTGGCCGGAACCCCAGGCCGGGCACACACGCACGCACACACGCACCCGGCCCCGCCCTGCCACACGCCGGCCCCAGGTCGGGGTGGGCAACACACACACACGCACGCACACCACACTACCCCTCCCCATACCCAACCTCACCCATCCCCCACTTCCCCATCTTCCTCCTCCTAACCCCCTTCATTAGAGCCCCCATTGGAGCTCTCCTTCCCCCCCCCCCCCATGACCCTAGCCCATCCCTACCACTCAAATTCTCGGATCTGCAAGCCCTTGTCCTTCTTCCCACTCTCCTCCACACGGATTTCTCTTTGGTGCACTATTGGGGGAGATCGGTCCACTTGATTATTGGATGATTTTTTTTGGAAGATGGCCACCAACTCGGGTAATCTTTTGGGACTCTACTATGTATCGTGTGTATGTGCTTGCTATCTATCGGTGTGCTAGTGTGGTTTCTTAAGTTAGGGCGTAAATTTTTCCCTCATTTTCATGCTAGAGTTCATATTGTTCATGTACCACTAGATTCGTAACTATGCCATGCTATTTTTTTGTATCCTTCTCATGATGTAGTCTCGTGTTACCATGATTTCATTCACTATGCCATGATAATCATTCTCCCATGTTATGCTATTCCATAGTTCACAATTACCACTCTCGTAGAATCATGCAAAATCAATAAAAAATAAATATATAATTTCTCTTATACTACGAAAACAAACTCAACCGCATCCTACTCCGTACATAATGCTTTGTTTGTTTTTTCCACCATGACGCCATCACTTATATTCATGGAATATTTTTTTAAAACACAACGACCATGTGAACTCATTATATTTTTCCATATCCATGCATCATTCATTTCAGGTGATTCCGATACTCACCATGATTCCGATACCCACCGCTCTCTTCGTCCTCGCAAGAAGAGTGCTGCTGTTGTTGCTGGGTCTACTCCCTCACGGAGATAGAGTTCTTCTATTCCGGTCAATCCAAATGAACCTGTGGTCAAGAACTGGGGTGGTCTCAGTACCACTGACTTTGAGGATGCCAGGCTGAAGTTCAACCCCTATGAGTTTGGTCAAAGTACTAGTGCCGACCTTCGGTTCTATTGCAAGATGCATCAGGTCATGTATGATTTCATTCTTGGCAAACTCCAGAACAACTATGTGGACCAACACTTCTTTGATGTGGAGTCAGATCGCATTCATTGGCCCCTTGTCATGGAACTCATGGATTTTCACGGTATTACTCCTCTCATGGGTGAAAATAATGCTCGTCCATTTGCACCTGATTTGCTCAAGGAGTTCTATGCCACTGTTTTCTTCTCATCTGGAGAGGGCTCAAGGAATCCTCGTACATTGACTTGGATGAGTGGTCGAGTTAAGTGTGTTGCTACCATGGAGGAGTTCGGTTCCCTTCTTGGGGTTCCCTTGGTCAAATATGATGGTATGAAAAACATTCGCATTCATGGTGATCCCAATAATATTATGAAGGCCAAAGATGGTATCCGTCATTGCTATCCGGAAGGTACCAGCTCCTCATTCATCCCCAAAGTCAAGCACTTCTCTGAATATTGGTACATTGTGCATACCATTCTCCGCAATACCATCAATGTCAAGTATGGTGAGAAGGGTGAGGTCCGCAAATGGTTGATCAACCTTCTCTTTCACATTGAGACTGCTATGAGGAACATAAAGCCATTGGACATTCTGGATTTCATGTGGCATGAGATGAGGACAGTGGTTCGTGACAAAAGGGTTCCCATCTATGGCTCCTATCTTCAGATTCTTATTGAGACCAAGATCCCAGTTGGTCTCATCAACAACTATGCCAAGGTGACTCCCAAGAGGTCTGTCCTTATCACTGAAGCTGAGGCTGAGATAGCTGCTACTCAACGCCCTAAGCGTACCCGCACAGTGTCCTCAGCACCTAGTACATCTCAGGGTGTCCGCCGCTCTCCTTCTCCTGCTCCTACTGGCCCTACTACTAACACTTTCAACATTAAGAGGGCTGTCCAGAAGATGAACTGCTTTTTCATTGACAAACAGCAGCAGGACTATGAGGCATATTGCAAGGGCAAGGCCTCTAGTCGCCGTCAGCGAGCCATCATGACTGCTCTTCAGATTCCCCTTAGCCCTCCTAGCTCAGATGAGGTTCCAGAGGATAAGTGGAAGTCCCAGCATACCTACTGGCTTGGCGATGACGCTAGCTCTCTCGGCTCCTTTGTGGACCACTACACTACTACTGCTAGCTCCAGTCAGGTTTCTCCCGAGGACTTCACTGCTGAGGATGATGACATGGAGGGCAACGAGTGATTGGACTTGCATCTTTCTCCCTTTTTGGTGTCTGATGCCAAGGGGGAGAAACACCCACGCATTGCATTGCATTTCATGCATCCATTTGCGTTTTATCCTTGCTATTTGTTTCCTTTGCTCTTAGTTGATGCTACTATTTGTGTGGTTTGTTGAACCTTGGTACTATTGTAAGTCTATGTTGTTATTTACCTATCATACTATCCACCTATCTATTATGTGTGAGATATTTGATATGTTGAAGATCATAGCAAGGCTATTATGTTATCTATCTACTCACTATTTGATGTGTTGAAGCCATAATGAGGGTAGTCTTTATCCATCTACCACTATGAGAAGAATGCCATGGTGAGATCTATCTTGTGTTCAATTCTATCACTCATCTAAAAAGATAACATTATGCCCATACATTTGCATCTCTAATGTTAAAATCATGATTGGATAAACCTCACACTTCACATAGGTATATCATGGTTACGTCACATACCCTATTATCCTATAAAACATAGTGTGAAAATGAAATTATGTTCGTTGTACTCCATATGATAATCAAATATATATGTCTCATGTTTGGGCACACAAATAGGGGGAGTACCGATATAATTTTTATCTCTTCGCAAATAGCCATGATAAATTGTTCTTTATGCAAATCTGTATGTTGTCATCAAACATCAAAAAGGGGGAGATTGAAAGGACATAGTTCCTCAATCTTATTTTGGGTGTTTGATCACAACATATGGAAGGACTAACGTGTACCCTGAGTTTACTCAGAAAATATCATGGATGAAATGCAACCATATCTCCCCGTGACCTCATACAATGAAAAGCAAAAATGGAGAAAAGGTTAAGAAAAGAGAGGAGAAGAGAGAAGAAGAAAAGGAGAGAAAGAAGGGGGGCCGGCCTCCATAGCCAGCCTGGTCGAACCCCTAGGACGGGCTGCTCAGGCTCCAGGCCGGGTGGCTCGGGCGGGTGCCCGGCCCCGGCTGCTCCCCACGCCGGCCCCACGCCGGGCGGCTCGGGCGGGTGCCCGGCCCAAGCCATGCCTCCACGCCGGCCTGGCCGGCCTCCCAGGCCGGGCCACCTCCAGGCTGCCCTGCCCCTGCGCCCACGCCGGCCCTAGGCCGGGCTGACCCAGGCCGGGGTGGGAAGGCCCTCCGGCCTTTGCACGATCCACGCCGGCCCCAGGCCGGGGTGGGTTTTGCCTCCGGCCCTGGCTGCTCCAGGCCGGCCTGGCCGGCCCCCTAGGCCGGGGGGGGGGGGGCGCTGCAGAGTGAAGATACCCCCCCCCCCCAACGACCATAATCTCGCCCCGGTATAAAAGGGGTCTTTCCCCTACCTTTTGAAGTGGTCAATCCCATTCACACTCTCTCTCTCTCCACCATTGATTGACCAAGCTCAAGCTCAAGAACAAGCATCTCCTCAAATCCCCAACCAAACCTCGTGATACTTTGGGATTTGAAGGAGATACCACCGATCTACAACTCCACCAAGTCGATTGGAAATCCACCCAGTCATCCCTTAGGGATCTTGTCATTCTTAGTTCATTAGAGCCAAGAATCTTGTTGCTCTTAGCTCATCGGAGCTCGGAGCCTTGTTGATATCCCCGGTGCTTTTGTGCTCGTGGATCTTGCTTCTCGGGGTCTCGGTGGCTCTCGGGATTTGGTGAGGACCCTTCAATCTTGTGGAGTGTGCCTCATCCTTGTAAAGGTTCTAGTTGTCAACCTCAACGGCAACATAGTGATTCGAGCCTATCCACATTGGTGGAAGGACTCGAAGGAGATACGGTGTGGCATTTGAGGCCTACTCGGTGTTCCACTTTGGTGGCACAGCACCGCTCCAACGGAGATTAGCTTCCATTGGGAAGTGAACTTCGGGATAAATCTCCACGTCATTATGTTCGGTTATTCCTCAACTTACCTTTACTAGTTACTCCTAGCTTAGACATATATTCACCTTGTGCTAGTTGTACTTGCTCAACATATAGGATTGTTCACCTAGTTGCATAATCTAGATAATCTATATTTGAGCATTACCTTGTTAACTTAAAAAAGAAGCTAAAATTTGTAGTTAACCTATTCACCCCCCCCCCCTCTAGTTAACCTCTCGATCCTTCACATGGGATTCTTCACCACCATCATGTCATCGTGCTGCTGGAGTTCCGAGGGGTCCTCTACTTCCGCGCCCCGCTGGATCGAGGGAACGGAGGTCGTCATCAACCGTACGTGTGACCGATCACGGAGGCACCGTCGGACTGCGGTGCACATCTTCACGCTTTCAGGATCGGTGTGAGTACGACTACGCCAACAACGAGATTTGATCTCGTAGCACTTTGTGTCTTTGAGGGTATGTGTTCTCCTTAACCCTCTCTTTGCCCGTTGCACTTCGTCTCGTAGATTAGATCTTGGCCTTTCAGGTGTCTCTCGCGTAGAAATTTTTTTGTTTTCTATGCAACGACTCTTTCATCTGGCTCCCCTTCTGGCTGGATTCCTCCTATGAACTTCTAAGACATCTCCGGTGTTCCCCCTCTTCTTCTGATCTTCTGAAATATGGTATCTCGACGGTGCTTTTTTCCATCAAATTTCTGGTCCTGGTGTTTATTCTCCAAAAATTATGAAACATGTAAAATAAGATAAAATAACATAAGTAATGCATCATAGCATGAAATATATCGATGAATAGCAGAAAATAACAATATAAAACAGTGATGCAAAATGGACGTATCAATAGCACTTCATGAACTCATTAGTCCCTGAATCTGTAGTCACTAAGCATTAGACACACTAGATAGGATGAGGTATAGTCGTAACAAATCAAGCCCTTGCTAACATGGCAACTTGGATTCAAATATATGAAAACAATTTTTTTGTTTAGAAGTCCTTGGAATAATTCCAGTATTTTCTTATTTTTACCTTTGGTATGTTGACTCCCTCATATGCGCCTTAACAAAGTAGACCCCTGCAAATGAGATATTATTAATTAGTACACAATGGCTACTATCTTATACTCCCTCCTCACATATTATTTGTCGCTAAAAAAAGATGTATATAGACACACATTTTAGTTAGATACATCTATTTTACCGACAAGTTATACGGGAGGAATTCTTATTTTCTGCAAACAAACGAACTTAAACTATCAATGCTAGAAAATGTTCTTGGGTTGAACGACATCGATTCAATTTTAGGTGTTTTCTTGTGTTATAGAGACAAATAATTTGAAACATAAATGTTGAAAATTACAACATCAGTTAGAGGAGTAGTTACCAACGAAGAATTAATGATCCTTCCAATTTAAGAGAGTAGAATTGTCATCTACTAGGATTAAAAGGAAATACACTAAAATTTCGAACTTACTTTAAAATAAGGCAATAAAAATCAACCCATCGTTGTGACGGAGCCTATATTTCTTCAATTTGCATGAAGATAGAATTACTGCTAACTAGTTTGACTTCAAAGTCGAGATGCATGGCACTAGAAAAAAATTAGATGAATGTAGTTCCCTTCCCTGCAAAAAAATCGCTAATGCGTTGTTGTTTCTATAAGTTGGTAACTGTTCATGTTCAGATTTGAGAAACTCCTGATCTTTTGGAATGCTTTTGCTTACGGTGTGATACTTATGCCAGCAAATATACACTTTATCCTAGGTATTCTAAAATTTTGTAAGTTTATGTTGTCCTCTTTTAGATTTTTGGAAGGTCCAACTGTCGTGTACGTGTCAACATGGATGTGCATGTTTGACATGTACTTATGTACACTACTTTTTTCACGTGTGGCGCTTGTTGTTGGAATTGATTGAGAGAGAAACAAGCGAGACAAAGAATGAATCGAACTTCCGATTTCATTGATCATTGTCATGGGTATTTATACAAGTGAAAGGGTGTCTCCAGGGGTCACCGACTTGGGAAGAGGCGCCTGTATGGACACAGTGTCCGTACGGCCGTAAGGAGGCGTCCGTACAGACACACCCGTCCGTACGACGCTTGAACACTAATTTCCCTATTTCTAACACTCCCCTTGTACAACGTCGTCTTGTATAAAGAATCGTCGATCTCTAAAAAGCTTGACAGGGGGATGCTAACCCGGTATGCCAAGCTCTGAGGAAATAACCCGGCCCGAAGGATGGCGTGCAGGATTCGGCTAAGAATAAAGAAGCTGGTGGAGGCCCAAACTTGTGGGCTTAACAGCCCGGGTTATGGGCCATTGTAAAGGAAAGTTATGGTTAGTGCGCCGTGTTCATGTAGGATCCGGAATATGCCTTGCCGAATAAGTTAGGGGGTACGGGTGCTTTATAAACCGACCCTCAGGTATAGTTTTAGAGAGAGAGATCTAAGAACCCTAGCGATATCGTGTGGCATCGAGTATCCAGTGTAAACCCTAATCGAGTTATTGTATCGAGAATAGAGATCCGGCGACTTCGATTGCCGGCTGTCAGATCAAGTTGTACCATGTCTTCCCTTGAGCTAAACCCTCTCCCGAACGCCTGTGTCGACTTGCCCCAAGATCAGTTACCCCTGGTAACATCTGCCGTGATTATCCCACGACAGTTGGCGCCCACCGTGGGGCCTGCGTCCAAAGGTGTTTACATCACGGGAGAAGCTCGGAAGGGCATGGAGGATCTTGCCATTGGCGAAATCTACATCGACCACGAAGAAGAAAAGTTGGTGGACGATCCCGGCTGGGGGCCAGAATCGGATCACCTCGAGTCCGGATTTATATTGACGATCGGCCGGATCAATATCTTCGTCGACACGGTACGAACGACTAACTTAAAAGGACAATATCATGTGCATACTACAGGAACTTCTAGCAGGAACAAAGAGACATCAAAGCAAGCGGCAAATTCGGTTTCATCAGCCGCGCCGGGATATCTTAGATGGGCAGAACAAGAGATAACGTGGAGTAGAAGAGATCATCCGGAAAAGGTGGAGCGTCCAGGAGTCTTGGGGTTGGTGGTTGCTCCACAGGTTAATGGTTACGAGCTGAAGAAGGTCCTGATGGACGGTGGAAGTAGCATCAACATCCTTTATTGGGAGACCTTCTTACGGATGAGTCTCAAAGAGTCCCAGCTGCAGAAAAGTTCAACAATCTTTCACGGGATCGTACCGGGTCACTCGGCGAGCCCCGAGGGAAGGATCACCTTGGAAGTTGCTTTTGGGGAATCGACGGATAATTATCGAGTGGAGTGGCTCACGTTCGAGGTGGTCAAGTTGCGCAGTCCTTACCACGCGCTGTTGGGGAGGCCGGCTTACGCCCAATTCATGGCTAGGCCGTGCTACGTGTATTTGCAGCTGAAAATCCCGGGTCCTAAACGGACCATCACTATACATGGGAACCGGGATATAGCGGCCGAGTGCGACGAAGGAGATTCAGTTATGGCCGAGCAGGCATGCAGGAAGGAAGAGCTCGAATATTACCGGTCTCAAGTAAACCCGGACGACAGAACAGCCTTGAAAAAGCCGAATACTGAGGATGAGAGAGCAAAATTCAAGGCAGCGCAAGACACCAAGAAGATAGATTTTGTCGAAGGGGATTCTACTAAGCAGTTTACCATAGGGTCTAACCTGGGAAAAGAGCAGGAGGGAGCGCTCGTGGAGTTCATTCGCTCGAATGCAGATGTGTTTGCCTGGACACCCAGCGACATGCCGGGTATCCCTACAGAATTGGCTGAGCACAGTTTGCATGTGGATCCCAAGTCCAGGCCCGTGAAACAAGGTTTGAGGAAAATGAATGAGGAAAGAAGGAAAGCTATAGGCGAAGAGATCGCTCGGCTACTGGCAGCCGGCTTTATCATGGAAGTATTTCACCCGGATTGGTTGGCTAACCCGGTTCTGGTGATGAAAAAGACCAACGAGTGGAGGATGTGCATTGACTTCACTAGTCTTAACAAGCATTGCCCAAAGGATCCGTTCGCGCTCCCAAGGATAGATCAGATTATAGACGCAGTAGCTGGAAGCGATCTGTTATGCTTCCTGGATGCATATTCCGGGTATCATCAGATTAAGCTCAAAAGGGAGGATTGGGAGAAAACATCATTCATAACCCCGTTTGGGGCCTTTTGTTATAAAACTATGACATTTGGGTTGAAGAACGCTGGCGCAACTTACCAACGGTGTATTCAAAAGTGTTTTGAGGACCAAATCGGACGTAACGTCCATGCTTATGTGGATGACGTGGTCATCAAGACCAGGAAGGCGGAGACATTTATCGATGATCTAAAGGAGACATTCAAAAACCTGAGGAGGTACCAGATGAAGCTTAATCCAACGAAGTGCGTGTTCGGAGTTCCGGCTGGGAAATTACTCGGCTTCATAGTTTCCGAGAGAGGAATTGAGGCAAATACAGATAAAATCAAGGCAATCCAGAGTTTGAAAAAGCCGGAGAACTTGAAGCATGTTCAAAAGCTCACGGGCTGTGTAGCAGCCTTGAGCCGGTTCATATCTAGACTCGGAGAAAAAGCAATACCCTTGTATCGGCTCTTGCGAAAATCGGATAAATTCGTATGGGACGAAGAGGCAGATGAAGCGTTTGAAGCACTAAAGAAGCAATTATCTGAAGCACCAATACTAGCGGCGCCGGGTCCTAAAGAGCCTATGTTGCTATACGTGGCAGCTGGCCCCCGAGCCGTTAGCGCAGTGGTTGTCGTGGAACGCAAAGAGGACGGGAAAGGTTACCCGGTTCAGAGGCCGGTTTATTACGTCAGTGAGGTGTTATCAGAAGCAAAGCAGCGCTATCCGCATTGGCAAAAGCTGGTGTTCGGGGTCTTTATGGCTAGCCGGAAGTTGAAGCCGTATTTCCAAGAGCATCCGATAACAGTGGTTAGTTCAATACCAATGTCGGATATCATCAGAAACTCGGACGCGACGGGAAGAATAGCCAAATGGGCGATAGAGATGGGGGATTATCATATCAACTACGAACCCAGGTCAGCAATCAAGTCTCAAGCTTTAGTTGATTTCGTTAACGATTGGACACATACAGGCATGACTGCAACGGTTCCAAATTCCGAGTCATGGGTCATGCACTTCGACGGGTCAAAGCAGTACGAGGGATCAGGAGCTGGGGTGGTGCTAACATCACCCAAAGGGGACAAATTGAGTTACGTGCTACAAATCCACTTCGACTGTTCCAACAACGTTGCCGAGTATGAGGCCCTATTGCATGGCTTAAAGGTAGCCAAGGAGATGAGCATCAAGAGGATACGGTGCTTCGGAGACTCGGACCTTGTGGTACAGCAGGTGTCGGGAACGTGGGACAGAAAGGACGCAACTATGGCGGCATACCGCAGGGAAGTTGATAGGGTAGCAGGATGTTTTTCCGGGTATGAGGTGGAGCATATAGACAGAAGAAAGAACGAGGCAGCCGACGCCCTCGCCAGACTCGGCTCGCGCAGAGAGCCGGTTCCACCTAACGTTTTCCTGGACGAATTATGGCGACCATCAGTTAAAATCGAGTCAGAGGAGGAATTGGCAAATCAAGACTCGGATTCAGGGCTCGTAGCCACTGTACGTACTATTCCCGAGTGGACAGAACCGTTTTTGGCCTACCTATCACGAGGTGAGTTACCACAACAGGAGGTATTAGCAAGGCAAATTTTGAGGCGAGCAAAGGGGTACTCTATCATCAATGGGGAATTGTACAAAAGAAGTGCAGCAGGAGTCTTTTTGCGCTGCGTGGCGCCGGAAGAAGGCAGACAGATTCTCAAGGAAATCCATGAAGGCGACTGTGGGCATCATGCGTCCACAAGGTCTCTTGTGGCTAAAGCTTATCGACACGGGTTCTTCTGGCTCACGGCCCTAACGGATGCGGAGCGATTGGTAGCAAGGTGTGACGGATGTCAAAGGTACGCTCGCCAAACCCACGTGCCGGCTATGGAGTTGCGGACTATCCCGTTAACTTGGCCGTTTGCCGTCTGGGGTATGGACATGGTTGGCCCCTTCCATATGTCACCATGCAAGAAAACACATCTTTTGGTGGCTATTGATAAGTTTACCAAGTGGGTTGAGGTTATGCCAGTTACTAATTGCGAAGCAGCTACAGCAGTCAAGTTCCTGAAAAGGATTATCTACCGGTTTGGGTATCCCCACAGCATAATTACCGACAATGGAACCAACATGTCCCTTGGTGAGATGGAGAAATTTTGCGGCAACAATGGAATCCGGCTCGATGTGGCATCGGTGGCTCATCCCCAGGCCAATGGACAAGTGGAGAGGGCAAACCAAGAATTGCTTCGCGGATTAAAACCACGATTGCGAGTTCCCTGTGTCAGGGCCGTTGGTGCATGTGTTGAGGAACTTCCGTCTGTGGTTTGGGGTATCAACACTACACCTAACAGATCCACTCAGATGACACCCTTCTTCATGGTCTATGGTGCGGAAGCAGTGTTACCAAGTGATATTATTCACGATTCGCCCAGAGTATCAGCTTACGTCGAAGTAGAGAACGAAAAAACCCGGCAGGACGCCGTAGATATGTTAGAAGAACAAAGAGAACAAGCCCTGGAAAGATCAGCCATATATCAGCAAGATCTACGGAGGTATCATAGCCGGCGTGTGAAGACCCGGGTATTCCAGGAAGGAGATTTGGTTCTGCGTCTGGTACAGTCAAACGAAGGAAAACACAAATTATCACCACCATGGGAAGGACCATTTATCATAAGCTGGAGCCTACATAACGGATCATATTATTTGATAGATGCAAGGGAAGAGTCGGCTACAGTCAATGACACCGCACACACCACTTCATCTATGCAAGAAAGAGATAGACCATGGAACGTGGCTCAGCTGCGTCCGTATTATACTTAGTAAAGACTATATTGGCAAGTGGAATTGCACGATGTAATAGGCAGCAAGTTTTCTGACGTACTCTTTTCCTATCCAGGGCACCTTTGGGGACTGGACGGGTTTTTAATGAGGCGGCTTGCTGACCTACATTTTTCATATCAAGTAAAGAGATGGTTATCAAGAAAAGAGATGGTTGTTATCAGTTTTTCATATCAAGTAAAAAGATGGTTATCAAGAAAAGAGATGGTTGTTATCAGGTTATGTATTCTCAGTACGATGCGTATATCTAGGTCTTGGGGCTGATCGCTTAAATAGCACAGTTACAAACTCAAAGACCCGGCCATGATGCCTATGAGTTATAAGGGCCGATTACTCGCAAACGAGTACGGCTACAATCTTATAACCGGACAAAGAAGTCCAAATTTCTTGGCTACTCTTACTTAAGCTCGATGTGACTCGCATTAAAGTGGCATGATTTGTTCGCTTACGATGGCAGTTAGTCATGAAACCCGACGGGAATTGGCTGGCTGCGTCTTCGTATTGATGTAACAACATGGTATCCACGCGAAAGCCGGCTTACAGTACAAGACAGTCAAAAGGGTCATCTAAACCACAAGTTATGCAGAGTACAAGGCTGAATAGCTGGAAACTCAATGACTATTAAGCATAACTTCAAAACCGATGTGAAACAACTCATGGATCTTTGTGAAAATAGCAATAAGCATTTTGTTGCCTTTTCAAAATCAAGTGTCCTAGGCTCGGCAATCCGGGCCCGGTAGCTTGAAATCTTGAAAAGAACTGGCCTACTTGTATAGTTGCAAAAATCCAAATATCCGAGTCTTGGGGACTTGGGGACTTCGAAGCAAAATCCGCTTGTCAATACCCATGAGACCCGGAAATTGAGTTTTCACAAAAGGAGCAATAAATAAAACCAGATATCAAGAACAGATGAGCTTAAACTTACAAAGGTCGGAACAGGCATCGAGTATATCAAGGCCTTAGTGTGCATTACAAAATACTGGTGAAAAAATATCAAAGGTGCACAGGCGCACCGCCTAAAAAATGACTGTTTCAAAAAGTATGTCGACCGACTGACGCTTAAGAAGAGGCATCGGAAACCATATATCACTCGGCGCCCATCTTGGCCTTACCCTTGCCATCATTGGTGGTAGCAGCAACACCCGGATCGGCGGCGCCAGCCCCTGCAGGGGGTGGAACGACTGATGTTGAGGCAGCAGGAGCAGAGCCGGCTTCAGCTTGTTTCTTGGCAGCCTCCGCCCTTATCGCAGCAGCTTCCTCCTTCCACCGGGCCAGCATGTCATAAGGCTCAGGAAGATCCGACTTAATTGCTTTGTCGGCAGAATCATATGCTGGAACAAGTATGTTAACATCCAGTTCATCAGCAATTACGCTGGCCGGGTAACGGACCTCCTGCTGGACGGCCTGGAAATCCTTTACTGAAAACTTGGATCCGTCAAGCTTGAACTCTGGGAAGCCGCCCATAAGCTTCGCTAACTCGAGCTTGGGGAGATAAGCTTTCGCAAGCGCAAGCCCCCGGGTCACTCCAACCCGGCAAGATGAGCGCTTCCAGTGCCGAATCCACTCGGGAACAGTGGATAGGGCGTCCAACAGCCTCCTCAGGTCAACATGTCCTCTACCCGGACACCGTAACTCGTCAAGGATCCATCTGGTCCCGGCACATAGCTGCCGGATAGCACTCTTTATGGTTTTCAGCTTGGCAATGTCATCTTCGTCCGGCATGGTTTCGTCCGGGCCTGAAGTAAAATGAAGATATAAGTCGGACAACTTTTGCTGTTTGTCAAAAGGATAAAACCGGAGAAGGAAGCATACCAAGCAAAGAACGATAGGTGTCAGATATTTCGACGGAAAGGCTTGTCAGGTCATCTTCGGCTTGGTGAGCCCTTCTTCGGTACTTCTTCATTAATTGCCTGTTCCTCCTGGCTTCAGCCTCTGCTGCTTCACGTAAAGATATCTCCTTTTCAACGAGCTTGGCGGCGTCCGCAAGTTTCTCCTCGTATTGAGTCATGTAAGACTGCATGGATGTTAAGAAAGCATTGGTCAGGTAGAAGAGCACAGTTATCAGTCATGGGTATAATAAAAGTACCGAGCAAGTCATGAATGAACTCCCTCGGAACTTGGGGACTGGACAAAGGTACAAGCAACATTAATCAAACTTACCTCGTGTTTGGTTATCAAAGACCCCAAGATATTTTCCTCGTTAGCCCTTAAGGCGCGCAGGGTCTCTAGCATCTGGGCAAAAGTTAACTCCTCGGAGCGAGTCCCGGAAGAGCCGACAGCTTGATCATCTGGTAGGGGGGTTCCCCTTGCATTTGGAGTGGAGACCCGGACAGTCTGAGTGTCCGGGTTGGGAGGGCTCATCTTTGTATCTAGAATTTCTATCTCTTCGTCTACTGGTTCCGATAAGGAAGGAGATCCGACGGTTTGGGAAAGTGGATTGTTCAGAGGGCCTTGTTCCCGGTTAGTGGCCGCATCACCACCAGTTGCGGCGTCTGCGTCGTCAGTCGGCTTCTCCACCTGGAGGTTATCCGTTTCTGTGTTTTCCGGGTCACTGACGGTGACCTGAGCACTGAAAGAAAGATGAAAAAAGGCAGTTATTAATGATGACGGTGGCTCGGATGAAAGTTCGCTAGAGGCAAAAAGAAATAGTAAGGCAAAAACTTACCCGGCATTTACGGTGTAATCCGATGGGAGCTCGCCACTTGAAGTAGATGAGGTATTCGCAGGAACCACTAATGGAACCCGGAATTGCCCGGCACGTGGGTGGTTAGGAGAAGGGTGGCGCTGAGGAGAGTTGGAAGAGCGAGATGGAGGAGCACTGCCACGAGGGACCGAGGGGGCGGAAATGCCCGGGTTAAGTGGATCTTCACCTGGGGAGCTCCGAGTTACCCTGCGCTTGGCTGGGAGGGAATCCTTCAAGCATGATGAATTTGATAATTGATGGTTAAGTCGTCGCATGACGTCAAAGGAGTAAGGTTCAGAGGATAATGAGGAAAAAGGAACCTTGCACACTGTCCCCCTGCCTTTCCTCTTGGCCCCGACTGTTGCCTCTGGGTCAGACTCGGTTCTCTCCGGGTCGTCTCCATTGTTTCCACCCTCGTCTTCTAGCCCTGCGAACCGGGTGTGCATTCATTGGAAAAAAGACAGACGAGAGGAAAGTAATGCAAGTAAAAATATGCAGATCCTGAGTGAATACCTTCACTATCGTCAGTCGCTTCGTCCTCCTCTTCCGGGTCTCTGGAGGGGGGGAGTGGTTCAACTCTCCAGAAAGGGTCATCAGCCTGAGGTAAAAAGATAAGATTAAAGGCTTAGAAGCAGTATCGAGTTGAAATGCGGAAACAAGCTATGAGCGCCGGGTATTACCGCTGGAGCTGGATTTTCCCGGGTAAACGGAGGTAACCCGGCGATACCCTTTATCGCCTCCAGCTTCTCCGCCAAGAAGCCCTTGATAGTCTTTATAGTATCACCGGTCGCAAAGCTCTTGGTGGAATAGCGGAGCGCGTCTGTGGTGTGCCCCGAGTACTCACACATCAATTTGGCGCGAACGGAATTAGGTTGGATTCGGAAATCGACCCAAGTTTTTATTAAATTGAGCCCTAGGAGGCCCTGGGCTGAGAGAATGGCTATCTTGGCTAGCGAAGGAAGGATTGCCTCCCTGTCTGAGTCTGATGCGAAGGCATTGAAAGACTCGGAGAGCTTGAGGGGGGCCTCTGAGTAACCCGGCAGCTTCTTTTCGCTGTCGGGGGAGGTATCGTGGCAGTAAAAGAAGGATAGCTGCCAATGTTTAACGTGGGAGTGCAGGTTGAGGGTTGGCATCAGAGAATTCTTACGGCGTTGGATAGATACCCCGCCGCAAGTGAGAAGCGCTCCGTCGCCGCTTTCGCGGCACGGCTTGCACTGGAATAACTCAATGAAAAGAGTCAGACTCGGTGGCATGCACAAGTACGACTCAGATAGAACAATGAAGTGGGTAATGTTTAACATGGAGTTAGGCCCTATGTCAAACACCCGGAGTCCATAATGATCTAAGACCTCCCTAAAGAAAGGATGACCCGGAGGACGAAATCCCCGGGTCACGTGGTCAACGAAGCAGATTACCTCGTTTTCTTCGGGGGTGGGACGAGTCTCATTACCCGGGACCCTCCAGTGGATGTCTTTTTGAGAAGGGAGGGTTCCTAATTCGGCTAGCTCGTCCAATTTGGCTTTGGTGGTTGTGGAACGCCCCCAGTTGGCAGATATGGTTTGGGTGGTCCTTGTCGGAGCCGGCTGTTTCCCTTGTCGCTTGGGAGCCATGGGGCCAGCCTGCAAAACATAAAGAGAAGAGGCGTGTGAAATAAGACCCGGGAATACTGAGGCATCCGAATATAAAAGTATCAAGAAGGTGCGAAGTCGAGAACTGTCCGGGTATTGAGCACACTTGTGAAATTGTTGGTCACTTACATAGGGAAAGGTATTCGGGGATGACGGATGGTTGCCCATATTTATATCGCAAATGAAATGGCTGGAAAAGGAGGGTTTTTCCGGGTGTTAATGCAATAGGCGGAAAATTGGGGAGGAACGGATCTAGATGGAAATGCTTGCGGATGATTTTTAAGTAAAATTGGTAATCAATGAGAGTTGGAGGATCATTTGTGATTATAGGGCAGATGATTAAAGGAGTTAGCAAGCCTCGAGTCGATCTAGTTTGGTGCAATCGGACAAATGACTTGCGGGTTGACCTAGATCCGATCTTGGGCAAATTGAAAGTTGTGAGGATTGATTGACTGGTTGCGAGGAGCTTACCGGGCATATTGGAGTCTAATACGATGGCGACGGGCGGCGTGGCTCGAATGAGAGGAACGGAGGAGCAACGATGACACTTGACGGTGGCGTAAGGCGACTCAAGGGCGGGCGCGGTCGCTGGTGAGCTTGCGTTGGTGACCTGTGCGAGCTCCTCACGATGGTGTCGCGAGGGTGTTGGGAGCAAGGAAGAAGAGGGGAAGTTGTGGCGTGATGAGAGGCTTAGGGTTGCCCATTAAGTACTATTTATAAGGCAAGGGTGAGCCTATCCTAACGGCCAGTAGCCGGAAACCGCGGGGTAAAGGTTATCAGCGAAGATCTTGCGGGATATGCGTTGAGTATTGAGCGAGGCATTAGGACAGAAGAAGGAAAGGATTAGCCCGGCAATGACGGGACTGATTATCGAGCATGAGATCTTGGCATTTTTGTGGTAGTCTGGACCTGGGAATTTGAACCTAAATATCTGGAGGCCAAATCCGGGTTATCACATGGCCACCATGGAGTGAGGCCTAGCCGAATATCAAAACATCTTAACCCGGTCTTCATACGCCCGTATGATCTATATCTTTGCAGGGAATAGCAAGCGCTTCAAGGAGATCCATGAAGCCCAGGCTATTCTGGGGACTACTGACAGGGGGATGCTAACCCGTTATGCCAAGCTCTGAGGAAATAACCCGGCCCGAAGGATGGCGTGCAGGATTCGGCTAAGAATAAAGAAGCTGGTGGAGGCCCAAACTTGTGGGCTTAACAGCCCGGGTTATGGGCCATTGTAAAGGAAAGTTATGGTTAGTGCGCCGTGTTCATGTAGGATCCGGAATATGCCTTGCCGAATAAGTTAGGGGGTACGGGTGCTTTATAAACCGACCCTCAGGTATAGTTTTAGAGAGAGATCTAAGAACCCTAGCGATATCGTGTGGCATCGAGTATCCAGTGTAAACCCTAATCGAGTTATTGTATCGAGAATAGAGATCCGGCGACTTCGATTGCCGGCTGTCAGATCAAGTTGTACCATGTCTTCCCTTGAGCTAAACCCTCTCCCGAACGTCTGTGTCGACTTGCCCCAAGATCAGTTACCCCTGGTAACATCTGCCGTGATTATCCCACGACAAAGCTCGTTGTTTATAATTGATCATCTTGGTCGACTCCTCCAAAAACCCTGTGGGAAAAATATGAGGAGCGCAGTGTGTATGATATGTTGCTAAAACTTCTTTAAACCCAATGGGATAATAAGGAGAAAATGATGCAACATATATTGATTATTGTCTCTTTGTTAACTCATATGAGAAATCCTTAATAGAGGAAAAACCCATATGCGAGTTCAGAGAACAATACATATGTCTCTTATACTTCCTTTAAAAACCCTTTTAGGAAAAACAAAAATGTATGACATATTATATTTGAAGTTTAATTTCTCCCCCAAAAACCCTTTGGAAAAAATTTGAGGAGAATAGTATTTGATATGTTGTGAAAACTTCTTAAAACCCAATGGGAAAATAAGAAGAAAATGATACAACATATGATGATAATTGTCTCTTTGATAACTTATATGAGAAAACCTTGAAGGGACAAAACTCATTGGCAAGTCTAGAGGACAATTTATATGCCTTGTATATATCCATCAAAAACCCCGGCGGGGAAAATAGGACATATGACATATATTCTTGTGTTGATATTACCTTATTAAAAACCTTGACGAGAACCTTGAGAGTAAACTCATAAAGGGAAAAGAGTGTAATATAATGTTCGAATAGGTTATAATTTAGGAAGAGAATCCTCCTGATCCTTGAAAATTGGTTGCAAAATTCTTAATGATATTGCTTTTGTTTAACCTTTTTCCATCTGAGCAACACAAGTATTATTATCTTTGTAGATAATAATTGGTGATTCAATAGAACCAATGCCACATGAATATTGTAAGGGATTTATCATTCCGTGAAATCACACATATCGATGTGAAGCCTTGTATTTCCGAATGATAGGTGGTTTTAGCCATTAGAGTTCGTTTAAACAAAACAATGGAATGGCAAGTCCACCATATAGGTACATTAAGCCTAGTAGTGATCTGACATCATGGGGATAAAATAAGTAGTCAGTATCAGCGCATCCGATGATATTGGAGTTCAGATTTCTCTGAAATTTTACAAATAGGTCAGGTATTTTGGTGCATTGGAGATATCGAAAGATACTGTTGTTCCTATCCACTAGTGTTAGGTCAAATGGCACTAAGATATGGAACATTATGTCCCAACTTTTCGTCTCCATCTTCCATGGTTTTGAATGTATGTTTCTCTACGTCTAGAGATTGAACAACCATAGAGTCTGGATGGATATGACCCATATTTGAATTTCTCCAATAATTTCTGGATATAGGAAAATTGGTGTACCTAGCTGTTGAGTGAAGGTGCTCGAATTGTAGCTAAAGCAAAATTTGGTTTTACTTATATCCTTCATCTTAGATTTCGTCTGAGATGATTACGTGCTTCATCAACGTAAACTTATTTGGTGAATATCCTATTGAGGATTTCTTGATTAACACGTGTGAGAAATCATCATTGTTAGAGTAATCCTTTTGTATAAGGAACTCTCTAAGTCGGTTGTACCAAATTCGTTCCGACTAATGTAAGTCATGTAGTGACTTACTGAATTTACACTATGCATGTTGTGATTTGTATTTGGATTCAGAATTAGGATTCCCGTAGGGAATCTATATGTCTGAATTGAGTGACATACGAATATATATAGTCACTACATCTATCAACTACATAAATAGATGATTTGTACTGCCATTGAGACAAGTTATCGGAAAGTGATTTCACTTGTGTCTGGAGAATGATTTGGGTATCTGCGTGAACCCTTATGCTACATGCCTTGCTATTGACTCACCACCTTATTTCTGGTGTAGGTATTCCTTTTGTGTATACCTTCCTTTATTGAGCAAGGCTATTTCTACCTCGATTGCATCCTTTGATTGAGTCCAGTCCAAGCGATTGTTTTTGAACTCTACCATGGCCATGGTATTTGGATCCGGTTCATTCAAAGGTTGTTTGCAATCATGCTTTGAGAAATACATGTCAACATATGTAGGCTTTTAGTAATATGATCCTCTAGAATGTATATAGTTGGTGAAATCATGTTTACCCTTGGTGACTCTTCGTGTTTTCCCAATACGGTCGAGTATAGGTATTCCGATATCTCAGTCATTGTGTGCACTGTTGAGATGGGTTGTGGTGGGTTTCCATCCACTAGGTGTATACTACCTATTTTGTGTCTATCAACGTGAAGTTGACTTGCATTTACTGATTAGGAAGGTTTCTTCCTCGTTTTCCTTTGTTTCTTGCAAGAAGTTGAATCCTACTTTGTGGCCTTACTTCTCCCCCTCTTGTTTTGAAGATGGAGTTGAGTGGTTTTTGTTGGTACCTCCACTCTTTCTTGCACAATTGTTGTAAGATTATAGGATTTTGTGAGATATTTATAGTCAGTAAATGGATTTGGCAGGCTATTTGCAACCTATTGCAAATTAATTTTCTTGAACGTGAAGTTCAATGTCTTGAGTATGTGAATTTGAGGTACAAATGTGTCAAATATTTCAATTGATTTTCTGGCATTCTTTTTGGTACTTCAAATCTCCCCCTAATGCCTGGAAATTGTCCTCACTAAACATACTAGCCTTGGATAACTCCCCCTAATACGGGTTTGTGGTATTTGACGAAAATACAGTTATTCCTCACATAAATCCCAATTTTCAGTGCGGGGCCATAGATGTATGTCGTGGTGGTGATATCGGTATGTAACCGAATTATCGCAGATGGGAAATACTTTGAATTTTCACATACTAATTTTAGAGGAGAAATACTATGAAAAGTAGTATGTTGCAATTGAATTAAGTCAACACCATATGTAATACAATATTAACGATAGAGACGGAATATTTATCATATATGTTGCTTTGGTAAAAAGGAGAAACTCCTCTTAGTTGTCATCATGGGTTTCAATATGGAAACCGTTTTGACGGATATCTCTATATCTTGTAAAGTTCAAATTAAATCGAGATACTATAAAGTGTTCTCAATTAGTACTTGTGTACCCTTAGGGAGTAAAATTGTGGTGCGGCTAGGGCCTACAATTATTGTATCGCGTCTAGCGATTGATTAAAATCATTATCTCTTACTGATAGTTTTGAGTACATGATTTCCCCATGTATAGAGTTTGTGGTTACATTGTCCACAAATATAATATTTCTTCCATCGAATTGAGTGTCGTAAAATTCTATATATTGAGGTGTAGAATTTTCAGTGAAGAAAAAAACTTTCATTGGATATATAGAATATACACATCTTTATTGATAGCAAAGTGCTGATACAATATATGTTGTGCTTTACAATATATGATGATGACAACAACAATAATAATATGTTTTTATTACAACAATATGATGGATGTAAATATATTATGTAATGGAGGTGATCGACTAGTGAAAGTCCTCGAATACATCGTTTGATGCATATTTGATCATCATATTCTTCGTGTCCTTGGAGTCCTGTGGTAGATGGAATTTCTTGGTGTTGCTTGGTTCTTCTTGAACATCTTGCAAACATCCAACTTCCATGCTATTACCAGGTTGAAGATTGAAGTGAGCTTCATATCTTCCTCCTTGGGCTGGTCTGTTACGTCCCACAGATTGCAGGTAGAGGTTTACCAGATGTTTTGGGGTGCGGCATTTTTTAGTGATATGTTTGTAGCATCCACATTTCTGGCAAAGATTAGTTTTATCAAACTTGTTATTTGCTATGCCTTCCCCTTGTCTGAATTGTATGGCTTGTTCTTATTGCGGTTGCAGTTACCATTGAAGTTCTTTGTTTGGTCATTGAAATGACGATTGAACATATTGTTTTTCTGAAAATTTGCATGTACTTCAGACAGAGGGGCAGCCCCAACAGGGCGACGATGACTATTATTTAAAAGAAGCTCATCATGTTTCTCTGCCTGGAGGAGTACATGTATAAGTTCAGAATAAACTTGGTAATCCCTTGCACAGTATTGTTGTTGTAGGATCCTATCAGCCGGGAGCATAGTTGATAGAGTCTTTTCTATCTTCTCCACTTCTGAAGGTTCCTTCTCGCAAAAGCGCAACTTTTAACAAATCTTGTGAAACGCATGATTATAATCTCTGATAGATTTGAAATCTTGGAGTCTTAAATGGGTCCACTCATGACTAGCTTTAGGTAATATAACCGTCTTTTGCTGTTCATATCGAGTTTTGAGTGCTTGGCACATATTGCTTGGAGATTCCTCCATTAAATATTCAGATTTTAGATCTGGATGAATATGGTTCCTTATAATATATAAAGCACCATATTTTTGTTGCTCAGTTAATTGTGCAACTCCATGTGGAAGAGGATCCTCAGGCGGTATGAGGTGCAGCTGCAATTCCACGGGATGAAAGATTAACTTTAACATCCATAGCCCATGTAGGGTAGTTATGTTCGTCGAGCGCAAGATCTTCAAATTCTTTGACGGTCATTTTGTCCTACATGACGAAAACCAGAGATTTGTAAATTTACTTGTATGTAAATTAAAATCATCATGGTTGAGTTGTAATAAAATTTGCTAAATTGTGAGTTCGAGTGAAGACTTGAAATTTGTTTGGTGTCACTACACTTTCGTGATATCACCATTTTAACGGAGTCCATCGCGTTTCGAGATATCAACAAATAAGGTACGTCTCATTTCGAGATATCAACAAATGAGGCCCGTCTCGTTTCGAGATATCAACATTTGGAGTCCGTCTCGTTTCGAGATATCAACATTTGGAGTCCGTCTTGTTTTGCGATATCAACAAATAAGGTCCGTCTCGTTTCGAGATATAGTCACTTCATAATTTGTTTGTAATCAAGTCAATTCAAATAAAGTCATTTTGCGCCTTTTCGGCATATTTAAACTTAATTGATGGTGAGTTGATTTTTTTTCAAGAAAAATAATTCTCAATTGCAAAAATAAATTATTATGACATTTATATATGTTATAGGGATTGCAAAATGCAAACACATTGAACATATAATCATTTACCAAAACTAAATGCAAAACTGTAGTACAGCAAAAGTCTTAATCTGCAATTGCATCAAGTTCGAAATCTTATATGCATTGCACATAAAGTCTGAGCACTAGTTTGTAAATTATTGTGCAAAAATCCGAACAAGGCATGTGATATGTCTTGCACACTTATGCAAGACGTGGGTCTTAATAGTGAACTTGCAAGGACTTGTGCTTGATTGACGTAAAAGGAGGGCAAATAAAAAAAATCATGAAGGGATAAGGTTTGTCGTCCTTATCTTCTTCCTCTCCCTTGTCTGTTTCAGGTTGAAACAATCCCCAAAACTGGAGAGGACAGGAGTAGTGACGCCGGACTTGCACGCTGGCCGTTGTCCTCCATCGCAACCTTATTTGGCAGAGCCGCTGCGAGAAGCTGAGCCGGGTGCAGAGGCGGATGCATCGCCACCAGGACTAGCGACGAAGGCCTTCGCCTCTGGAATCGTTGTCCGTTGCCCCGGGTTGGGCCGCCACCGCCGAGTGTGCGTCAGACCGCGCTCGACTGGCCGGTTTTTGCCCCTTGCGAGCACCGTCGCTTGGGTGCGGCGCGGCTGGCTCCAGGCCGGTAGGAGCAGTGCCAGCGTCCGTAGGGACACGGCCGAGGGCGGTTGCAACAACCGCCTTGAGCGCCCCGCACCCGTGAGCCGAGGGCCACTGGTGGCTTTGGAGGCGTCGCCGAAGATGGCGTGATTTGAAGCCGTTGCTGCCGGCGGCATCGCCGACCGGGAAGTGGTGAAGGAAATTTGATGCGGTAAAGCATCGTTCTCTTACCTTCCTTCTTCTCCTACTCTAAAATTCTTCGCCTGTATCAGGTTCGCTCCGCCGTTCTTCTTCTCAACTTACCTGTGATGTTGCTCTCGGTAGGCAAAGTGCTGATAACGTGTTGAAATTGATTGAGAGAGAAACAAGCGAGACAAAGAATGAATCGAACTTCTGGTTTCATTGATCATTGCCATGGGTATTTATACAAGTGAAAGGCTCCAAGGGTCACCGACTTGGGAAGAGGCGCCTGTACGGACACCGGCGTCCATACGGGCGTAAGGAGGCGGCCGTACAGGCACACCCGTCCGTATGACGCTTGAACACTAATTTCCCTATTTCTAACACTTGTGTTATGTCCCTCTCCAACATAATGGACAGATCTAGAAAACACCACTCACTCTCTGTCTCGCCACCGCTTAGTTCATTTTGCAGCACTGTTTCAGATTTTCCCACTCTGACAACCGCGTGCACAACCATTCAGGAGTGCAGTCCTCTGGAACACGCCACTTGAGATCTTACATCGGGAGAGGGTCGATAAGATTTTTGGGAAGTTCCCTAGCATGACTCTCGCTTCCGTCTGACTACATTTGTGCTGACCGTTCACGACGTCCTTTAATTTGCACCCTGTGTACCCTGCTAGATATATCTACTCTCCATCACAGTTTACAGGGCGCGCACGCACTTTAAGAAAAAGCTTGACCATTAAATTTTGTCACAAAAATATAAATTATTTATCACAAAAATTATATCATTGAATTTGTATTGTAGAGAAGTTTTTAATGATATTATTTTCGTGATATAAAATTTAATTTTTGTTGGCTAAATTAATGGTCAAACTGCATTCTTAAACTATGTGCGTGTCCCGCAAACTGTGATGGAGGGAGTAGTTTTATGTACGTGGTTAGATTTATGTTGATGTTGATATCGTTATCAAGATCATCCGAAAATGACTTAAGTTTCCAACAGATTTACGCCTAGCTAGTTCGCTCCAAAGTTGAGATGCATGACATAAAAGGGACCGTCTATGTCTCAGTCGACTGATTTTTGGTTAAGTCTCAGTTAATTCAGAAAATGTGCAATTATAGTTCGTGAGCAGAAAAGTGCAACTAAACCCGTTGCACTATTTTTAAACTACGGTTGCAATTTTCTCAAAGTGGCTAAGACTTTAAAAAAAATGTCAGTCAACTGAGACTTAGCAAAACCGTAAAGAAAATTAACCTATGAATGTTGTTGAGAGCTCTTCCACGCAAGAAAAAGAAAAGGAAAACACGTGCGACGTGAGCGAGCAGCAGAGTGTTTGTTAGATTATCCCCAAATGAACATTTCCCGTGGTGAAATTCGATATTGATGCATTTGATGATCAGTGTAAACACGCGCGACGTGCAAATTATGCAATACACGACCACTCGATGGAATGGTTAGCTACTGCGGCAGCTTGTTGATCTTGCAGTACTTGTAGTCCTTGAACTTCTTGGCCTTGTACCTGGCCGGGCTCTCCTCGGTGACGAGCCGCGGGTGCGGTCCGACGACGAGCTCCGTCGGCGGCTCCACGAAGACCGGCCACGACATGCGGGTCTTCTCCTTGCTCACCATCGTCCGGTGCAGCACGGCCTTGTACCTCCCGTTGCTCATAACCTATCACAAACATCATGCCAATCGCAGGTAAACCAGGGGATGTGAGACGCAGATCAAGAAGGGGTAATGGAGTGCAAGCTTGCCTCGATCTGGTCGCCGATGTGGACGACGAGGGCGCCGGGCACGTACTCGACGTCGTGCCACTGCCCGTCCCTGAACACCTGGAGCCCCGGCACCTCGTTGGGCACGAGCACGGTGAGCGCGCTCAGGTCGGTGTGCGGCGCGACGCCGAGGGCAAGCTCCGGCTGCGGGCACGGCGGGTAGTGGTTGATCTTCTGGAGCAGCACAACATCCTCGCCGCCGAACGCCTCCGCCATGGCGCCCTCCTCCAGCCCGAGCCCCGCGGACAGGTTCTCGAACAGCGTGCGCGTCAGCCGCTGCATGTGCGCGCAGTACGCCTCGTTGGCCGCCCTGTACCCGGCGGGGTTCTCCGGCCAGACGGCGTGGTTTACGGCGGCTGGAGGGGACACGTTGTGGAAGAGGAAGTACGCCCACGTCTTCTTGCCGTCGGGGGCGTCCTTCTGCAGCATGGAGCCGTAGCCCTCGGTCTTCCCCGACGCCGGGTCCATGGCGTACCGCTGCTTTTCTGCGTGCGGCAGCGCGAAGAACTCGCGCCCGACGCACTGCAGCTCGGACAATACCATGGCCGGCACGCCGTGGTTCACCACCTGGAAGATCCCCCACTCCCGCGCGGCGTCCGCCACGCTGCAGCCGGCGTAGGGCGAGGACATGTCGATCACGGGGATTTCCGGCGGCTCGTGCTCGGATCGCATGAACTCCGGCGGGAGCGCGCCCAGCGCGTGCACGCTCTGCATCGCCCCCGCCATTCCGGCCACCCGCGAACCGGCCAGCTGAAGATTTTCACGACTCTCGCGCTGATTTGTACCTACTAGTTTGTTGTGTCACCGTCCTCGCGGACTTACGGGTACGAGAGATATGAAGACGACGAACAGAAAGGGAGTATTATTCGAGAAGATACCAATAGCGCAACAGAAACACGCGCACGGGATGCGGCCAGCTGGATGCACCGTGGTTTTCTCCGGTGCATCTCGAGCGCAACGGTGTGATCGCAACCGATCAACAGCGAATCACGCCGGATAGGCGGGGCTCGGCAATTCTGTTCAGCAGTCGCACACGAAAGGAATGGAACGGGTTTCATGGCCCAACTTGTACTCCTACCTAACTCACATGTGGTTGCGGCCTAAATCAAGGAGGTTGTTTCTTGTAAGATGCAGGCGGATCCAGTTGGATCCCTATGCCTAGCTTCTAGCGAGCGCTCGCTCGCGTTCCATACTAGGTTTTTTTTTAAAAAAAATCGCACAACTATTATTAAACCACGGGTGAAGTTACAGTAATGTTTAAACCCTCTGGGGTTGAAGAAACCACACATGTCTCCCTTGAGGTAGAGAAGAAGCAAACTTGGCTAGCCGGTGTGCTTCCCCATTCGAGCCCCTCTTCTCATGACAGAAAGATGTACCTCCTCGTCGCCTGGCCTTCTCCTTTACTTCCGAGAGGATGACTCCGAAAACTCCCATGTTGATACCCTGTAGGCCGTTCACCACCTCCAGGCAGTCGGAGGCAATGCGAACCTTACCTACCAGTAGATCATCTGCTAAAGCCACCGCTTCTCTGCATGCTAGGGCTTCCAAAGTCCCAGGCTCCGTGATGCCTTCATATGCTACTGCCGAGGCACCCAAAAACAGGCCCTCTGCCGATCGACACACCGCTCCCACTGCACCTCTAGCGGTCGATTTGGCCACCGCTGCGTCAACATTCACTTTCGCCGAATCCGCTGGTGGTGGTATCCATACCGGCTGTGCGGTGTTTGCCCGTCCCCGCTGGCTTGGTACTGCCTTATCTGCAACCGAATTGGACGTATCAAGATCCTGTAAGAAGCTATCCACCAACGAGGCTGTTGCCAATGGGCTCTGAAAAACCTCCTCGTGTATTGCTTTCCTCCGCGCATGCCAAATTGCCCAGAGTGTTATGAGCGTCCGCGTGAGATCTTCCTGTTGCATTGCTTCCATTAGTGAAAACAACCATAACCGAGCCACTGGTTGTGTAGTGATTGAGAGATGATCAACAATGTCGTCCTTTGACAACGCCTAGACGCATCTTGCCATGTTGCACTCAATGAGAGAGTGTCTCCATGAATCTGGTTGGCCGCAGATAGTACAGGCCGCCGTTGTTGCCATTTTCCTCCGGTGCCGTATGTCTCCTGTGGGCAGTGAATGTTGGGCCAGTCTCCAAATAAAAATTCGAACCTTCGATGGAATTGGAAGCTTCCATAGATTGGTCCACGACTTCCCTACCTCCTCCCTCCTGGATGTTGCTGCTCTGCCCTCTATCCAATCTTCCCGAGTCTTTCTTGTTTTCGCTAACACTCGGTAGCAGGAACGGACCGAGAAGATGCCATTGCGCTCAAAATGCCAAGACCAAAAATCCCGCTGCACTCTATGGCTCAGGGGGATATTTTGAATCACCTCCGAGTCCATTGGAAGAAAGAACTCATTCAGCTTAGGGATATTCCACCTTGCTTCTTGGTGTATGATGTAATCAGCCACTAGCCCCGGTGCTCCAACCACGCGCGGAGCAATCGGTTTGAGTCGCTCGTCCCTTGGTAGCCAGTTATCCATCCACGCATCCGTTGATCGTCCATCGCCTATCCTCTTGATCAGACCGATCAGTAACGTATTCCGTCCCTCTAGTAGAGATCTCCACACCTGCGACGGATTTGACCCAAGCTTAGCATTAAGAATATCTCCGTTTGGGTAGTAGCTCGCCCGCAGTACTCGAGCACTCAACGTGTTTGGCTCTTGCATCAACCTCCATGCCTGCCGTGCAAGTAACGCCAAGTTGAAGAGTTCGATATCCCGAAAGCCAAGTCCTCCATCGTACCTAGGCTTCGTCATTTGCTCCCACGATACCCAGCTAGTTCTCCTCTTGCCATCCTTGCTCCCCCACCAGAATTTGCGTAGCATTCAGTTGATATGCTCACATAAACCCTTCGGAAGTTTGAAGCACGACATCGAGTATGTTGGAACTGCTTGGGCCACTGACTTGATTAGTATTTCTTTCCCTCCTACTGATAACAGTTGTTCCATCCATCCCAACACTTTTTGCCAAACCTTGTCTCGGAGGTACTTGAACGCTCCACTCTTCGAGGTGCCAACATCAGACGGCATCCCGAGGTATTTCTCATTTAGAGTCTCCCTCTCCACATTGAGCACTTCTTTCACCTCCAATTTGACTGTCGTTGGACATCCCTTACTGAAAAAGATAGAGGATTTGTCCATATTAATTCGTTGACCCGAAGCCAAACAGTATTGTTGTAGCACTCTCTGTATTTCCAAAGCCCCCTCTCTACTAGCTCTGATGAACAACGGGCTGTCATCGGCAAAGAGTAAATGGTTGACTGATGGTGCAGTTGCTTCCACTTGTAACCCATTGAGCTCTGGTGACTGATTAAATTTCAAAAGGCACGAGAGGCCCTCTGCTGCTATCAGAAACAAGTAAGGGGACATGGGATCCCCTTGTCTAATCCCCCTCGTAGGTCGAAACTCTTCCTGCGGTACCCCATTAAACAGCACCGAGAAAGAAACCATTGAAACCAGCCGCATGACAAGAGACACCCAACCTGTACTGAAACCGAGTTTCAACATTATTGCCCTTAAGTAACTCCACTCTACTCTGTCATACGCCTTCCTCATATCCAGCTTTAGAGCCGCTGCTCGGTGCTTCTTCGTTTTATTTCGTTTCATGAAGTGTAAGCACTCATAGGCCGTTATAACATTGTCAGTTATCAATCTCCCCGGAACGAAAGCAGATTGCTCATCTGAAATAATTTCGGGTAGTACTTTTTAAGTCTGTTTGCCACCACCTTCGAGGCGATCTTGTAGACTACATTGCATAAGCTTATAGGACGGAATTGTCCCAACTCCGTTGGGCTTGCAATCTTTGGAATCCTGACTATGAAAGTCTTGTTCACCATCTCCGGGCTGTCCTCTCCTGACAGGATACGTAGCACTGCTTTAGTTACCTCCTCTCCACAAATACTCCAGTTTCTTTGGAAGAAGTGGGCTGGGAACCTGTCCGGCCCCGGGGACTTTGTTGGATACATGTCAAACAGTGCCCCTTTAACTTTCGAGACAGTATAGGGTGCATCAAGCATCTCGATCATCCACTGTTCCACCTTATTCGGTACCGAGCTCAGCACCTCATCGATTCCTTGCACTTCCTTGGACATATAGAGATCCTTGTAGAATTCCCTCGCCAATCCTCCTAGAGCTTCCGGGTTTGTTTCCATCGACCCGTCCCCCTTGATCAGCTCGGTAATGCGGTTTCGTTCCATACTAGGTGGGACGGCCAAATTACAGCGAGCCAGCGCAGCAGCGAGGGCAGCAAAGCTTCTAGCGAGTGGTCATGTTCACCCACGATCTATACGTCGGCTGAAGGCTAATTTTTTTTTAAAAAAGAGAACAATTTTTTTTAAAATGAATAAAATCTTAACTGATTTCAAAACATGAACAAATTTTACACATGAAAAATTATCAAAAATTGAACAAATTTTAATTTAGATTTTTTCATTTGAACATATTCTATCCGAACAATTTTCGAAATTTGAATAATTTATAAATTTGAATATTTTGAAGTTTGAACATTTTTCAGTTATGAACAATTTTTTTTTAGAAAACGCTGAACCAAAAAAAAATAGTAAACTGAAAATGCGGATGCACCAAAAATAATGGTGAACCAAAATTTTCGGTGAACGAAAACTAACAGTGAACCAAAAAAAATTGGTGATCTCAAAATAATAGTGAACCAAAAATTTTGGTCGACCAAAAAAGCCGATTAACCAAAATAAAATAGTTAAACAAAAATTTTGGTGAACCAAAATGGTTCCAAATTTGAAAATGGTTCTGGTTTTTAAAAAATGGTTCCAAACTAAAAATGGTTTAATTTTTTTAAACGGTTTCAAACTAACAATGGTTCAGTTTATAAAATAGTTCCACATTTGAAAATAGTTCAGTAAACAGAAACAAAAAAATGATTCAGATTTTAAAAATATCAAAAACGAATATTTTCAAATAAAGGAAAATAAAAATAAAATTAAAAACAGAAAAAGAAATAATAAAACAGAAAAAAGAAAAACAGAAAGGGGAAAGAAAATGAGAAAAAAAAATGAAAACAACAAAAAGTGTCAATAAAACGATTAAAAAAAGAAGGTTGGACACTACTGTGTCAGAGCCCGGTGGCTGTGCACATATGCCCCCGAAGAAGTGACCAGAGGTTTGAATCCTCCTTTCCCATCTTATTTTGTTACCATTTCTCTTTAACTAATGGGCTGGCCCACATAAAATCGTACGTGGGCGAATACATGGGCGAGTGCTCTATAAGCGATAAATAGTGCATGCGGATCCGGTTAGGTGCTTCGAACCATAATGCTCTTTTTAGATTGTGGATTAGCAATGCATGGCCCAGCTGGATTAGCTATGCCACTTAGCGGTCTTGGCAGACAAAAAGGGTCTGCTTGTTTGGTGGACCGTCTCCTTGCATCCCTAGTGTTTTGGCCCATATATATCACACCCTCTTGGGCTACACAAGCATTGCAAGGTGGATCTCACTGGGTCAAATACTCCCCTTAAAAAAATCCCTCAAAAAGAAAAAAAGCTGGATTTAAATCCTTCTCTTGTTAAAGATGTGCGTTAGATTCTTTTTCGGAAGAAATATTGCATTCTTGGTCGTGTGATCGTGTCGACCGTTCTAGCTCCGGTCACCATACTTTAGATACGATCATAAAAGACGTTGTAGAGGCCCATCTACATTCACCATGCACAATCGACACCCTATTTCACGGTATGTGTTTTTGTTAGCAGCAGAGGAACTTTCATGCCTCCTATAATCTAGAGATCAATCATCAGCGGTCAATGGGTGGCTCCTACTACCCTGACATCGAACCACCTTCGCTTCGTGGACGACATCATATTGTTCTTCGAAACAAGTGGTGATGGAGCTACTGAGGTAGAGGAAGTGTTGGAAAAGTATTGCCAGGCTTCATAACTAGGGATAAATATGGATAAGTCATCTATACTTTTTAGTAAGGGATGTCCAGAGTTATTCAAAGTGGGTATCAAGCATGAACTGGCTATTCAATGGACGATTCTTAATGGAAAAAATTGGCTACCATGTGATATTGATAGATCAAATAGTGTTTTCTTCAAATATTTAAAGATGTGATAAAGTGCGTCAAATCCCATATGTTGTTAATCACTAGAGACTAATTTTTTGCATTGCGTAACACTTAAGATTTTATCCGTAGACAATGCATAGATATGTCCTCAAATAAACGACATTTCCCCAACCCCAACTGTGGTGGTCACAATTTAAATGGATGTGCATATATTACGGGAACTCAAGGGCACGCCAACTAAATTATCTTATCCACGTTAGCTCAACAAGATGGAGACGTGTGCCCTGATGACCCACAAGTGTAGGGGTCGCAACAGTTTTTGAGGGTAAGTGTAACCCATTTTATTGATTCGACACAGAGGGAGTCAAAGAATACCTATAAGTTTTAGCAGCTGAGTTTTCAATTCATCCACACCTGAGAAGCACTTAGCACAATATATTAGTAATAAAACGTGCAATAAAACAACGGATGATGTGGTGTTGTGATGTTTCTCTTGCGTCCTCAGCACACCTAATACAATGACAATTTTATAGATGCACTGGTTCAGTGAAAAGATAGTTAGTGTTGTGGAAAACGAAGTTAAACAAGTGATATTTGTAATCTGTAATAAACGGACTAGTAAGGTAAAAAGTAGTAAAGCATGTAAAAACAATAGCAATAATAGTAAAAGATGAACCGAGATTCAAAGGTTCACTAGTGGTAACTCTCCAAACAATAGAATAAGTGTTGGGTAAATAAATTACAGCTAGGCAATTGATAAATCATGGGGGCATAGTTCACGTGTTCTAACATGGTAGGAATTACGTCAAGGCATATAAACCTCTATCCAGCATGCATCTATATCTAATACTCAACCGCAAGAGAGCTATCCAGCAAATCTCCCTGGTATTAAGTTGCAGCAACGAAGTGATTTATTTTGTGCAACACACAATGGCATTAAGTAAAGTACGTAATTTAAGCAATGATTCTCGTCCGTAGACAAGAGCACCGATGTTTTCTCCCTAGTGGCAACAACACATCCCCCACCCGTCACGTTTCTGTCACTCGAACACATGTGTAAGGGAGACATGAACCCACTATCTAGCATAAATACCCACTCTTGGAGATGAATACAATTATGTGATCAAGATAACCATACACATCGGAGAGCATGCAAGAAACAATTAAAACATTCTAAGGATATAACTGAAGATTCTCATATAATGACATGAACAAAATAATCATAATTGCATGGTTCATCGAATCGCAGTAAACACAACACATAACATTACATCAGATGGATCTCTATCATGTGGGGAATCTCAAGAGACCATGGTATTGAACATCAAGGGGACAGAGTACCAACTAGCTACTGCTATGAACCCATAGTCCATGGGGGACATACTCACGAATCATCATGGAGGCAGAACGGTCGATGAAGATGGCACCGTGGGCACTTCCCCGTTCCGGAAGGGTGCGAGAACATAGACTTTTGTCCCCCAAATTAGGGTTTTCGATGGCGGCGGAACTCATATGCGTTTCTAGAAAAAGTATCTGGGGCTCTTCCGTTTTAGGCCACGGGTGAATTTATAAGTGAAGGGGCGATGCAAGGCGGTGCTCGGGGCCTCCAAGTGCCCTATAGGCGTGGGCATGGGGGCACGTTTGGTGCCCCAGGAGGCCGTGGGCCCACCTTGGGCTGCCCTTCTGGATCCTAGGGTTTTCTGGGGAATAAAAAATTCAAAAAAAAATTCAGCTCATTCCGAGCACTTTGATTTTTTATCTATTTCTGCAATGTACCGAAACATAAACAGGAACTGGCACTGGGTATATTATTAATAGGTTAGTCCAATAAATGATAGAAACAAAGGAAAACATAGGGAAAACATGTAGAAAACGAGCATGGAGCATCAAAAAATTATAGAACGTTTGGGACGTATCATACCTACATTAACGAGTTCAACAAGTTAAGGAGTCCATCAACTTTTGTTCTTTTGAAGACTCGGTATCGACAAGCATTGTAGAGGAGTTGTACTCAGTTCCAGAACTTGGTGGACTCGGGGGTAATGATGAGGGGAGACTATGGTGGTAGGCCCACCGGATGACTTCCAAGGCTGACCAAGCCAATCACCCTTCACTCTTTTTTTACCATGAAAACCGTAGGGGAAACCCACACGGTTAATTTTATTTCTTCATAAGGAAAAGTGAGAAAAAATAGTTTAATACATGTACAAAAGAAGGGGAAAGTCAGGGGTTGAGAGGTTAAACCCTAACTCAAGAAACAAAACTACACCATAAAACTAAATTACAGATTGGATAACCAAGTGTTCAGGGCTTCTTTGTGCTTGTCTTTTACTCTAATAAGAGTCAAGAGCATGTCCTTCTTGAAACAGACTTTCCACCTAATGAAACTTGGGTTTCTCCAGTAAAAAATGTAACCATTTCTTTCTTTCCAAATGCACCAAGTGGCACACATACAACAACCTCCATAAACACGGGCCAGCAAAATTCAGTTTAGCCTATATAAAAGACCCCGCGATTGAATCTTCTTTGGTCCAAGAGATTTTCAAGAAATTCCAAGGCCTAGCCGCAAAAGAGCTCTCAAAAAACAGATGATCTCTAGTTTCCAAACCATTTGAGTTGCACATAATGCAGTGGTAACCATACTGAAGATGCTAATGCCTCCTCTGAATCATGTCTCTAGTATTGATACGATCAATGATCATTAACTAGGCAAATACCTTCCACTTTGGCAGACATTTCTTCCACAACCATTTAAATATAACTTCAGAGCCTATGGCATTAAAGATAAATTTGTAATATCTGAGGCAGAAAAGATCCCTTTATTCTGAGCAAAACTCCATATATATGAATGAGGTCTTTGTCCATCTCTCAAAGAGACAATATGTTCCTGCGGAGAATGAAGCTCATGGAAGGCTTGAGGGGACAAAGAGAGAATGAAATGATCAGAGGGATCATCCATAGCCAGAGCAGCAGACACAAACATGTCCTGGTCAATTGCAAAAGAAAACGACCTCTCATATTTGTTTGCTAGTAATTTTTGCCCCATCTATTTATCCTTCCAAAGAAGAATTGAGGAACCATCACCAACAGTACAATTAGTTATTCCCCTATACCTGGTAGACAAATCCAAAATGTCTTTCCACCAGAAAGAACCTAATTTTGGTGTAGCATGTGGTACTTTGCCCAAATAATAAGAGTGCCAAATCAGGCCAACCCAAGGAAGATCAATTTTATTAATAAATTTGTCCTTATATTCAAAAGCAGAGCATCACTCTGAATTTCCAAATTAATCACTCCTAGCCCTCCTTTTGTTTTTGGCTTGCAGACAGTAGACCAAGCATCTAAGGATTGAGATTTAGAGTCCCAGACACCTTTTGCCCAGAGACTATGTCTCCTGCTCCTGTCAATATTCTTAACCAATGTTTTTTGAAGTTTAAAGGAACACATAAAAAAGGTGGGGAGAGCCGACAAAACATAGTTGACATATGTGAGCATCCCTGCATATGCAAGAAATCACTCTCACCGAGCCAATCATCTTTCACATACTACCCAAGATCTAGCTCTAAAAAACACCAATGGCGGACAACTGAAAAGACAAGGATAGCGGGCACGGCGGACCTGGCGGCACCTGGCATAAACTAGCATGACGTTGTGACCAAGGAAACATACCGACATATGTAGAAAACATGGCTAACACTGGACATCACAGTGGGACGTTAGTCATAGGCGACCCTATGAAGTACAATACATGCACTCTTTCGACATGAAAGGAAGGATAAGCCACATTGTGTGACCATCTCAACAGTTGGCCAAACCGCCAAAGCATGATACAAGAATCGGGATGAAAAACTATGTGCAACTAATTCTTGCATATTCTTGTTAGAAAAAAACTGTTTCGGTGATTCTAACATCTTACCGTGGGGGCAGGGGACAATTGCACACCCTCCCCCACGCACCCAATTAGACCTAATTAAACAATGGTATATGTTTTTTACTCTATCATTAATTCCAAGCATCCTCTTTTCCACTAGACGCTGATGCTGACGTGATCACACGCTCGTTGGAGGTCTCAAGCGAAAGGTATGATGTAGTCTAGCGAAAATTTTCCCCGAGTTAAGAAACCAGATTTTATCGAACCAGTAGTCCTTTGTAGTCTTGGAGAAGATTTCTTGTTGTCTGGCATGTCAAAAAGTGTGGAACCTGCACACAAACACAAACCCTCTCTTGCCCCAACTTTCCGGAAGGTTGTCAATCTTCCGATCTTGCTGGAAACTACAGAATTAAATGTAGAGTCTTGAAAAGTAAATAAAGTAAAAAATGGATCATCAAGGAAACAATTATGAAAGTGCTTTAATAATGTTGCAAATATGAGTAAAATAGGACCGAGGGCCATAGGTTTACTAGTGGTGTCTGGTGCTGACGTGCTCACACGTTCGTTGGGCGACCCCAAGCGGAAGGTATGATGTAGTCTAGTGTAAATTTCCCCTAGTATGGAACCAGAGTTTTATCGATCCAGTAGGACTTCGTAGTCATGAAGAAGCTTACTTATATCAACGACATCGTTTAGCGATGTTGATCAAGTGTGGAACCTGCACACAAGCACAAACTCTCTCTTGCCCCAAATTTCCAGAAGGTTGTCAATCTTCCGGTCTTGCTGAAAACAAGAGAATTTAAACGTATATAGTATTGGAACGTAATTAAAGTGAAAATTGTACTGCAAGGAAACGATAATGTAAATTCTTAAAAGAAGGTTGTACTTATGAGGAAAATATGACTGGGTGCCATAGGTTCACTAGTGGTGTATCTCCAAAGAAAAGAAACATGTTGGGTGAACAAATTACAGCTGGGCAATTGAAAAATCATGAACGTATAACAATACCATTATGATGAGATAAAGTTTACGGGTTCTAACATTGCAGACATGTAACATCCCAAGTATGAAAAATAGCCATTAGAATGTTTGTTATCTGTTATTTTATGTTTTGCATCATGGCATCATGTTCATTGCATTTGTTTTGCTTGTTTTCCAGTTGTTTTCCTCTGTTTTACTTTGTTTTCCAACTGTTTTCCTTTGTTTTCCTTTGTTTTCTATTTGAATTTCAAACCAAATTTCAAACCTTTTGTTTCATACTTGTGATGTTACAATTTCCAAAATGATATTTCAAATCAAAACAATCATTTGTTTCCATAAAAGTTGTGATTCCAAACTGTTGTTTTGTTTCTAACAAAAATTCATTTAATACCAAACCCTTTGCAAATTCCATTAATTTCTAAAACATCACCCCCTTTTGAAAATTATGAAAATGACAAAACCCTTCAATCAATTGTTTCCATTAAATCCCTAAGGTTCAACTATTTAAAATTGTGGTTTTTAATAGTTCACTTAATCCAAATGTTGTTCAAATTCAAACAAAACTCCAAACAGCAACCCTTTGGAATTATTGCAATTTACCAAAACAAAGTTAAGCAATTTGTTTCAAATAATTTGAGGGTTCAAACTCTTGGAAAATGTTCCTTTTAAATAAATCACTTAATTATCAAATTCTTTCAAATTTAAACCAATTGGCAAAACAGCAAATAAATTTGAACTTTTTGAAAAACCAAACTTGGCAAGTGTTTGTTTTTGAACTAATTAGCTCACTCAATTTTTCCCTAAATTTTCCTAGCCCTAAAACTCACCTTTTTCTTCCTCTTACAAATCTGCAAAAAAAAAAAAAGAATAAAAAGGAAGCAAAGAGAGGGAGAGAGAGAAGCCCAGCCCACCACCTTTTTTTCCCCAGCCCATACCCCTTCCACCTCTTTCTTCAACCTTCGTACGGACTCCATCAGCCATGTCCACGTATTCAGAGAGGAGAAAGAACGGCTGTGAGCTTCCCCTCCCCTCTATAACCTAGCCCCTGCTCCCTAGCCCTAACCCTATTTCCCTTCTCCATCCTTCTCCCTCTACCGCCTCCATTCCCTTTCTTCCACCCTCTCCTCTCTGTTAGCTCTCTGTATATGACCTCTGAACCCCACCGATTTTTCCCTTCCTCCCTCCGGCGATCATCGGAGCCCGAGCCCTCCTCCGGCCATGGCGTGGGCGGGAATGGAGCCGCCCCACGCCCCTCTTCCTCTCCACCCCCTCGGCTCGGGCCGGGGAGCCTCCAAGCTCCGCCGCCATCGATGTTCACCGCCGGCGACCACCCCCTGCTCCGCCTCCTTCTGTCACCATCGAGGTGAGCGCCTCCCTCCGTCTCCCCTTGTCTCTCTCCCTTCCCTCCCTCTCGCATCACGGCCAGCAGCCCCACAGCGCCCGCAGCAAACGCGGACGGCGCCCTCCGGCGAGCACCGTTGCCGTTGATGCATCTGTCGCTGACGAGGTACAGAGATGAACGAGTAGTTTTAGTTACAGTTAAACGCGAGAACCACACCTCATACCCCCCGAGTCCCCCTTCTATCAACAAACAGCAGATCCATCCCACTGGCTAGAACCCTTGCGCCCAAAGCCACAGGTCTAGGGTTCGAACCCCCAAAGCCACACCCTTTTTTTACTGCTTTTTTCTTTTCTGCCCAAACTTTCAGAAACTCAGATCTGAGCACTTAACTCAAAAATCAATATGAAATTGAATATCACTCCAATTTGAATGATTCAAAATCCTTTGGATTCATAATTTTGAGCCCTTTCTGTTAATGTCAAGTTTGCCATATGTTTCTGTAACAATTTTTGCACTAAATAATTAATTACTGAAAATGCAATAAAATTTGGAAACTTTGGAATTTCATAACTTTAGTTCTACTCATCCAATTTAAGCAAACTTGGGCTCTAAAAATTTTTCTTACCAAACTCTACACATTGGTATTTTATTTGGTCACAATTGAATTAATTTTGAACATGTTTTCCTCTGTTTACTAAAAAGGGTAGAATAAGACTATTTATGGAAAATTGCATAATAAATTCAATAATCACCCTAAAATTATGTTTAATAGCTCAAAATGTTCAGTGAAACATTTTCTACATGTTTCCAACCTTTTCAATGCAATTTGTTACTGTTTTGAATATTTTAAATTGGTGAAATATTTGAAAACTTGTTTAAATCACTTAATTTTGCAAAAATCATAACTTGGGCATAAAAATTCCAAATTCCACAAACTAAATATGTTTTCCAATCAACTTTTCATGTACTTTACAAATATCAATTTTGTTTGCTGTTTTGAGTAATTTAAATTGCTGAAAACAACTATTTCTTAATAATTGCATTTAAAATTGCCAAAATAATAACTTGCTCATTTTAAATCCAATTTCAACAACTGAAATATGTTTTCCATGCAAAATTAAACCACCTTTCCAAATATAAATTTTGTTTCATGTTTTGAATAATTAAAATTGCTTAAATAATTTAAACCTTGCTTAAATCATTTAAAATTGCTATTTTCATAACTTGATCAAATTAAATTCTTTTGGGACATATAAAATATGTTTTCAAACCATAACAACATAAAATTTTCAAATATGAATCTCACTTAATGTTTTGCACAAATAAAAATTCAATTAAATGCAAACTTGAATTAAATTCATTTAAATCTTGTTTAAACTTGTTTAATTCATAAGTAAATTATTCTAAATCCTTTTTCAACAAGTGAAACATGTAATCCACCTAAAATTGTGTGTTCTTATCAAATATGAACTTTGTTATCTAATTTGAACAATTAAAATTGGTGAAAACAACAAATGCTTGTGTAACACCTTTAAGGAACCAAAATTCCTTAACTTAATGACTAAAATTTCAAAATGGGTAAACCTTACTTCCAATTGCTCCTATTGTTGTTATTTTGTTGTTTTCCTCATCCATGCATCATGCTAATTCACTTACACATGATGATTAGTTGTAAAACAATTTTTTCAACCATAATTCATGGGCTTTCCATATGCAATCCAATTGCATGTGGGTCCATTTAATCATGTTATGTTATCTTGTCAACTAGTTTATTTCTGATGCATCAATTAAATTGACATGCATCATCCCATGTTTGTGCATTATGCCATGTTATTGATTGCCTCTCTCTTTGCGTTGTTTGTTTGCTTCTTCTCGGATATACGACGACGTTGAGACCGACGATACTTACGACACCCTTCTAAGGAGTTAGCTCAGTACCAGGCTACTGGGTTTGCAGGAAAGTTATCACTCACATGAACCATTGTGTTCCTTTCAACATTTGGATACCGATACTTTCCGTTGTCTATTCTGCTAGCCCTATGAATCGTTGCTTCTGTTTGATCCTATCACATGTATCCTTTAACCCTGATATTGCATCACCTCCACTCCTATAACCCCGTTGTTTGAGCCCGTGTCTTACTAGCATGCTTAGGGTTTTTTGCTCGAGTCTGTTACCCGTTACTTTATGTTACTATTTCATTATGTTCTGGGGCTCGAGGTTAAACAACAACCTGTTAATTTTGAGGTAATAATAATTTGCTGATAAGGCACCGGCAGGAGGCCCGGCGTGGTTTTGAGGCCTGCTAGTGTCGACCCTAATTAGGAAAAGGGTCTTGTCTACTGATCCATGATGAGCGCACTAACCGCATGTGGGAAGCGAGTATGGGCGCCCCCCTCAATTTGATTCGATTCGCATCTCGTCCAAATCGCCACACTTAGTTCGGGCTTTCCATTTGATGCATGCATGTGCAGGTGCGAACCCTTGGCGCCAGGGTGGAACTTTTGTAGTCGGCATTTAGGGCGGCGTGGTCTTAGAGTGCTATGAGGGTCCCCTTTTCTTCGTGGGGCTCGATTAGCCGCGCACGCACAGCATGTGGTTCTTTGAGCTTGATGCGAAGAAGAGTTGAGTTGTGTTGAGTGCCTCGCTTGGTGGGTTAGCTCCCCGCCTGGCGGGTCATTCTTACGTGTACGGCCAAATTGGTGCATCCCTGCAGGGTTAAATCTTCTCGAGAAGCCGTGTTTTCCGCGGTGATGGATTACTTGGTGAAAGTACTGGCTAACAAGTACTCAGAACAACTTACACCTAACTAATTGATAACTTGACTAGTAATAAACTTATTGACACAATAACTTGAACCATCATTAATCCAACTGTGTGAGTTATCCTCGGATTGCTTCTTTGGATAAGGGGCGAGATCCAGGATGGGTTTGTTTGGAGTTAGTTATAGCTGGTTCCGATACGCTATCTTATCTTTTTTCTGTTTAGCCGGAAGTGGTAGTAACTCTGTAGTTGGTTAGAGCAGCCGCTGCAGCATCTTTTGTATCACCCCTTTCTTCCGTTGAACCCAAAGCATCTGTGCTTGGTGTTGACGGGTTACACTTTGGTGAACTGTGAGTCTTGCTTGCCAGTACGTTTATGTACTGACCCCTTTGGGGCTGTGGTTTCCGCAGACTACGTTTCCGAGGATCCCCTTGGTGGCTACTACGTGGAGTATGACGAGGCTGCTGACGAGTAGATAGCGGACCCGGGCAGGATCCGAGACTTCGTGGATGGGCTCCGTCTTTTCGTTTCCGGCCTCTTAGGCCTATTTGGATCTTGTCTGTACTCAGACATTTTGGATGCTTCCGCTGTGATGTAATGATGAATTGTTGGGACATGTGTCCTCTGGATGATTGTATTTGCTATCTCTGCTCTAATGAGGGCTATTTGCAACTTATTTCAATCTTTTGTGTCGTAGAGATCTGTTGTGATATCACTTGTTCCAATGCCGTTGACGTACCATGTGTGTATGTTTTGAAGTACGTCAACGGAAGTATCCGGATTTCTATGGGATGGTTTGCGCAGACGATGAATAGTAAGAGAATGGTTGTCACACGTTTACGTGTTGGCCTGCTCATATTGAGATGCGGGTGCCGGTATGCCCCGTAAACCATTTATCTACTGTTTAACGGACTGTGAGTATCCCCTAGAAGTCCGGGTGCGACAAATGGTATCAGAGCCTGTCTGCCTGTAGGATCCCTTTTTACTGGTCGCAGTTGAGTCTAGAAACTATTTTGTAGCTATATAGGAAAAAAAATGAAACGTGAGAGTAGGAATTCTTTTCTTTTATTTCTTTCCCCACCCACCCACCCTTTTCTGGTAAGGAAGTGCAACGTTGTTTTCTCTTCTCACCTAAACTTTCAAGTTAGGATTTCACGTATTCTGGTTTCTCTGGGATAGTTATATCTACTAGACCATAGGAATGGAGGTGGTTGTGACATGATTTATCATGTTGCCTACTCACGATTGAGAACGGAGGCGTGTAAGCCCCGGAAGCAAATCCTCTATTCCTTAAGCAGTAGATATTGATCCTTTAGAAGCCCGAATGGGTTTTCCGTAGTACCTCAGGAGTGTTTTGTTTTCGTGCTTTCCCGATGTTGCTTCGTTATCCTGTTCTTCTCAACATCCTTTTCGTCCGTTGAAACCTTGTTGTTGCTTCCAATTTCAGTTTTTCTACCGGCGTCTAATCAATAACCCTGTTTCACCCTTCTGGCCAGATAGTCTATTCTCCAAATGAATCAAGTTCTGTTCAGCTATACACCCTCAATACAAAACCTCTTCCTTCAATTGAAAATGTTCCGGTGGTTTCCAAATTCCCTGAAATCTTTCCAGGAATGCCTATCGTCTTGAACTTCCAGAAAAACTATCCAAGGTGCACGATGTGTTTCACGTGTCACAGCTCAAGAGGATCTACTCAAGAAGTATCCGGACCTTTTCCTTTCTCAGTAGGAATCTCGGGGCGCGATTCCTTAAGGGGGGGCGTTTTGTAACATCCCAAGTATGAAAAATAGCCATTAGAATGTTTGCTATCTGTTATTTTATGTTTTGCATCATGGCATCATGTTCATTGCATTTGTTTTGCTTGTTTTCCAATTGTTTTCCTCTGTTTTACTTTGTTTTCCAACTGTTTTCCTTTGTTTTCTATTTGAATTTCAAACCAAATTTCAAACCTTTTGTTTCATACTTGTGATGTTACAATTTCCAAAATGATATTTCAAATCAAAACAATCATTTGTTTCCATAAAAGTTGTGATTCCAAACTGTTGTTTTGTTTCTAACAAAAATTCATTTAATACCAAACCCTTTGCAAATTCCATTAATTTCTAAAACATCACCCCCTTTTGAAAATTATGAAAATGACAAAACCCTTCAATCAATTGTTTCCATTAAATCCCTAAGGTTCAACTATTTAAAATTGTGGTTTTTAATAGTTCACTTAATCCAAATGTTGTTCATATTCAAACAAAACTCCAAACAGCAACCCTTTGGAATTATTGCAATTTACCAAAACAAAGTTAAGCAATTTGTTTCAAATAATTTGAGGGTTCAAACTCTTGGAAAATTTTCCTTTTAAATAAATCACTTAATTATCAAATTCTTTCAAATTTAAACCAATTGGCAAAACAGCAAATAAATTTGAACTTTTTGAAAAACCAAACTTGGCAAGTGTTTGTTTTTGAACTAATTAGCTCACTCAATTTTTCCCTAAATTTTCCTAGCCCTAAAACTCACCTTTTTCTTCCTCTTACAAATCTGCAAAAAAAAAAAAAGAATAAAAAGGAAGCAAAGAGAGGGAGAGAGAGAAGCCCAGCCCACCACCTTTTTTTCCCCAGCCCATACCCCTTCCACCTCTTTCTTCAACCTTCGTACGGACTCCATCAGCCATGTCCACGTATTCAGAGAGGAGAAAGAACGGCTGTGAGCTTCCCCTCCCCTCTATAACCTAGCCCCTGCTCCCTAGCCCTAACCCTATTTCCCTTCTCCCTCCTTCTCCCTCTACCGCCTCCATTCCCTTTCTTCCACCCTCTCCTCTCTGTTAGCTCTCTGTATATGACCTTTGAACCCCACCGATTTTTCCCTTCCTCCCTCCGGCGATCATCGGAGCCCGAGCCCTCCTCCGACCATGGCGTGGGCGGGAATGGAGCCGCCCCACGCCCCTCTTCCTCTCCACCCCCTCGGCTCGGGCCGGGGAGCCTCCAAGCGCCGCCTCCATCGACGTTCACCGCCGGCGACCACCCCCTGCTCCGCCTCCTTCTGTCACCATCGAGGTGAGCGCCTCCCTCCGTCTCCCCTCGTCTCTCTCCCTTCCCTCCCTCTCGCATCACGGCCAGCAGCCCCACAGCGCCCGCAGCAAACGCGGACGGCGCCCTCCGGCGAGCACCGTTGCCGTCGATGCATCTGTCGCTGACGAGGTACAGAGATGAACGAGCAGTTTTAGTTACAGTTAAACGCGAGAACCACACCTCATACCCCCCGAGTCCCCCTTCTATCAACAAACAGCAGATCCGTCCCACTGGCTAGAACCCTTGCGCCCAAAGCCACAGGTCTAGGGTTCGAACCCCCAAATCCACACCCTTTTTTTACTGCTTTTTTCTTTTCTGCCCAAACTTTCAGAAACTCAGATCTGAGCACTTAACTCAAAAATCAATATAAAATTGAATATCACTCCAATTTGAATGATTCAAAATCCTGTGGATTCATAATTTTGAGCCCTTTCTGTTAATGTCAAGTTTTCCATATGTTTCTGTAACAATTTTTGCACTAAATAATTAATTACTGAAAATGCAATAAAATTTGGAAACTTTGGAATTTCATAACTTTAGTTCTACTCATCCAATTTAAGCAAACTTGGTCTCTAAAAAATTTTCTTAACAAACTCTACACATTGGTATTTTATTTGGTCACAATTGAATTAATTTTGAACATGTTTTCCTCTGTTTACTAAAAAGGGCAGAATAAGACTATTTATGGAAAATTGCATAATAAATTCAATAATCACCCTAAAATTATGTTTAATAGCTCAAAATGTTCAGTGAAACATTTGCTACATGTTTCCAACCTTTTCAATGCAATTTGTTACTGTTATGAATATTTTAAATTGGTGAAATATTTGAAAACTTGTTTAAATCACTTAATTTTGCAAAAATCATAACTTGGGCATAAAAATTCCAAATTCCACAAACTAAATATGTTTTCCAATCAACTTTTCATGTACTTTCCAAATATCAATTTTGTTTGCTGTTTTGAATAATTTAAATTGCTGAAAACAACTGTTTCTTAATTATTGCATTTAAAATTGCCAAAATAATAACTTGCTCATTTTAAATCCAATTTCAACAACTGAAATATGTTTTCCATGCAAAATTAAACCACCTTTCCAAATATAAATTTTGTTTCATGTTTTGAATAACTAAAATTGCTTAAATAATTTAAACCTTGTTTAAATCATTTAAAATTGCTATTTTCATAATTTGATCAAATTAAATTCTTTTGGGACATATAAAATATGTTTTCAAACCATAACAAAATAAACTTTTCAAATATGAATCTCACTTAATGTTTTGCACAAATAAAAATTCAATTAAATGCAAACTTGAATTAAATTCATTTAAATCTTGTTTAAACTTGTTTAATTCATAAGTAAACTATTCTAAATCCTTTTTCAACAAGTGAAACATGTAATCCACCTAAAATTGTGTGTTCTTATCAAATATGAACTTTGTTATCTAATTTGAACAATTAAAATTGGTGAAAACAACAAATGCTTGTGTAACACCTTTAAGGAACCAAAATTCCTTAACTTAATGACTAAAATTTCAAAATGGGTAAACCTTACTTCCAATTGCTCCTATTGTTGTTATTTTGTTGTTTTCCTCATCCATGCATCATGCTAATTCACTTACACATGATGATTAGTTGTAAAACAATTGTTTCAACCATAATTCATGGGCTTTCCATATGCAATCCAATTGCATGTGGGTCCATTTAATCATGTTATGTTATCTTGTCAACTAGTTTATTTCTGATGCATCAATTAAATTGACATGCATCATCCCATGTTTGTGCATTATGCCATGTTATTGATTGCCTCTCTCTTTGCGTTGTTTGTTTGCTTCTTCTCGGATATACGACGACGTTGAGACCGACGATACTTACGACACCCCTTCTAAGGAGTTAGCTCAGTACCAGGCTACTGGGTTTGCAGGCAAGTTATCACTCACATGAACCATTGTGTTCCTTTCAACATTTGGATACCGATACTTTCCGTTGTCTATTCTGCTAGCCCTATGAATCGTTGCTTCTGTTCGATCCTATCACATGTATCCTTTAACCCTGATATTGCCTCACCTCCACTCCTATAACCCCGTTGTTTGAGCCCGTGTCTTACTAGCATGCTTAGGGTTGTTTGCTCGAGTCTGTTACCCGTTACTTTCTGTTACTATTTCATTATGTTCTGGGGCTCGAGGTTAAACAACAACCTGTTAATTTTGAGGTAATAATAATTTGCTGATAAGGCACCGGCAGGAGGCCCGGCGTGGTTTTGAGGCCTGCTAGTGTCGACCCTAATTAGGAAAAGGGTCTTGTCTACTGATCCATGATGAGCGCACTAACCGCATGTGGGAAGCGAGTATGGGCGCCCCCCTCAATTTGATTCGATTCGCATCTCGTCCAAATCGCCACACTTAGTTCGGGCTTTCCATTTGATGCATGCATGTGCAGGTGCGAACCCTTGGCGCCAGGGTGGAACTTTTGTAGTCGGCATTTAGGGCGGCGTGGTCTTAGAGTGCTATGAGGGTCCCCTTTTCTTCGTGGGGCTCGATTAGCCACGCACGCACAGCATGTGGTTCTTTGGGCTTGATGCGAAGAAGAGTTGAGTTGTGTTGAGTGCCTCGCTTGGTGGGTTAGCTCCCCGCATGGCGGGTCATTCTTACGTGTACGTCCAAATTGGTGCATCCCTGCAGGGTTAAATCTTCTCGAGAAGCCGTGTTTTCCGCAGTTATGGATTACTTGGTGAAAGTACTGGCTAACAAGTACTCAGAACAACTTACACCTAACTAATTGATAACTTGACTAGTAATAGACTTATTGACACAATAACTTGAACCATCATTAATCCAACTGTGTGAGTTATCCTCGGATTGCTTCTTTGGATAAGGGGCGAGATCCAGGATGGGTTTGTTTGGAGTTAGTTATAGCTGGTTCCGATACGCTATCTTATCTTCTTTCTGTTTAGCCGGAAGTGGTAGTAACTCTGTAGTTGGTTAGAGCAGCCGCTGCAGCATCTTTTGTATCACCCCTTTCTTCCGTTGAACCCAAAGCATCTTTGCTTGGTGTTGACGGGTTACACTTTGGTGAACTGTGAGTCTTGCTTGCCAGTACGTTTATGTACTGACCCCTTTGGGGCTGTGGTTTCCGCAGACTACGTTTCCGAGGATCCCCTTGGTGGCTACTACGTGGAGTATGACGAGGCTGCTGACGAGTAGATAGCGGACCCGGGCAGGATCCGAGACTTCGTGGATGGGCTCCGTCTTTTCGTTTCCGGCCTCTTAGGCCTATTTGGATCTTGTCTGTACTCAGACATTTTGGATGCTTCCGCTGTGATGTAATGATGAATTGTTGGGACATGTGTCCTCTGGATGATTGTATTTGCTATCTCTGCTCTAATGAGGGCTATTTGCAACTTATTTCAATCTTTTGTGTCGTAGAGATCTGTTGTGATATCACTTGTTCCAATGCCGTTGACGTACCATGTGTGTATGTTTTGAAGTACGTCAACGGAAGTATCCGGATTTCTATGGGATGGTTTGCGCAGACGATGAATAGTAAGAGAATGGTTGTCACACGTTTACGTGTTGGCCTGCTCATATTGAGATGCGGGTGCCGGTATGCCCCGTAAACCATTTATCTACTGTTTAACGGACTGTGAGTATCCCCTAGAAGTCCGGGTGCGACAAATGGTATCAGAGCCTGTCTGCCTGTAGGATCCCTTTTTACTGGTCGCAGTTGAGTCTAGAAACTATTTTGTAGCTATATAGGAAAAAAAATGAAACGTGAGAGTAGGAATTCTTTTCTTTTATTTCTTTCCCCACCCACCCACCCTTTTCTGGTAAGGAAGTGCAACGTTGTTTTCTCTTCTCACCTAAACTTTCAAGTTAGGATTTCACGTATTCTGGTTTCTCTGGGATAGTTATATCTACTAGACCATAGGAATGGAGGTGGTTGTGACATGATTTATCATGTTGCCTACTCACGATTGAGAACGGAGGCGTGTAAGCCCCGGAAGCAAATCCTCTATTCCTTAAGCAGTAGATATTGATCCTTTAGAAGCCCGAATGGGTTTTCCGTAGTACCTCAGGAGTGTTTTGTTTTCGTGCTTTCCCGATGTTGCTTCGTTATCCTGTTCTTCTCAACATCCTTTTCGTCCGTTGAAACCTTGTTGTTGCTTCCAATTTCAGTTTTTCTACCGGCGTCTAATCAATAACCCTGTTTCACCCTTCTGGCCAGATAGTCTATTCTCCAAATGAATCAAGTTCTGTTCAGCTATACACCCTCAATACAAAACCTCTTCCTTCAATTGAAAATGTTCCGGTGGTTTCCAAATTCCCTGAAATCTTTCCAGGAATGCCTATCGTCTTGAACTTCCAGAAAAACTATCCAAGGTGCACGATGTGTTTCACGTGTCACAGCTCAAGAGGATCTACTCAAGAAGTATCCGGACCTTTTCCTTTCTCAGTAGGAATCTCGGGGCGCGATTCCTTCAAGGGGGGGCGTTTTGTAACATCCCAAGTATGAAAAATAGCCATTAGAATGTTTGCTATCTGTTATTTTATGTTTTGCATCATGGCATCATGTTCATTGCATTTGTTTTGCTTGTTTTCCAATTGTTTTCCTCTGTTTTACTTTGTTTTCCAACTGTTTTCCTTTGTTTTCTATTTGAATTTCAAACCAAATTTCAAACCTTTTGTTTCATACTTGTGATGTTACAATTTCCAAAATGATATTTCAAATCAAAACAATCATTTGTTTCCATAAAAGTTGTGATTCCAAACTGTTGTTTTGTTTCTAACAAAAATTCATTTAATACCAAACCCTTTGCAAATTCCATTAATTTCTAAAACATCACCCCCTTTTGAAAATTATGAAAATGACAAAACCCTTCAATCAATTGTTTCCATTAAATCCCTAAGGTTCAACTATTTAAAATTGTGGTTTTTAATAGTTCACTTAATCCAAATGTTGTTCATATTCAAACAAAACTCCAAACAGCAACCCTTTGGAATTATTGCAATTTACCAAAACAAAGTTAAGCAATTTGTTTCAAATAATTTGAGGGTTCAAACTCTTGGAAAATTTTCCTTTTAAATAAATCACTTAATTATCAAATTCTTTCAAATTTAAACCAATTGGCAAAACAGCAAATAAATTTGAACTTTTTGAAAAACCAAACTTGGCAAGTGTTTGTTTTTGAACTAATTAGCTCACTCAATTTTTCCCTAAATTTTCCTAGCCCTAAAACTCACCTTTTTCTTCCTCTTACAAATCTGCAAAAAAAAAAAAAGAATAAAAAGGAAGCAAAGAGAGGGAGAGAGAGAAGCCCAGCCCACCACCTTTTTTTCCCCAGCCCATACCCCTTCCACCTCTTTCTTCAACCTTCGTACGGACTCCATCAGCCATGTCCACGTATTCAGAGAGGAGAAAGAACGGCTGTGAGCTTCCCCTCCCCTCTATAACCTAGCCCCTGCTCCCTAGCCCTAACCCTATTTCCCTTCTCCCTCCTTCTCCCTCTACCGCCTCCATTCCCTTTCTTCCACCCTCTCCTCTCTGTTAGCTCTCTGTATATGACCTCTGAACCCCACCGATTTTTCCCTTCCTCCCTCCGGCGATCATCGGAGCCCGAGCCCTCCTCCGACCATGGCGTGGGCGGGAATGGAGCCGCCCCACGCCCCTCTTCCTCTCCACCCCCTCGGCTCGGGCCGGGGAGCCTCCAAGCGCCGCCTCCATCGACGTTCACCGCCGGCGACCACCCCCTGCTCCGCCTCCTTCTGTCACCATCGAGGTGAGCGCCTCCCTCCGTCTCCCCTCGTCTCTCTCCCTTCCCTCCCTCTCGCATCACGGCCAGCAGCCCCACAGCGCCCGCAGCAAACGCGGACGGCGCCCTCCGGCGAGCACCGTTGCCGTCGATGCATCTGTCGCTGACGAGGTACAGAGATGAACGAGCAGTTTTAGTTACAGTTAAACGCGAGAACCACACCTCATACCCCCCGAGTCCCCCTTCTATCAACAAACAACAGATCCGTCCCACTGGCTAGAACCCTTGCGCCCAAAGCCACAGGTCTAGGGTTCGAACCCCCAAATCCACACCCTTTTTTTACTGCTTTTTTCTTTTCTGCCCAAACTTTCAGAAACTCAGATCTGAGCACTTAACTCAAAAATCAATATAAAATTGAATATCACTCCAATTTGAATGATTCAAAATCCTGTGGATTCATAATTTTGAGACCTTTCTGTTAATGTCAAGTTTGCCATATGTTTCTGTAACAATTTTTGCACTAAATAATTAATTACTGAAAATGCAATAAAATTTGGAAACTTTGGAATTTCATAACTTTAGTTCTACTCATCCAATTTAAGCAAACTTGGTCTCTAAAAATTTGTCTTAACAAACTCTACACATTGGTATTTTATTTGGTCACAATTGAATTAATTTTGAACATGTTTTCCTCTGTTTACTAAAAAGGGCAGAATAAGACTATTTATGGAAAATTGCATAATAAATTCAATAATCACCCTAAAATTATGTTTAATAGCTCAAAATGTTCAGTGAAACATTTGCTACATGTTTCCAACCTTTTCAATGCAATTTGTTACTGTTATGAATATTTTAAATTGGTGAAATATTTGAAAACTTGTTTAAATCACTTAATTTTGCAAAAATCATAACTTGGGCATAAAAATTCCAAATTCCACAAACTAAATATGTTTTCCAATCAACTTTTCATGTACTTTCCAAATATCAATTTTGTTTGCTGTTTTGAATAATTTAAATTGCTGAAAACAACTGTTTCTTAATTATTGCATTTAAAATTGCCAAAATAATAACTTGCTCATTTTAAATCCAATTTCAACAACTGAAATATGTTTTCCATGCAAAATTAAACCACCTTTCCAAATATAATTTTTTTTCATGTTTTGAATAACTAAAATTGCTTAAATAATTTAAACCTTGTTTAAATCATTTAAAATTGCTATTTTCATAATTTGATCAAATTAAATTCTTTTGGGACATATAAAATATGTTTTCAAACCATAACAACATAAACTTTTCAAATATGAATCTCACTTAATGTTTTGCACAAATAAAAATTCAATTAAATGCAAACTTGAATTAAATTCATTTAAATCTTGTTTAAACTTGTTTAATTCATAAGTAAATTATTCTAAATCCTTTTTCAACAAGTGAAACATGTAATCCACCTAAAATTGTGTGTTCTTATCAAATATGAACTTTGTTATCTAATTTGAACAATTAAAATTGGTGAAAACAACAAATGCTTGTGTAACACCTTTAAGGAACCAAAATTCCTTAACTTAATGACTAAAATTTCAAAATGGGTAAACCTTACTTCCAATTGCTCCTATTGTTGTTATTTTGTTGTTTTCCTCATCCATGCATCATGCTAATTCACTTACACATGATGATTAGTTGTAAAACAATTGTTTCAACCATAATTCATGGGCTTTCCATATGCAATCCAATTGCATGTGGGTCCATTTAATCATGTTATGTTATCTTGTCAACTAGTTTATTTCTGATGCATCAATTAAATTGACATGCATCATCCCATGTTTGTGCATTATGCCATGTTATTGATTGCCTCTCTCTTTGCGTTGTTTGTTTGCTTCTTCTCGGATATACGACGACGTTGAGACCGACGATACTTACGACACCCCTTCTAAGGAGTTAGCTCAGTACCAGGCTACTGGGTTTGCAGGCAAGTTATCACTCACATGAACCATTGTGTTCCTTTCAACATTTGGATACCGATACTTTCCGTTGTCTATTCTGCTAGCCCTATGAATCGTTGCTTCTGTTCGATCCTATCACATGTATCCTTTAACCCTGATATTGCCTCACCTCCACTCCTATAACCCCGTTGTTTGAGCCCGTGTCTTACTAGCATGCTTAGGGTTGTTTGCTCGAGTCTGTTACCCGTTACTTTCTGTTACTATTTCATTATGTTCTGGGGCTCGAGGTTAAACAACAACCTGTTAATTTTGAGGTAATAATAATTTGCTGATAAGGCACCGGCAGGAGGCCCGGTGTGGTTTTGAGGCCTGCTAGTGTCGACCCTAATTAGGAAAAGGGTCTTGTCTACTGATCCATGATGAGCGCACTAACCGCATGTGGGAAGCGAGTATGGGCGCCCCCCTCAATTTGATTCGATTCGCATCTCGTCCAAATCGCCACACTTAGTTCGGGCTTTCCATTTGATGCATGCATGTGCAGGTGCGAACCCTTGGCGCCAGGGTGGAACTTTTGTAGTCGGCATTTAGGGCGGCGTGGTCTTAGAGTGCTATGAGGGTCCCCTTTTCTTCGTGGGGCTCGATTAGCCACGCACGCACAGCATGTGGTTCTTTGGGCTTGATGCGAAGAAGAGTTGAGTTGTGTTGAGTGCCTCGCTTGGTGGGTTAGCTCCCCGCATGGCGGGTCATTCTTACGTGTACGTCCAAATTGGTGCATCCCTGCAGGGTTAAATCTTCTCGAGAAGCCGTGTTTTCCGCAGTTATGGATTACTTGGTGAAAGTACTGGCTAACAAGTACTCAGAACAACTTACACCTAACTAATTGATAACTTGACTAGTAATAGACTTATTGACACAATAACTTGAACCATCATTAATCCAACTGTGTGAGTTATCCTCGGATTGCTTCTTTGGATAAGGGGCGAGATCCAGGATGGGTTTGTTTGGAGTTAGTTATAGCTGGTTCCGATACGCTATCTTATCTTCTTTCTGTTTAGCCGGAAGTGGTAGTAACTCTGTAGTTGGTTAGAGCAGCCGCTGCAGCATCTTTTGTATCACCCCTTTCTTCCGTTGAACCCAAAGCATCTGTGCTTGGTGTTGACGGGTTACACTTTGGTGAACTGTGAGTCTTGCTTGCCAGTACGTTTATGTACTGACCCCTTTGGGGCTGTGGTTTCCGCAGACTACGTTTCTGAGGATCCCCTTGGTGGCTACTACGTGGAGTATGACGAGGCTGCTGACGAGTAGATAGCGGACCCGGGCATGATCCGAGACTTCGTGGATGGGCTCCGTCTTTTCGTTTCCGGCCTCTTAGGCCTATTTGGATCTTGTCTGTACTCAGACATTTTGGATGCTTCCGCTGTGATGTAATGATGAATTGTTGGGACATGTGTCCTATGGATGATTGTATTTGCTATCTCTGCTCTAATGAGGGCTATTTGCAACTTATTTCAATCTTTTGTGTCGTAGAGATCTGTTGTGATATCACTTGTTCCAATGCCGTTGACGTACCATGTGTGTATGTTTTGAAGTACGTCAACGGAAGTATCTGGATTTCTATGGGATGGTTTGCGCAGACGATGAATAGTAAGAGAATGGTTGTCACACGTTTACGTGTTGGGCTGCTCATATTGAGATGCGGGTGCCGGTATGCCCCGTAAACCATTTATCTACTGTTTAACGGACTGTGAGTATCCCCTAGAAGTCCGGGTGCGACAAGACACTACGTCAAGGCACATGGACAGCTATCCAACATGTATTCATATCTAAAAGTCCACCTCAAGAATGATATCCAGCAAATCCATTGGTATTAAGTTGCAGCAACAAAGTGATTGCTATGTGTGCAATAGACAAATGCATTAAGATCAATACGTAATGTAAGGAGTGGTTCTCATCCGTAGACAAGAGTACCTATGTGTTCTCCCTAGTGGAAACAACACATGCTCTCCCTCACGTTTCTGTCACTCGAGCAGAGGCAACAAGGAGGCATGAACCCACTATCTACCATAAAACCCTCTCTTCGAGGTGAAAATAACTACATGGCCAATGTAATCATAAACACCATAGAGAATTGCAAGATAAGATTAATACTCTCTACAAATTTAGTGTGTATGTTCACTCATTTTCATCCATATGTAGTCCACATTGCATATCTACAACATCTTATAATTATGATTGAAGAAAGTAGTATACTAAAAATTACTATATAACAATTTTTATAATTTAAAAATACACATAGATAAGTCCAATTATTTTAGAAGTCCTTAAGGACTAAGAAATTTTCCCGTGGGAACAAACTTTTAGCGGGAGCTGGTGAAACCCACGTAAAAAAAACATCTTCAAAAGTTCTAATAAAATCGTGTAAAATGTATTACGTTGGGAATGTAGAGTTTTATAGACAAGTAAAAGTGTAAAATGAAAGTAGAATTCTTTTATGAGCTATGAAAAATGCCAAGTTGAGCAATGATTTGTAGCAAACATGTTAATATTCATAGTGAATTTGTGTTTTTAAATATGAGGTGAACTTGAAAATTTGTATGTTTATATAACATCATCCTCCCAACATAAATTTATTTCTATCATAATTTTTTAGAACTACTAAATATGGCTTCCACGAAGTTTTTTTTTATTATTGGCCCACGAATCCAACCCAAAAGCCCAAACTAACCGTAGCGTAGAAGGTGAAGGAAGCAGCAGCGACTTCTCCATAGACTCTCGTAGTAGGTGGCGGGGAGGGGAATTCAGCGACAGAGGAAGAAGAAGCAGCAGAAGAGCAGGGCAAATGGCGCGCGCGGGCAGCGGGATGGGGAGCGCGGTGAACGTGGGCATCGCGGTGCAGGCGGACTGGGAGAACCGCGAGTTCATCTCCAACATCTCCCTCAACGTCCGCCGCCTCTTCGACTTCCTCCTCCGATTCGGTCCGTCCCCTCCCCCAGATCCCCAAATCCGTCTCCACATTCACTTGCTAGCTCCCTCGCCGAAGTAGGATCGGAGCGGATCTGCTCTAGCTGGGTCGATTTGGGTAGAGTCCTTCCCGCTCTGGCCAAGCAGCTGAATGATTCCTTGCTACTTGCTACTGCATCCGCGTCTGGTGTGATGGCGATAGATTCATCTGCACTGTCCTAGGTGCACCGCCGATAGATTCAGTCTCCCTTAAATTGGCCATCGTAGTAAGTACTCCCTCGTTTTAGACTTTTTCCACATTCACATACATACACATGTATCTAGACAATTTTAGTGTATATGTACACTCACTTTAGTGTGAATCTAGACAACATGTGGAACACCTAAAACATCTTATATTATGGAACGGAGGGAGTATAACTCTTTGAACCGTAGATAACCGATGAATGAATGCTCTGTGTGGAGTGTTACAGTAGGTTTGTTCTCTGGAAATAAATTGAACTCTACACACAGCCAGTTGCAACATGGGATCTGAAACCATTGCGATGGTTGCACATTTCACGCCAGCACGGAGGCTCTTTCGAAAGAAAAAAAAAACAAGTGCATCGGGTCATCCGGAGGCCATTTTAGTTGTCCCTTTTACTGCACGGATTTGCATAAATTTGTGGTATGTCTGAGGGCTGAGCTTCCACTCTCTCAAGAAATGAGTTCTGTGAGATTTTGCTACTGTCCAACCAAATAACTCTGTTCCCCTGCAAACAGAATTAACTTTTCAGACTTCAGAGGCCTAGCCTAGCAGCCCGATTTGTTTGCTTATTTTAAGTCTGACCATAATTAGAACCGTTGTTGGAAAAACCATGAAATGAGCTGTCAAAACACACTTTATCACCCGTGTGCGTTCGTGGATATGGTCATGCCTGAACTACTACCATGTCCGTGTGCATTTGCCACTCATCATATCCTCTAGCCAGATAACCTGTGAGAAGAATCAGAGCGTCATCACTGTCTAGCTTTGAGCATTGCTCGATAGATAGCGAAGTCGCACAACTATATGGATCGCTCAATAGATAGTGAAAAGCATATAGGGGTAACTATATGCTGTTTTCATTTCATTAAGAAGAGTAAAAGCATATAGGGGTGGGGTTGAGCTTGCACTCTCTCAGGAAATGAGGTATGTAAGATTTTGGTACTGTCCAACAAATAACTCTGTTTCCCCGCAAACAGAAGTTCTTTTCAGACCCCGGAGGCCTTAGCTAGCCTAGCAGACCGATTTGCTTATTATACGCCTGACTTTAATTAGAATCGTTGTGGGAAAACCATGAAATGAGCTGTCGAAACAAATTTTATCCCCCGAGTTCCTTCGCAGATGGTCATATGCCTGAACTACTACCGTGTCCAAGTGCGTTGGCAACTTTTTTCGAATGGTCTGCATTGGCAACTCATCATATCCTCTAGCCAGATAACCTGTGAGAAGAATCAGAGTGCCGTCATTTTCTAGCTTTGAACTCTGCTTGATATAATATAGCTTTGTCCATACATGCATTGCGGGCGTGGAAGAATATATGAAGAGGAATCATGCAGACTATTAAGGACGACGATACCCTGCTAACCTGTTGTATTCGTTTGCCGATGCAGAAGCGACGACGAAGAGCAAGCTGGCGACTCTGAACGAGAAGCTGGACAGTCTGGAGCGGAAGCTGGAGGTGCTGGAAGTCCAGGTGAGCAGCGCCACCACCAATCCCTCCGTCTTCAACTAGCTCAAAGCAGGGACGACAACATATGGAAGCAGTTGCAGAGCTTAGCTAGGGTTCCAGAGGAGTATTGTGCATTCTAGCAATCTGTTGCGTTTAATATGTGTATCTGCCCATCCGTGCGTGTGTGTGTGTGTATGTGCCCGTCCAATTACAATTAATTGCATTTTGTGTGTATGTGGTCATTGTTTGATGTCAAGCTAAAGTTAACCAGAAGCTAAAATTAGCTAGCTAGCTAGGCATACGGCCATTGGTGCCGTGGTTGGCTGACCGGCGTCTGCGGAGCTCGCCCATATTATGTATATATACACATATGGATGGAAATCTGCTTGCATTCACCTCCACGTACAATCCATTCATCCACCCACCATGTCGACGCCCTCCTCGTCCTCCTTAATGTTGTCGCAGGCGGCATTTTTGTCGGCGATTCGGTAGATCCCCCGATCAACTCAAGGCAGCGTTCATTGGAGGCCAAGAAGGAGGTTGATGAGATCTCCAAGAGAGGCAAACTTGAGAAGTCCATGGCTATCATGTCTTCTATTGTTGACCGAGCTCTTGCCAAATAAGTTGAGGACCCGTCTGCCCTCCATGTTGGCGGGTACCCTTTGTCAAGACATGTATGCAGAGCAGATAGGGATTCAATCTATTATGCAGAGCATGGTCAACGGGCATGAGTGCCATGAACTTCTCGGAATTGTTGTCCTTTGAGATTTCATCAACCTTCTTTTTGTCCTCCCATGGTAGCACTTATCGCAGTTTCCACTCCACGTGAGAGGGGAAACTTTGGTCAGGTCGATCATCTGCATGTGCATATAGTTTCAGGATATTCGTTACACTCGTAGATATTAAATGCATGTTTTGTTAATGACTGACATCACCATCCAGATTGTTGGGATATCCTCTTTCATGTAGGTTGCAAGGAGATGAACAAATGGACCATTTTAGGCAACCGACATAGGTGCAAAAGTCCACCATCCTTCAGGGTTATGATCGAGGAGTATTTTGGACTTTGCACATGAAGGAAGGGGATCTTAATTCCCCCATCCAGTCACCAATAGGTGGAGAGACGAAAATAACAGGTTAGCCTCTATTGAAGAAAAAAGAAAGTTAAGAAAGAAGGGAATACGTGTAAGTTGAAAGGAAAAGGTTGAGATCAAGCACAGCCGGGTGTTCCCAAAAAATTGCGAAGTCCACATCCACTAGATTCTCGCCTTTAAGATATTGTGGTCCAACCATGGAATGAGACAATATCTACAACGATACCCTCTCCTAAATTATCGCACTTATCGTCGATGCAGAAGCAACGATGAAGAGCAAGCTGGCGACCGTGAACGAGAAGTTGGACAGCCTGGAACGGAAGCTAGAGGTGCCGGAAGATCAGGTGAGCCGCGCGACCACCAATCCCTCCATCTTCAACTAGATCAAAGCAGGGGACAACACATGGAAGCAATTGAAGAGCTTGTCTAAAGTTTCAGAGGAGTATTGTGCATTCATCTTTGTGTTGTGTTTAAAGTGTGTGTGCCCCCGCCCATGGCCGTCCGTTCGTGCCAAGGTTGTCTGACCAGCGTCTGGGGAGCTCGCCCATATTATGTATGTATACACATGTGGATGAAAATCTAGTTTGCATTCACCTCCACGTATGATACATCCATCCACTGACCATGTTGACGCCCTACTCGTCCTTAATGGGGCCGGTAGATCCCCCGATCAACTCAAGGGAGTGTGCACCAACTTTGGAGGCCAGGAGGAAAGTTGACGAGATTTCCAAGTGACGCAAACTTGAGAAGTACATGGTTATATGTTTTTTGTTATTGTTGGTCGAGCCTTCGCCAAATAAAATGAAGACTTATATGCCAGGGAACCCGTCATCAAGACATGCATGCATGGCATGGTCGACAGGATGACCCTCCATGAACTTCTAGGACTTGTTGTCCCTTGAGATCTCATCAACCTTCTTGGCCTCCCCATGGGGGCATTTATCACAGTCCCACTCCACATCAAATGGGAAACCTTGGTTAAGTCCATCAATTGCATGATATATTTGCCAAGATCTTCAAAGCTTCATCCTCTTTCCATTTGCACCCAACTCACTTCCTTCTATATCTCTCTGGAAAAAAACAGCGATATGTGTCAAATATAATACTTTTAATGTGACCATATGTCAAGTTATAAAATGCAAAGCAGAGTACATATGCAGCAACATGTCTGATTTGTGGCTTAAATCGTAAATATTTTACATTTCCTATTCATTCAAATGTGTTGCCGATATTAATTAACTCGGTTTTGCTATTTCTCACTCGAGTAAAAATCAAGTTAAGTCTCACTCAACTCGAAGCCTCTTAGATTTACATCGTGGTTCGTGCGACATGGGAGTTGTACTATATGAGTTGCAACTCAAAATTTTCTCTAGTTACACATTGTTGCACTAGTTTGTAACTGAGACTTTTTCGGTTGCAAATGTGTTGCACATGAGCTACAAATAAAATTTTCCCAGTACACATGGTTGCACATGTGTTGCAACTGGGATTTTCCTAGTTCCATATGAGTTGTAATTACAATTTTCTCGGTTGCACATGAATTACACATGAGTTGCATATGCAAGTGGATGTCGTCATCTGAGCTAGAACTAACTTAATTCTCACTCGATTGAGCCCTAGTCGCTCCCTAATTAATTGGGCAACACGAACACAATGTCTAAGCAGTCCAAGATGCTCTGAATTAAAATTGTTGAATCAGCTGTATGATATGTCAAGGGTGCATTTTTTTTACTTTCGACATATCTTTCAATCAGACACTTGGTCAGTGTTCAGCTCTAGTTTGACAAAATGCTTCATCTGCCATGTGCATCTTTGAACGGACTTGGCTCTCATACCAATTCCAAGTTCAGAAACAACTAGTGAAGTTCAACACGTGCCCCGGCCGCTATATTCACTGAATGTCCACATCATCAAATCTTAATGTGGAGAGCTGAAGCTAATGATAATACTATCTCCATCATGCAAAATGGAAATAAAAAAAGAAACAGCCCTTTAAAAACATGCACAAAAAATGTCATCGTGATGTGCAAGAAGACGTACAGGTCCTAATATGACAAGGGGGCAGAGTAATTTGGTAGTAACATATGATTTCAGAATCATGATTGAGAATGAGCATCAATATCAGACATCTACAGTTTAACATGGTGGAGGTGGCCAAATATCTTGATTTCTTTTAGCAAGTAGGAAGCCTACTAGATGCGATAAACATGCGGTGGAATTTTAATCATTTTGAAACCTAAGCATATTATTACATTTTATATGCAAGTGAGAAAGCATGTTTAATTTAGTGACAGTGAACATAAATAAAATGACAGTAGCTAGTATGCAAACAAAACTATATATATATATGCTTATTAGTGGTAGTGATTAATACCTGGTGATCCTGTAAACGCTGTCGGTACGCACTGAACTCGGTGGGAAAGAGTTGGGACAGGATAGGCCACTCTCTACTCTGTGGATAGAACTGGACCTTTTTATTGTACATGTCGACACGAAGGATAGACTGGCCTAAGCATTTTAGCCTGTTGTCCAACTCCTTGACATGGTTTAAGATTAGGTAGATGACGCCGTCTTCATGGATGCTCAGGACAGGGAAAGACGGAGCAGTAAGCTTCAGTATATCATTAGGCTGGAAGGCCTCGTTTGCCCAGATGTTTCCGACATTGTACTTGGTGCTTCTGCTCCACCCTGAGAGATCAGGAGACAGAGTCCAGACGGTCACTTCCAATGCTTGGGCAGGCTGGTGTTGAACACAACCATCCAAGGCGACGAACTTGATTTCGCCATGAACACAGGCCATGGAACGGAACTGCCTGGCGTTTACGTGTCTATACACGGGTTTGAGGACATCATAGGCTGGGCAATCTTTGGGCAACGGGATGAAGCTCAACTTGCAGTCTTGGTCCAGAATGTCACAGAGCACGATGCCTCTGAGCAGATCCACCCAGCAGAGGAAAGATCCCCGAAACGAGAAGCACAGTTGAGAGGAGAAGCGGTGGGTGGTGGTGGTGGATGGAAGGGGCACGCGCCCAGGCTGCAGGACCCATTCTTGGGCTTGGGCGGACGACCTCCACAGCCAGAGGCCCAGAGCGCGGCCTCGGAGCACTCTGGCCAGACCCTGACGAGTTCGGCGAGAACGTAGTCGTCCCCGGCGGCTTCGCACATGACGACGGCCGACACGGGCCCGAGGTCCCTGTAACGTGCGGGGTCGGGCTCGGAGGGGAGCCTGGGGATGGCAGAGAAGGAGTCCTTCCTGGCGTCGTAGATGAGGTAGCCTCCCGGCAGAGGGGAGCCAGGGCGGTACCCTCCGACGTAAAGGGCGACCAGGTTCTTGTCCGCGCTGGAGATGCAGCCGCTGTCGAGGTTCTGGAGATGCCCCGGGAGCCGGACGGGTTCCGGCCGCAGTATGTGGAGGTTGGAGAGTTCCGGCGGATCTGCGACGACTACGCCGGGCTTGAAGGTCCGCAGGTACTCCGTGGTTACATCAGTAATCTCTTCGCGGGTTGGTGGAGCAGCTCTTCCTTCCCACGGCCAGCGGATTGACCGTCCGCCGGATACCGCCTCGTCGGGGCAGATGCACATGTCGCGTTCGAGCAGAACAAACGAAGGGGCCATGGCGGCTAGTAGGGTTAGAGATGGCGCATCCGAGGGCCCCGCTCGCAGCACGTATGGCGGCGTTCTTTTTTGAGGCGTTGGAAACTTGCAATACGAGATTTAACGAACAATATATAGGTAGGTGCTTGTAGGAACCCGTCCCTACAGCCAGCTTCCGCACCGTCCGATGTTACTTAAGCGGGACCGCTTCTTATCGTCGGATCTATACAATAAAAACGGTTCGCCTGTAACTTTTTTAAGTGCAGGTAACATTGTATGTAGAAAATGTGAAATGTATTGTTATCTTCTAGTTTATACCGTATGTATTGTATACGGATACTCCTCTCTGTACAACTCGGGCTTTTAGCCCCTATATTAACACGTAACCGGTATGGACACAAGTACCGTTCCGTCAATACGTTTGACATGGTATCAGAGCGATCTCCTCTCGTGACCTAGCTGCCGCCGCTCCGAAGCCGCCGTCGCCGCAAGAACAAAACCGGCGATCCCTGTCGCGATCGTCTCGACAACCCACAACCAAAGCCACAGAACAAAACCGGCGATCTCTGCCTTGATCGTCTCGACAACCCACGCCACAGAAGAATCGATCTGCCGTGTCGCTGCTCCAAAAGCTGCACCGCCGCACATCACCGACAAAACAATTGCCGCCGCCGTAGTAACCTACAGCAGCAGCAGAAGATCTTGATCTGCCGCCGTGTCGCTGTTGCAAGTCGCCACTGCCGCACTTCATCGACAAGACAACCGCAACCAAAAACCCTAGTCGCCAATACATCCGATCATCCACACATCCGATCTGATCATGAGTTCGTCAACATCAAACTCGTCCCTAGCTGCAGCTCTCGGCAGTCCTCCGTCGCAACAACTGACGCGGGGCAACTTCCTCCCGTGGCAGGCTCTTATCATCCCCGCGTTCCGAGGCGCCAATGTCATGGGGATATTGGATGGCTCCGACCGTGCCCCTGTCAAGACCATTGAGGCTGAGGACACCGAGAAGAAGACAATCCAAGTTGAGAACCCTGCATATGTGGCTTGGATTGCTCGTGATCAACAGGTGCTGCGTTTCCTGTTGAATTCGCTCTCTCCAGAGATCTTGTCACACGTGCTTGGTATGGATAGCACAGCTGCTGCCTGGTTTGCCATCAATGCCATGTTCAAAACAACATCTCACACCAAAGCCCAACATCTACGTGAAAAACTCAATGACACAAAGAAAATCTCAATGACAGCTGATCAGTACTACACCAAGATGAAGGGTCTTGCAGCGGAGCTCTCTGCACTAGGAAAACCTATTGGAGATGATGAGCTCCTTGGCTACCTTCTGCATGGTTTGGACAAAGGGGAATATAACCCTATCATCACATCGGTACATGGAAATCCAAGCACCACTTTAGATGAGTTTTATGAGCAACTTTGTGGATATGACATGCGTAATGGGGTTGAGGATAATGGACAGTTTGTTTCCTCGGCACATCTAGCTCGTCGAGGGTATGAACGTTCTCGTGGCCGCACTCCACCTCCTCCTCGCAGGTACTCATCCCCGGTTCGTGGTCTCAGCCCTCCTCGTGGTGCTTACCGTGGAGGGATCACCAACGAACGTTACCATGATGACCAGTGGCGTCGCGATGATCGGCGTGAGGATCAGTGGCGCCGTGATGATAGGCGCGAAGATCAGTGGCGCCGTGATGATAGGCGTGAGGACCAGTGGCGCCGTGATGATCGGCATGATGATTCTCGTTGGCGCCGTGATGACAAACGAGATGATGAGGGTCGTCCAGACCGTGAACGTCGTGATGATCGACGTGACAGGCGCAATGATGGTGGTGGACGACGTCTTGACCGTACACCCGCCAAATATGTGGATACCGATTGCCAAATCTGTAAGAAGCATGGACACCCCGCGAGTGACTGCTGGTGGCATTATGCTGATCACAAGAAAAGAGAGAAGAGGCGGAGAAGGAGGCACATCTTGCTACTGCTCCGTATGGGGTGGACACAAATTGGTACGTTGATTCTGGAGCCACCGATCACATCACTAGTGAACTGGGAAAACTTCTCATCGCCAACAAGTACTATGGTCAAGACAAGGTCCGCACTGCTGAAGGCACAGGTATGAACATTAGTCACATTGGTGATTCCATATTACGTACTCCTCATGGTTCTTTTGATCTTAAAAATATTCTTCATATTCCAAATGCATCTAAGAATCTTTTATCTATTCATCGATCCACTCTTGATAATCATGTCTTTATTGAATTCCATCCTTTCTTCTTTTTGATCAAGGACCAAGAAACTAGAAGAGTTCTTTTTAGAGGCCCCTGCTATGATGGTCTTTATCCTATGGTGCCCATGTTTCATGAGACCGCCAAGTATGCCTTCCTCACAATAAAGCCAACATCCTCCACGTGGCATCGCCGTTTAGGACATCCATCATCTTTTGTGGTTCAACAAGTTCTTAGGAGAAATAAAATAACTTAAACCCCAGAGAGTACCCCATATGTTTGTGATTCTTGTCAGTTAGCTAAGAGTCATCAGTTGCCATATCCTGTGTCATCTAGTGTTTCCACTGCTCCTCTGGAACAAGTGTTTTCTGATGTATGGGGTCCTGCTCCTCTCTCTGTGGGAAAACATGCATATTATGTAAGCTTTATCGATGATTTCAGTAAATTTACATGGATATATTTGCTTAAGAAGCGTTCTGAGGTTTATCAAGCCTTTCTTAATTATCAGAAATATGTTGAGCGCAAGTTTGATAGGAAGATTATAACTATGAAAGCTGATTGGTGAGGTGAGTATGAGAAATTAAATGGCTTCTTTCAGAAAGTTGGAATCACTCATCATGTTTCATGTCCTCATGCTCATCAACAAAATGGTTCCGCTGAAAGAAAACATCGTCACATAGTGGAGGTGGGTCTAGCATTACTTGCCAATGCCTCCATACCTCTAAAATATTGGGATGAAGCCTTCATTACTGCCACGTTTCTCATAAACTTACTTCCTAGCAAATTTCTAAATTTTGACACCCCCACAGAACACTTGCTTCATGTCACACCCAACTATGATGCTCTTAGAACTTTTGGCTGTGCTTGTTGGCCTAACTTACGCCCCTATAACAAGCGTAAGCTTGCTTTTCGGTCCACACGGTGTGTTTTTCTTGGCTATAGTCCTCTTCACAAGGGTGTCAAATGTCTTGATGTCTCAACAGGCAGAATCTATATTTCTCGTGATGTAGTTTTCGATGAAAATGTGTTTCCTTTTGCCTCCCTTCATCCCAATGCCGGTGCCATCCTAAAACAACAAATACTACTTCTTCCATCATCCACTGATTCTAATGAGGATGTACCTAATATTGATAACCATGTGTATCCTATTGTTCCTATTACTGATGTGCAACAGGTGGAAGAAACCCCAGAAAAAAATTCCAGTGAAAATGGTGCTGAAAATAGCTCGGAAATTGATATTGAAACTCAGGCAGAAAACGACAAGGTGGGCACTGAACACGGAGCTGATTCTCCCGCCTGCTCTGACTCTGAGACAGATGATCCCGAGGTGGATTCTTCTGCGCGCAGTGAAAGCAGTGCGCCAGGTCCCGAGGTGAATGGTTCTGTGCCGAGTAATGACAGCAGTGCACCACACCCGGCTGTCGCCCGCTCCAACCAGCAGCCGCCATCTGCCTCCAATGATGATGCTCATGATTGCGCACCCGACAGCCCGTGCAGAGACTGTGCTGTCTCGCCTACGGAAGCGTGTGGCAACCACACGCCACAGTCATCGTCGACTGCGTCGTCCAGTACCAGCCCTCCACCTGGCGCACGGGGAGCTGCGTCTTCGACAGCGACAATCCCCTCACCTGTGCTGTCTGCTGACGTCCCAGGATCCTCTGTGGCCACAACGGATGGAAGGGAAAATACTGCAGACTCGGAAATTGGTGCTATAAGATCAGAAAATTTTCCGGTTGTTGGAGTTCGTACTCGTCTCCAGAAAGGGATACATAAACCAAGGAAATTTACAGATGGCACAGTTCATTATGGCATTGGAGTTCGTTCAAAAGGTATACGAAAATTGAAGAAATATTCTGACAATATTGTACGATATGGCATGTTTTCGTCTACAGATGAACCATGTACATTTATGGAGGCTAAAAATGATTCAAATTGGCAACAAGCAATGCAAGAAGAGTATGATGCTCTGATTGAAAACAAGACATGGCATCTTGTTCCTCCAAGCAACAATGTGAATTTGATTGACTGCAAATGGGTATATCGTATTAAGAGGAAAGCTGATGGGTCTATTGACAGATACAAAGCAAGGCTGGTTGCTAAAGGTTTCAAACAAAGGTATGGTATTGACTATGAGGATACCTTCAGTCCTGTAGTTAAAATTGCTACTATTAGAACTGTTTTGTCTATCTCTGTTTCTCGTGGATGGAGTTTACGGCAGCTAGATGTCAAGAACGCGTTCTTCATGGTGTTCTGGAAGAGGTGGTATATATGAGACAACCTCCAGGTTTTGAAAACCCTCATGCTCTGCATCATATCTGCAAACTTGATAAAGCTATCTATGGACTAAAACAGGCACCCAGAGCATGGTACTCTCGACTTAGTGCTAAATTGAGTGATCTAGGTTTTATACCTTCAAAGGCTGACACCTCATTGTTTCTTTACAACAAGTCAAACATTACTATCTATCTATTGATCTATGTTGATGATATCATAGTGACAAGTTCTTATGATGATGTTATTGCTGCTTTACTTCGGGATTTAGGTGATAACTTTGCTATCAAAGATCTTGGTGAGTTACACTATTTCCTTGGCATTGAAGTTAAGAAGATTCCGAATGGTATAATTCTTACACAGGAGAAGTATGCAAATGATTTGCTTGCAAAGGTTGGTATGTGTGGGTGCAAGACTATGCCTACACCACTATCTTCTACTGAACAGTTGTCAATTGCTGATGGTACACCGTTGGGCAGTGATGATAGCACCGGATATCGCAGCATTGTTGGAGGTTTGCAGTATTTGACGTTGACACGTCCAGATATCTCTTATTCAGTAAATAAAGTGTGTCAATTTCTTCATGCTCCAACTACAGAACGGTGGTCAGCTGTGAAGCGTATTATGAGATATATCCAAGATACTGTGAAAATTGGAATCAAAATTAATGAGTCTTCATCCACACTCCTTAGTACTTTCTCTGATGCAGACTGGGCAGGTTCCCTTGATGACAGGAGATCTACTGGCGGTTTTGCTATATTTGTTGGTCCAAACCTAGTTTCATGGAGTGCTAAGAAACAAGCAACAGTGTCCAGGTCCATTACTAAAGCTGAATACAAAGCATTAGCAAATGCCACAGCAGAATTGATTTGGATTGAAGCACTTCTTGTTGAACTGGGAGTTAAATTAAAAGAGAAACCATGTCTTTGGTGTGACAATTTGGGTGCTACCTATTTGTCTGCTAACCCAGTGTTTCATGCTAGAACTAAACATATTGAGATAGATTTTCACTTTGTGAGAGAAAGAGTTGCTCAAGGTCTACTCAATATCAGATTTATTTCAAGCAAAGATCAAGTTGCCGATGGGTTCACTAAACCTCTTCCAGTGAAACAGTTAGAAGAATTTAAACGTAATCTAAACCTTTCAGAAGGTTTAGATTAAGGGGGAGTGTTAAATGTATTATTATCTTCTAGTGTATACCGTATGTATTGTATATGGATACTCCTCTCTCTGTACAACTCGGGATTTTAGCCCCTATATTAACACGTAACCGGTATGGACACAAGTACCGTTCCGTCAATACGTTTGACAGAAAAACTAAAAATATAAAATAAAAAAACTAAAAATATATACTCACTCCATCCAATTTTATAAGGCACACATCTTTCCATTAAAATGGTAAGAAGTGTGCCTTATAAAAATGGACAGAGGGAGTATGTCCGATCAATATAACGAAAAAAAAAGTTAAACGAAACAATTTTCTTGCACGCACGTAGCATGTGTAGCAATTTCCCCAAATCTGAAATTTTTTGCGACGTTTAATCGTAACACTTTAAACATAGCCATGTAGATAAAATCTGGAACGTATGCAATAAATCACAAATCTGATGTAGCAAAACTTGAATAAACATGTCACCGTGTGATGCTTTTCAACACAATCACGTAGCAAAACGCATATTGTCTCGTAACACGTTGAAACGTCGTGTGCAACATCTAGATAATTCAAATCTCACTAACCTCGAATCGTCAATAAATGTAGCAAAAAAACGCACACACGTGGTACGTTGACGAAATCCCCCAAAACGTTGACCTTCGATTTCAACAATGGAGCCACAATGATGGCCAATTCAAAGTTCGTGAGGCCTCCCCTTCTTCAAGTCCAGTGGGGGCGTGGGATCGCCACCCATGCCAAGTCCTCTTCTTCAAATGTGGGGTGTGGCAAAGAGAGGGGAGCGCAAGCACCGGTGGTGTTTTTTCATCGACTGGACACCATCGGCGGGAGGAGCACCATGGTGGCAGGCTGTGCTACGCTCGCCGGAAAGTAGAGCATGTTAACGCGGCGCTACTTGGTGGAGAAGGAGAGCCAAGCACGGGCAGCAAGTTTGCCGGACGGAGCTTGGCGTAGAGATTTGGGGATTGATGGTGGCAGCTTGGCTAGGGTTTGTGTTGGGTGGAATGGAGGAAGCGGCAATTTGGGAATCGGCCAAGACATAGTTCTAAAATAGTATGGATACATGCAGTAGACGGTGGATACGTTATCGCAGGAAACACAAGACCACAGCTGGCCACGTCGACCCCTGCCTCCCTTGCGGCCCGTTAGCACATGTGCGTGACACACGGCTAAACGGGTCGTGCTTGGCCCGCAAAACGTCTGGGACCGTGTCTGTGCCTCGAGGCTAATATGCCTGTCGACACGTGACCAGCCTGAGTTTATCCTTTTTTTCTATTTTAAAGCTTGTTTCAAAGTAAACAAGACTCCTAGAAAAAAGCTCAAAACGGCCGGGGAAATGATGTGCATGGGACTCCATGTGGAGCCCATGGCCGGCATGACATAGTTTGCCTAGTAAACGGGCCACTACGGGATTGGCCGTGCCAAGCCGTTTAGCCTCGGGTCGGGAAGTTGGTCACCTTTGCACACGACTACCACGATGCAATTCACCTACTGGGTACACCGATTACACGATTAATCCTTGAGAGGAGATGTCAATTTGCACACTAAGAGCATTTTCATCAGGCCCCTCAAAATTTTACATGGCGTCCCCGAAAACCAAAACGTTTCCAAACGGTTGGGCAATGCGTGTCTCGTAGCCGCATCCTTGTGCGTCATCCGACCGCGTCACAGCGCGCCATGTCATGCACTCATCTCGCTTGTCATTACCGTACCCCCTGTAGTAATTACCTTGATTCCATTTCTGTCGTTCTCACAACGGTTACACGAGACGCATGACTAGGGAGGCGACTGCACGGAGCGACCCACATGTCGCCTTCGATTTGTTGTAACCTGCAACGGTGGTTTCTCAGCCGCACTTTGCTGTGAGTTCCTAGTCCTCTCCCTGACCTTGGTGCCACGATTCGGCCGTCTATTTGCTCGATTTGGTCGTACGTTTTTTTTGAAACCGCTGCGGTTGTTCCTTTATAGGGAGAAATTGGTGACGAAAAGGTTCGTCGGCCACTGCTTCGATGGAGAAGGAGCTCCCCCCTCCCCCCCGCGCGAAACCATGGCGGTAAGATCCTCTACCCCCTTTTATGTTCGTGCTCTCCTAGCGTCTTCGATGTCAGTTGTCCCCCATGTCGGTACTGATAATGTTTTTTCAGTACTTGTGTGTTCAGTCTGTCTCTGCTATGTGTTCGTGATTTAAGTTGTTTTCAAATAAAACAAACCCTATCCTAAAAACAGCTCAAAACAGCCAGAAAAGGCTGAACGGGCCATCATATTTACTAAATGTGTCGTTCACGGGCCTCGATGTGGAGCCCATGGCCTGGCGCGACGCAGCCCGTCTAATAAATGGGCCACCACAGGACGGGCCGGGCCATGCCTATTTCGCCTTGGGTCGGGCCGTTGGTCACCTTTGCACACGATTATCACGATGCAATTCACCCACTGGGTACACCCGATTACACAATTAATTTTGAGAGGAGATCGCCATATGCCAATTTGCACACTAAGAGCATTTCCACGGGCCACTTGAAATTTTTTCTAGCGTCCCCGAAAACAAAAATGCTTCCAAATAGTTGGGCACCGTGCGTCTCCCAACCTCATCCTTGTGTGTTGTCCGATCGCGTGGCATCGCGCGGCTCACAACGCACCACGTCATGCAATTGCCTTGCTTGTCATTAACGTACCCCCTTTTAGTAATTCGCCTGATTCTATTTCTGTTGTTCTCGCAACGGTAAGAGGAGACACACGACTAGGGAGGCGACGACACGGAGCGACCAGCTCGCCGCCGTCGATTCACCGTAACCTGCAATGACGGTTTCTCCACCGCGCTTTGTTGTGAGTTCCTCGTCCTCTCCCGGACCTCTGCGCCTCGAGCCCAATCTACGTGTCGACACGTCACAACCTAAACTTTTTCCCCAGAAACATAGACCCAACAGCTAAATTAGGAGTTAAATACACTGCAGAGAGTGGTCTGTGAACGACAGGATATCTCTGGAGGTTCGAACACTTGGGGCTAAACACACTTCCTTCACCTCTTGAGGAGGCTTCACGAGGGAAGCTTGAGAACGACGGCAATGGCGACACAGAGAGTTTACCCACGTTCAGACCACCAGTGTGGTATAAAATACTACTCCTTCTTGTGTGATGGATTGCACTACGGTGACTACAGTACAAATACGAGCTTGTGCTCCGGTCAGACTACTTGGGTTCTTGGGCGATTTGAGCTCTCTTTCTATGAGGGCCGAAGGGCTTCTTATACTGGCTTTTGGACCTCCTTCCCGCTCATTTGGCTGGAAAGTGTTCTCACAAGGTGCCAAAGTGAGGAACATCTCGTACTCTGCGCCGCCTGCACGGTCTTGGTCGTCGAGGACAGCTCCACCGTCCATGGCAGCACGGTGGGGGCGCCCGGTGACATTTCCTCCGTCTTGTAGTGTGGTCTTGGTCTCCTTGCACCAAAGGGGCAATCCTGGGAAGACGTTTTGGCCAGGGCAGCTGTGCCCTGGGCTTTATACACAAGAATGGTAACTGTGGCCAAAGCAGACCTGCGTCCCTGCACAACCTCCGTCAGTGCATGGAGGCGCGGTCATCAGCGGCACGTGCCTTGTCTCTCGACGAGCGGGTGAGCTCCCTCGGGAGGAACATATGGCGACGTAGAGCTCCTTCCCAGGGGAAAACCGGCGAGCTACATCTCCACGAGCTTAGACAGGGAAGGAACTAAAGTTAGGATCCCTCCTCATATGGGAGGACACCTACTCGATCTCGGAGACGTCTGCTGGGCCGGGCTGCAGCAGATGGGCCAGGATGCCCCGGTATTCAGAGGCCCGACAGTAGCCCCCGGGTCCACGATGGACACATGGACGAAGGATGCGAGGCCTCGAGGGGCCACCCGCTGTCAGCACGGCCGCATGCACGTGGCATGACGGTTCGTGCGTGACACCCCATGACCGATTGGACGTGGGGGACAACGACTCCCTGCGCCATAGCCTGACAGTCGGAGAGAGCCTAAAAGACCAGGACGGAGCTCTACTCCTTATCTTCTGTGCGCCACTTCCGCTTCTTCTTGCCCTTCTCGTCTCCCCCAGGCGGGTACGATACGCCTCCCCTCCTCCGCCTTCGCTCCTAAGAAACAATGCCATGGTACCCGTGATCGATCCCTCCATCATCGACATTGGTAAGATGAAGAAGGTGTGCTGCATGGCCGCCCATTCCTCCAACGAGCACGGCCCGACCATCCTTCACGCGGGATGGCTGAGCTCGGCGATCTTTCCCAGACATCATACCCGATCTTTTATCGGTCGTTCCTGGCCGGGATCGTTTCCCCTTCTCCTCCTTCTTTCATGCTGTTCTTGAGCTTTACCAAATCCACCTGCTCCATCTCCATCCGAACTCCTTCCTCATTCTCTCCACCTTCGCCTTCTACCGTGAGGTATTCCTTGGCGTGAGGCCTTCGGTGTCCCTCTTCCGCTGCTTCTTCGAGCTGCTGGAGGACCAAGTGGATCCTGGCGTCGGCGACCTTTCCTTGCATGCCAGGACTGTTCTGGGGGCTGTGTTCCCTCAGATAGACACCCCGTACGAGGCCCCAGGCTTTCGCGCAAGGTGTTTGTACGTTGACACCGTCGAGGTTTGCGATCTTCTAGAGTTTCCTTCGTCTCCACCTGTGCGACACTCGGGATGGAGGCAGGGGGAGATTTCAGGTGCCAGCTTACGGCCTCTGACGGAGCGCGTGAACGCACTATACGACAGAGGTCTTACCTTCGACGTGCTCATCACCGAAATCGTCGATCGGCGCCTCGCCCGCTGCAACGTCATTAGAGGCGCATGTGGATGTACTCGGGCGTTGAAGACACGATGCGACTCGACGGACGCCTCCTCCGCCTTCACACCTTCGAGTCCACGCTCCATCTGCTGCCTAATTGTGACATGTCGGCGAGGCTCCTCCCTGTCTTGTCCCCCCCCTTTACAATCTTTTGGCAGGGCAGAGGGACGTGATCGTGGCACTGATGCCGCTCTTCGATAGATGGGGCCCTCTAGCTGAGGGGACAAAGTCGCGCGCGGACAACCCGTACGTGCTGGACTCTGTCGAGGCGAGTGTCGAGAGCCCTCTTCTCCTCAAGCCGCTGGGTCGGGGGCCTCCTCATCGAGGGGGCGCCACATTGTGGTGTTGTTCTTCAAAGAATAGGAGGACGAGGATGGCGGCGCCTACAACATCGTGCCCCTGCGTCGACCGAGGCCAGGAGGCGATGAAGATCTAGGCAAAGCTACATACGAGCGTCGTTTTGGGAAGAGGCCGAGGATTGATGATGTCCCATCGACCCCTGGTGACGCTGCTGCTGAAGGAGCCCTGGTCGCGGGGTCCCTTCTCCGCAGGCGCCGCCCCAGAGTGTGGTGCTTCACTGGGAGGTAATGACTATCTCCATGGGCCCTCTTTTTCGCGCTCCTCTTTTCTTACCTTGATGAGTTTCCGTTGCTTTGACAATGTCCAGGTTGTTGATGAACCCGCGGGGCCGTGAAGGAGACATGAACCCACTTTCTAGCATATATACCCTCTCTTGGAGGTGCATACAATAACTTGGTCAAGGAAATCATATACACCAGAGAGCATTGTAAGAAAAGATTAAAACTCTGTAAAGATATAAGTGAAACATCTCATATTGACATGAACAAAATAATCATAATCTCATGGTTCATCGGATCCCAGCAAACACAAGATGTAGCAATTACATAATTGTGATCTTGGTCATGTTAGGCAGCTCACAACATCTAAACATGATGGCACAAAGGGGAGAGAACACCATCTAGATACTGCTATGGACCCATAGTCATGGGATGAACTACTCACGCATCATCGTGGAGGAAATCATGGTGATGAAGAGGCCTCTGGTGACGATTTCCCTCTCCGACAGGGTGCCGAAACAGGACTCCAAAAGCCCTAGATTGGACTTTCGAGGTGATGGCGCCTCTGTATCTGTTTGATGGAAGAATTCTCCGCCCCCATTGTTTTTAGGACTAAAGACAACTTATAGGCGAAGAGGCAACATGAGGCGGTGCCTAGGGCCACCAAATGACCCGCGTGTAAAAGGGGGCCGCGCCTGGTGGTCATCTGGTAGCTATGGGGCCCCCTTTGGCTATACTTTGGACTCCGTCTTCATTCCGGGAAGAAAAAAATCTCCGTAATTTTTTCAGGAAATTTGGCGAATGTTTTCTTCAGAGCTTTTTTGAAACAGAAAAACTACATAAAACATGAACCGACTCTAGGCATCTTATTATTAGGTTAGTCCATGAAAACATCCGTTAAACTAAGGAAAACATGTAGAAAACATAAGCCAATTGGTAGAAAACAAGCATGGGGCATCAAAAATCTATACTTCTTATAAAGCAAAACCCCACTAACATGCATTAATGATTTTTCTATCTCAACGTGCAAGCTATCCACATCATCCACTATCTTAACCAATAAATTTTCCATGTCATCTCCACTCATATTTATTAATCATTGCATGCAAGTTACACATCATCAATTTCTCAAATCATCCAATTATTCATATTAACATTTTAAAATATATCTATGGTCAACTGAATTTTGCACATCCACTTAGAAAACATAATTTATCACATCTCTCACAACCTTTTGTTTATAATATACTATAGTTTCTAAAGCGATCCCCGCAGCAATGCGTGGGGTATCCTTCTAGTTATAGAGACGTTTGGGACGTATCAGCATCCCCAAGCTTAACTCCTGCTCGTCCTCGAGTAGGTAAGTGATAACAAAGATAATTTTTGAGGTGACACGATGCCAACACAAACTTGATCAATCATTATGTAAAAGCTTTGTAAGCTGAGATCAAAGTATTTTAACAACGACATGATACATGTTATTTGAATCAACAAAAATTGAGCAACTACGTTGCAACATGAATAGTAACACAAATAATTGATAATAAGCAATGATGCATTGAAAGTGATACATTTGTTTTGACCATAGTAAAAACATGGTAGAGTGGTAACTCTCTTGTCCTTCATGGAATAGCAAAACATAAATTCTAGGACACCTCCAAAGTTCAAGTGGTGACTAGATACAAATAATTTTAGAACAAACAATAGCATAATCATATTCCACTCAACAATACAATTTGGGACCATGCACATTATACCCAGAATGACATATGTTCTCCTAATTGGTGCATAAAGTAAAAAGGTGGTGAATCAACATAAAAATAAAAGAAAGGTGCTTCGTAGATGGAAGTAGGGATCACTCGTGGCTAGAGCTTTTTATTTTGTAAAGCTGAGGTATTGAAAATATAATTTTGAGAGAGGTGTATGCTTATGTCAACGAATGCTAATAAATGTTTTATTATCTTTCCATGTCAAATGGCTTTGAAGAGTGGTTCACATAGAGGAACAATAACTCCTCTTCTTCTTTGTTTATCACTAACTATTATTTGACCGATCTCTCAGGAACAATGTGTGGAGATTTATCGGACATTATATGTTGGCATTTATGTTTTGTGGGCTGGGCACCCTTTTGCCTTCTCTTTTTGCAGCAAGCATATTATGCATGCAAGTCAAGAGGTAAAGCCATTCAACATGGAGAAATAGTAAAGCATCTATTCCTCATGAGCTAAAACAGGAACACAGAACAAGGTTTAATAAATTTGAAGGTTTTAAAGGTAGAACATGAGCAATTTGAATAGGTAGATATGGTGTACACATTGGAATAAATTTGTTTTAAGGCAGTTCGATGCACGAGTAGATCTCATACTCAGTACAGGTGAAGGCTAGCAAAAGACTAGGAGAAACCAACTAAGAGAGCAATAACGTCCATAATCATTCATAGCGACAAAACATTATTGAACAAAGCATGAAGTCATATTAGTATACTAAAAATAAAATATCATCAAGACAAAAGGTGACTTTGTTTATAGTCATAACATGGTGTTAGCATGCGCCAAGTCAATCCAAATAAATTTCCAAAGGAGGATTCCACAATAACACGACGCGTTTTGATCAAAGCAACACATGATTTAATTTTAATAGCACATTAAGAACTACCTGTTATTTGAGACAAGTCATGGTACATCATAAATTACTAAGCACACAATTAAAATAACCTCTAACTTGACATTTCAAAACCTAGCCACAGTCTAAACAAACTTCCTTGGCACCACTATAAGCATGAGAATGTTTTTACTCAAACCAACACCAATAAACTTATTTGAATCAAATCTCTTAACAAATACTCATTAAAGACCATAGAGCTAATCATATATCTAAATTAATAATACTAATAAGCTCTGAACAAAATATGAAAGAAAAAACAAGAACTAAAACAACAGTAGCAAAGACTGAACATTCATAAAGCAATAAGAGTGGTAACTAGAGTGTTCTAGATGATATAGTGGAGTATGTTTCTCTCCAAACAAGAATGATAGGATCCAACCATTTATTCCCAGCAAGCAAACAAAACAAAACTGAAATCAAAATAAAATGATGCTCCAAGAATAACACATAGTATATGAAGCAATAAAAATATAGTGCCTTAAAAGGTGACCTGATAATATTTTTGATGAAGAAGCAAAGCTTTGACGCCTGTACTTCTTGGATATGTCTTGGGGGCGAAATGTTCATCCCTAAACTTGACCTTTTGACCATTCTTTATCTTCTCATGTCATTCTCCTCTCCGTACACTTGAAAACTTCCTCCACACAAAACTTCGCACAATGTTCATTAGCGGGGTTAGTGCATCAAATAAATAAATCCACTTGGTTCAGTTGTGATACAATGCAAACACTCAAATTAAAAATTAGCTACTTTCACCACTTATTTTAAGTCTCTCCACCCCTAGAGAACACCAAAACTAAAAAAAATTAAGAGGCAAATGCAAACAAAGGCAAAAATCTGTCAACACAGAACTAAGTGTAAAGATGAATTTTTGAGGCACTTCCGTGGCTCAAATCAGAAAATCTTGAACTGATGAAAGTTACATAACAACCTGGGCCAAGTGCCCATTTTTCATAATTTTCTCGCACTCTGGCTAAGAGATACGATTTTTTTGGCGAGGCACAAAAATATGGACAGCAAATTGCACTTTCTTTCAAATAGAGGCTAATCTTGGCACAAAAACGAAATAGAAAGTATAAGGATAGGTTGCAAAAGAATTAAAAACTTCCAAGAAACAAAGAAAACAAAATAAATCAGAAGAAAACATAAGCAAAACAAGAGAAAATAAGGCGGGTTGCCTCCCACAAGCGCTGTTCTTTAACGCCTTTTATCTATAATCATAGCTATCCCTCACAAAAGACTCAAAAGGTAACTTCATTATCTTTCTAGGAAAGTGTTCCATGCCTTTTTAAGGGGGAACTTAAATCTTATAATTCCCTTTTTCATATCGATCACAACACCAACGGTGCGAAGAAAAGGTCTTACCAAAATAATAGGACAAGAAGGATTGCATTCAATATATAATTCTAGAAAATAAAAGGGAACATAATTATCATTATAAATAATAAGAACATCATCAATTCTTCCCAAAGGTCTTTTAACAGTTGAATCAATAAGATGGCTCCCAAAATACTATCATCCAAAGGCTTCAATTCAAGCATATCATTTTTTTGGTATAATATAATAATAGCACCAAGATCACATGAAGCATTACAATCAAAGTCATTCACTCTTATCTTAATAGTAGGTTCCTAACCATCTTGTAATTTTCTAGGAATAGAGGCTTCAAGTTTGAGCCTTTCTTATTTAGCTTCAATAAGAGCATTAGTGATATGTTTGCTGAAAGCAATATTTAACTTACTAGCATTAGGATATTTAGCTATTTTTTGCTATCATCCTCAAATATAGTGGTACAATTTTGTCCTAAAATCATATTAACATCAAGTTCACTTTCAGCAATTTTCTCACTAGAACAATTCACACTCTCCAATTTTTGGGGACTCCGTCTACCTAAAGTATTGCCCTCTCCAATCCCACTTGTTTTAAAATTAAGATGTTTAGGAACATTAGGATACTCCTATCTACTGAAAGTTTTAAGTTCGTAAAAAGGTTGGATGGTACAAATTTTAATAGACTCTCCTTTAGCAAAAGTTTCAGCAATTTGAGCTTATCTTTCTCTTCTAGCACGGATTTGAGCTAACATTCTTATGTTATCATTTATTTGAACATGCATAGCAATTATAGGTTCATTTTTCTTGACTTCAAGAGGTGTAGTACTAATTTTTAAAATTTCAACAGCATGAGCAAGACAATCAACTTTTAGGACAAGATTATTTGTTTTCCCACCTTTTCCTAAACAATTTTATTGAAAACTTTTTGTGTGGAAATAAAATATTTAAGCATTTTTTCAAGATCCGAGGTGGAATTTTTAGAGTTTCTTTAAGCATTGCCATAAGAATGTCCATACGAATTACCATTATTAGGAGGGTATGGCCTATAGTTATTACCACCAAAATTATTTTTATAAGCACTATCGTTGAAATTTTTCCTAGCAATAAAATTCACATAAACTTGCTCATTTTCATTAGCAACCATATAGATCAAGGGAACATTATTAGGATCAATAGTAATTTGTTGAGTAATAAAAGAAGCAAGCATATCAATCTTATCACTCAATGAAGAGACCTTCTCAACAGAATTTACCTTTTTACACGTTGGAATTCTTTATGTGTTCCACTGAGAATAGTTTTCATCAAATAATCCAATAATCTATTTGATGCACCTAATGTGAGATTCATAAAGGTTCCTACCGCAGCTGAATCCAATAAATTCCTCAAAGAAAAAGTTAATCCTGCATAAAAGGTTTGGATAACCATCCACGTAGTTAATCCGTGTGTGGGACAGTTCTTTACCATAGTTTTCATTCTTTCCGAAGATTGAGCAACATGTTCATTATAATTCTATCTAAATTTCATAATGTTACTCTTTAATTTTTTATTTTTTGCAGGTCGATAATACTTCCCAATAAAATCATCTTTGCAATTAGTCCAAGAATCAATACTATTTCTAGGCCAAGACAATAACCATTCTTTAGCTCTTCTTCTTAATGAGAAAGGGAATCATCTTAATTTAATGTTACCATCTACCTATTTATATTTTTCCATATCATATAACTCAACAAATTTATTTAAATGAGAGGCAGCATCTTCTCCAATACCAGAAAATTGTTCTTTTATGACAAGATTCAACAAAGCGGGTTTAATTTCATAGAATTATGTTGTAATAGCAGGTGGAGCAACTGGTGTGCATATGAAATCATTATTATTGATACTAGTAAAGTCACAAATCTTAGTGGTATGATTGTTACCCATGCTTTCAAGATAAAAAAAATAGACTAACAAAGCAAATAAAAGACTAGAAACTAAAATACTTTTTTTTGGATTTTTTATAAAGAGAAAAATAAAGCTAAATAAAAGTAAACTTAGCAAGAAAAAAACAAAAGTGATAATGGGGAAGTGTGTAATTCCCCTAGCTGGAAGCTTGAAGACCCCAACAACAGCGCCATAAATTATTTATTGGCGTCTTGACGGGAGACTTCTTGCTTATGATGACTTCAAAATCCCCGGCAATCGCGCCAGAAATTCTTTGCTGGTGTAGATCAAACAAACACCCGTTGGGATTCCCCAAGAGGAAGGAATGACGTAGCATAGTGATTGTTGGCGTGGAATCACACGCTCGTTGGAAGACCCCAAGAGGAAGGTATGATCCAGCCTAGCAGTAATTTCCCAAGATTAAGGAACCAGGGTTATCAATCAAGTAGGGCTTATAAGTCTTGCAAGAAGTTTTCTTGTTGTCTCATGCTTCAACAAGCGTGGACCTGAACATAGAACACAATCTCTCTCTTGTTCCCAACTTTCTGAGAAGGTTATCAATCTTTCGGTCTTGCTGAAAACACGAGAATTAAACGTATCGAATGGTTGGAAGTAATAAAAGTAAAAAGGTAGAGCAAGGAAAAAAGATGAAAAGTGCTAAACGGGGGTTGATTAATGAGGAAAATAGGACCGGGGCCCATAGTTTCACTAGTGGTGTCTCTCCATAGAACAGTAACATGCTGGCTGGACAACTTACAGCTCGGCAGTTGACAAATCATGAACGTATAAAAATACTATGATGACAAGATAAAGTTATCGTGTAGTAACATTGTAGGCATTACGTCAAACCATATGGACCGCCATATGGCATGGATCCATATCTAAAAGTCCATCTTGAGAAAGTTCTCCAGCAAATTTCGCTGGTATTAACTTGCGGCAACAAAGTGATTGCTTGTGTGTAACAGACAAATGCAAACAATATGTAATGTAAGCAATAATCCTCACTCGTAGGTGAGAACATTGTTGTTTTCTCCCTAGTGGCAACCACACATCCTCCACCTGTCATGTTTCTGTCACTCGAGCACAGGTGCAAAGGAGGCTGAACCCACTATCTAGCATATAAACCCTCTATTGGAGGTGAAAACAACTACGTGGCAAAGGTAATCATGAACACCATATAGCATTGCAAGACAATATTAGGACTCTCTATAGATATAAGTGAAGAATCTCAATATGACATGAACAAAATAATCATAATCTCATGGTTCATCGGATCCAAGCAAACACAACTTGAAGCAATTACATAACGGTGATCTTGATCATGTTAGGAATCTCACAAGATCTAAACATGGTGGCACAAAGGAGAGAGACAATCATCTAGCTACTGCTATGGACCCGTAGTCCCGAGATGAACAACTCGTGCTTCTGTCCGGAGGCAATCATGGTGATGGGCCTCCGGTAACAATCCCCCTCTCCGGTAGGGTGCCAAAGGAGGACTCCAGAAGCCCTAGATTGGACTTTCGAGGTGACGGTGCCTATGTAGATGTCCCATGGAAAATAACTCCGTCCTCGATAAATTAGGGTTAAAGGCAACTTATAGGCGACGAGGCGACATGAGGCGGTGGCCAGGGGCCCCACATGACCCCCTAGGCGCGGCCTAGGGTGGACCCACACTTGGCACGCGTGTGGCGCCCCATGGCTCCCCTCCGGGTCTCCTTTAGGCATTTTCTCCGTTCCGGGTAAAATTGATCTTCGTGGATATTCAGCCCTTTCTGAGAATATTTCCTTAAGAACTTGTTTGAAATACAAAAAAAGCATAAAAGAGAAACTGGCACAGGGCATCTTGTTAATAGATTAGTCAATGAAAACATCCGGACAACGTAAGAAACATGTAGAAAACATAAGGCATTGGGTAGAAAACAAGCATGGAGCATAAAAAAATATAGATATGTTTGGAACGTATCCAGTAGCAGTAATTTCCCTCAGTTAAGAACCATGGTTATAAATCCAGTAAGACTCCAATGCTCTCAGTAGGTTGCTTGTTGTAAGGCGCAAGCGTCACCAAACGTGGACCTGTACACAAAGCACAAACTTTGTCTTGCTCCCAGCTTTCCAGGAAGTTTGTCAATCTTCCCGTCTTGCTATGAACTAGAGAATTAATCATATCCAATGGTGATGCGTCCAGAAATGGAACATCTGTATCTATGTTTAAACCAGATCTTTTTCATGAAAATGATAGATAGGTTACTCTAAACCTGTCAGTAATCACTAATGATAAATTTATTTGCAAATATCCATGTCATTATTGTTTTGCAGATTCTCGACAATAAATCATTCGAAATCAGGGCTAGAAGGAACGGAGAGATAAAGATTAGAAAATCAATCAAGTCTGCTCTCGCAGCACACTTAACGAGCGTGGTACGGTCAGTACCGACCATAATGCTCACTGTATCAGATGCCAGGAGGACCGTTAGATCAAACCGACCAAAAGTAATCAAAGGGTTCAGAGCCAATTCATGAAGGAAGACATCCAAAACCCTAGTCCATTCGATGCAACCCTTATAAGGAGAAGAAATAGCCCCTAGAGAAAAGATAACACCAACAAGACCACTTCCATGTTCATATACATGCATCCTTTCCATGCAAGACCACGAAGTGCTGCCGCATCTCCACCACATTATCACCACCACCACCATAGTTTAGCCATACTACTACTTTGTAATCTAGATCCCATCGCGATTGGAAAAATGTAAGAACTACCAATTGATCCAATTCAAGTATCATTTTTATCTCAATGTTTTCTATTGCTGATATGATCGCGATGTGCGAGTAGTCCCCCAGGCTATGGGCTGAGGCCTATCCTTACAACTATGTGCTTGATTTAACCCATGGGATAATAAGTCCAATGAGTTTATTATGTTATTTGTGCGTGTTCTACTATCTGTGCCTCGCTCGTAGGACTTGTCCGGTACCCAAGACCCCGAAGAGTGATCAAGGTAAAGGTATAGTGAGAGTGAAGTGTAAGGCTGATCATGGAAGTCTGTGAGAGCAAGATTAGTAGGACTATTGGAAATGGATCTCTCAGGAACAATAATGACATCACCATGCTTAATGCTTTCGTCTTTCTTTTAGAATTCAAAACCAAGGTAACCCCGCAAGATAGAAACTATATAGGGCCAACGGTTGGACGATTACTCTATGTTAACCCGTGCTCGGAGGCATAGTGGATTACGGATGCATTGCCTACACATAGCTAAATATCATATGTATTAGTTAATACTAAACTGCGTTAACTTTATCTTATTTATCCCATGTTACTAATGCACTACTGCAGGTGAAAACCTAAGACAGACCTATTTTAATCATTGATAACAACTCCTTTTCTATTGCGAGAATGAACCGGTAAAACGGGAAATAATAAAATATTTTTGTGGATTCAATAATTGTTCTCATCAAGCTCATACTTCTTGGTTCGATAAAACCTTGGGTCTCAACGGAAAAATTTACATACTACTTTCGGAAATCCGGATCGAAGGTATCAACCCTTTTTCTGGCGTCGTTTCCAGGGAAGTGTTTTTGCTACCCTGGTGAGGTCATAGAGTCCCATTTAGTTTTGTTAATTTCTGCTATAGTTTTTCTTGTTATTATTTATTTGGAAACCCAAAATATTATTTTACATTTTGTTCTTATTCAAAAGCCAAAAAAAATAGTATGGCAAACAAGAAACTTGGGGAGGTTGCTACGCCCAATGATGGTTATTTACGTCCACCCATCACTCAACCCAAAGTTGTTGCGGAGAGATATGATATTAAACCAAATTTACTAAACCTCATTCAACAAAATCAATTTAGTGGTCCAGCTTGTGAAGATGCGGGATGCATTTAAATACTTCTACTGAATTATGTGATATAATGTGTATGAAGGGTGTTGATCCAAATGCAGTCAAGCTACGTTTATTTCCCTTTTCATTAAGAGGAAAAGCAAAATAATGGTTACTAGCATTACCTAGAGGCAAAATTACATCTTGGGATAATTGATGTAACATATTTATGACTAAATATTTTCCACCTGCTAAAATAATGCAACTCCGTTCAGTTATCACAGGTTTTAGACAGGAAGATCGCGAGTCACAAGCACTTGCATTGGAAAAAATGAACGATTTTGTTAGAAATTGTCCCAATCATGGCATGGAAGAATGGCTAACACTCCATTTATTTTAAATTGCTTTAAACTCCATGTCCAAATCTATGCTTGATACAGTTACATGAGGAACATTCATGGGAAAAGAGATTGAGGTAGCCAAGAAGCTACTTTATGATATGTAACATAACCATGCTCAGTGGCATATTGAAAGAACAAACACCAAGAAGGTGAGTGTAGTCACTGAAAGCAACAATGAAGAGCTTACAACAAAGGTAGATGAGCTAATCTCTGCTCTTAAAAGCAAAAAAATGAAGCTCGGGTAAACACCATCTCCAATTCTCAAATAGAAGAAATAGATTTTATAGCTCGTAACACTTATAACCCTGCATGGAAAGGTCCTAACTTTGGACAAAATTATCCGAAACCATACAACCTTGTAGGAGCACCAAACAATAGCAACTACAACAATGGATTAAACAATGGAAACCACCAGACACTTGAAAAAACACTTAAATCTTTTATAAATTCTCAAATTGAACAAAATAGTGCTTTTTATAAAATGGTGAGAATCATGATAATGTACTTGGTCAGCTAAGTCAAAAATTTGGCACTATAAGAACTGATTTGCACGTACTCCGGGAGAGAACTAAAACCATGGACGCAGAGATGGCCAATATAGCTCAGAGTCAAACTTTGATTCTAGCAAAATTTGCAGATAAACCTGAGCCAAATCTAGTTGCAGATATGAAGATGATGAGGAGCACAGAGGATGCACCAGAAGAGCTGGATTATAGTGACGCTCCCACGCTAAACTACATAGTAGAAGACCTTGTGAAGATGTTAAGCATGAATAATCCATCCATTGAAGGAGGTAACAAAGACCCATATTTTTAGATGTAGGCCCAAAATACAATATTATTTATACATATGTTTCATAATTATTACTATGCTATAACTGACGTGGTTCCTCGATATGAGATTCAGAGGAAAACTCACGACATGTAGTAACATGAACACAGAAACAAAGCCTAGTCTTGCTTTTACGACTAATTCATTGGATGTTTGATGACTATGTTTCTAGGTCATGGACATTGTTTTTGTCAACATCAATGAATATCATATTGTTGGAAGGGAACAATATGGGTATTCTTTGAAGTAGATTGATATGCTAAGATATTCCAATAAGATATCTTTGTCCTTAGAGTCATATCACAACACGGTTATATTACAATGCAACCTTTAACCATGAAGTCATCAGGATAATATATTCTGGAGGTTTTACTTTGGTGCTATCAAGAGCCACACCATAAACTGGGTGAACATAAAGGTAGTTACTTAGTAATCTAAAGGAGTATATTACATCGATGTTTTGAAATGGGAATTACCCCTCCATAAAAAGAGAGATACATACCTGGGCCCACTCGGTATTCTTGATATCCATAAATTCTGCAGATAATGCATGATGATGCTACATCATGTGGGATATCATAATACGGTAACGTGAAAGAGGAAAGTTACCATATAACGAGACAAGACAGAGGTATTATTTGAACCAGATATTGTTTCACAGGCAATACCGGAATCAATAGTCTCGGGTTAGTTCAGTATCGTGAGTAATGGGAGATTTGTATAATAACCAATATGTTCAGTAGTATATTCGTTTAGTATGTGGAAATCAATATGGGCGTCCACGGCCTACTATAGATTATTGAAAAGGAAAGAGTTTCCAGTTTCATGTCCACGCACTATCGAACCTGTAGAGGAAAGACACTTAAATTTGGGCTTATTTTTTTGTATATTCATAGGTTTGGATCAACTAGGAGTATTACCGGAATGTATTTATGTGTGATATATATATTTTATAAACCAGAGAGAAATTATAACGAGGGCATGATATGTCCTGGAGTGATAGAAACATTTTCTATTACCACCAGAATTTATTCTGGTGTTATTATGAAAGAAAAACTGAGGTTACACGCTTTGTGGAGCAAATGAAAGGGGGCATGAGATGTCCCGGGATGTTGGAAATATATTTCTGACATCTTTAGATAATATCGTTGTTTTTTTCTGTAGGGGTCACGGGGTTCCGGAAGAGTTCCGGGAGACTTTCCATATATGGAAGAAGTGTCAGAGGGGGGCAGATGTCCTCCTCGGGGTAAACACTAATTTTAGGGGATGCTAGGTGGGACCCATGGTCTCAGAATATGCACTAGCTATCCGTAGGAATTTTGGTCAATTTATTTTGGAAATAAATGGGTGGGAAAAAAGGGGAAGGTGGGATTGGACTCCACAAGGGAGTCCAATCCGAGTTCTCCTAAGAGTTGTGGTGCGGCCAAGGGAGGGAGGGGAAACCGACCCTCCCCTCCCCCATGGCAGGTTCCCTCCTTGACCCAGTATATAATCGCCACCCCTCCTCTCTTTGGAGAACACATAATTGAGCCTTTGGCCTCTCTATTTCTATAGAAGAATTAGAGGACTAATTAGAGCTTCTAAATAGAGAACTTCTAATTCATTAGAGGCTTCTCTAATAATTAGAAGAACTAATTAGAGCCCTTCTAATTGGATTGGAAACTCTCTAATAATTAAAAGACTGATTAGAGTAATCTAATTAGAGCCCTTCTAATTGGTTTAGATATCTTCTAATTGGATTAGAATCGCATCTAATTAGATTAGATCTTCCTCTAATTGGATTAGAGCTTCCTCTAATAGAATTAGATCTTCTTCTAATTAGGTTGAGGTGATCCTCTCTCGACTAGACCTAGCTTCTAATTACTCTCTCTCTAATGTGTTGAGAACTCCACCTTCATATACACCTACAACGCTAAGTTCTGGACGGCGAAGTGTTGCAGAATTTGCCCCGACGTATGTGTGCATACTCTAAGAGGGGTAATGATACGTTCCAAACGTATATATATTTTTTGATGCCCCCTGCTATGTTTTTCCATGTTTTCCCTATGTTTTCTATCATTTATGGTACTAACCTATTAACCTAGTTCCCAGTGCTAGTTTGTGTCTATTTTATCATTGAATTGCACAAAAGGGCCAAAAATGAAAGTTCTCAGAATGGGCTAGAAATTTTTGAGGAATTTTTATTCACCAGAAGACCCCAAGAGCCAGAAGGGCACCCGGAGAGGAGCCACAAGGGCATTAGCTCCGTGTCAGGTGTGGGAACCCCCTAACCCGCTCCTGGGGGTCACGTGGTGCCTCCAAGCACCTTCTCGCGTTGTCTCCTCACCTATAAAATCAAATTTGACCTAAAATGGAAGCCCCCTAGAGGATTTTCCCAAATACGCACTACTAGGGATAAGGTCATGCGTGACGCACCAAATTTCTTATCCGTGACGCACCTAGGTGCGTCACGGCTCGCACGCCGCGCCTATTGAGTTAGCCGTGACGCACCTGCTCGGTGCGCCGCGCCTATTCTTACCCGTGACGCACGGCCACGGTGCGCCGCGGCTAGTTTCGGTGCGTCACGGCTAACTCCAGAGGTGCGCCACGCCTAACCTTTTAGGTGCGTCACGGCTCCATAATGCCTCCACGGCTAAGTTTCCAGGTGCGCCACGGGTATCCTTTTTGGTGCGTCACGGCTATACTATGCTGTATTTTTTTTAAATACACGGTACTGTATTTATACAGGTATATACAGCTCAAATACAGAAGAATATCAATAGACAAAATGGATCAAAACAGTTCTGTGACAAACAAAATAATATATCATAGTTGATCATACTCCTTAGAATTCCGAATAGCTACATCAAACAGTTGATTATCAATACAAAGTGTTTATCAGAGTCAAATAGATACATCAGACAGTTAATCATCGGGACCGATTACATCGATCGATGCTTCATCATCGTTACAAGTGACCTATCTAGTCGCTGATAACCTAATCATCTAGCTAGGAACCATAGCATGACGAGCGAGGCGACGGCGACAAGAACGGCGAACCACCTAGCTTCCGCCGCCACTCTTGTGTTGTAAGATTTGTAGGCATTCCCTCTGAACTTGTTCACCTGCTCGAAGCAGTCTTCCCAGTGATCGTAGACTCCTGGAACCCTGCCTCTAAACACTACGTACCACCTCGGCATCTGTAATGACAAGAAAGAAAACAAAAAACAATAGTTTTAAACATGTCTGTAATAAATAGTAAATGGAGATATATTACATAAATAAGATGAAAGTTAAACACAAAGGATCAAATTGGCCATTCATATCTCGTGCTTGTTACGAGGTAGTACACGTGATGGCGATCCGGAGAAGGATAAAGACAAGGGTTTCTGAACTTCTTTGAAACTAAACAAAATCACATACGTAAGTGTTTGTGAGATCCGAACAAAGTTGGACCATTTCGTGCACATGCATAATGGGGACATTCTCCATAGCCCCGTCCGGGGCTATGAACAATATCCCCATTACGTATATGTACCAAACGGTGCAACTCAGTTCTGACTCACTAACAATAATATTACATATGCGACGTTCCTTAGTTCCAACCGAAACCCTCATCTTCATCCTTTTCCCGGATCACCACCGCCTGTAGTACCTCTTAACAGGAACAAGATGGTCATCGGGTCTTGATGTGAAGTTGGACCGCCTGTAGTACACGTGATGGCGATGCGGGGGAAGGAAGGGTTTCTGGAAATCTTTGAAACTAAACAAAATCATATATGTAATATAGTGAGATCCGGAAAAAATTGGATCCTTTTGTGCACATCCATAACAGCGACATTGTTCATAACCCCAGACGGGATTTCTGAGGAATATCACCATTACGAATGTGCACCAAACGGTTCAATTTCTTTCGGATCTCACAAACCATATTACATATGTGACATTATTTAGTTCGAAAGAAATCTAGAAACCCTCGCATTCGTTCCTTTCCCCGGATCACCACCTCCTGTAGTACCTCTTAACAGGAACAAGATGGTCATCGGTCTGTGTGCCTCATATTTAGGGTGGACACATACAAGCGGCCTAGGTGGTGCCGCTGCACCAAGTGGGATGCATAAGATCCTAACTTTGTGAAAATCACAAGGCGCACCGGACCACCTAGGCCATCTGAGTGTGAACCAACTCTTTTAATCATCGGCATTTATACAAAAGATCGAACGAACATCACAAGTAGGACCGGAATAATAAAAAGCAAGATAATCAAGCATTGACATAATTGAGCATCAGTTACAGAATGGACGATTCATAACCGTAACGATGTGTGGCTCATATTTAGGGTGGACACATACAGACAGCCTTGGTGGACCTGGAGCGCCAAGTGGGATGCACAAGATCAAAATTTTGTGAAAATCACAAGGCGCACCAGACCACCAAGGCAATCTTAGTGTGAACCAACTCTTTTAATCATCGGCATTTATTGAAGAGATCGAACGAACATCACAAGTAGGACCGCAATAATAAAAAGCAAGATAATCAAGCATTGACATAATTTAGCATCGGTTACACGATGGACGATTCATAACCCTAACGGTTGAGTTCAACTAATTTCGGAAAATGTAGCAAGCCTTACAATAGTTCTCACTCCTTATGACTCATCCACCCAGGGATTACAAAGGGACAACCCTTCGGAGTGTTGAAGGGCCTGTCGTCACATGCAGTTGCTAGGTAGGTATCTATGTCGCGGTTCGGCATGGCGAACCGACAGTGAAATGTCCCGCTCTTGTTCACCACGTCATGAACGATTTTCGTGGCAAAGCACTTCTGGATATCATATATCTCTTCTCTAACCTTGTCATCGCCGACCATCGACAAGCGGGAGGCCCATTCTTGGACTTGACTAGGCAGGGTAAGGTACTGTTGATCCCGTATGTACGCCCGCATATGATGGAGGACATAGTAGGTGTCTCTGTTACTGCCTGCCGGCTGCTTGACGCACGCGAAATTCGTCGTGTGGGTGAACACCCGAGCGCCCTGAACGACCTTCTCCCTAGCGATTCTGCCCTCCCTTTGCGTGGTAGCCGGTGAGAGCATTATTCAAAACTTTCTTCATGTTGGAGTAGTATTTCTTCACCGCACTCCCTGAGTCGAGATACGTGGCATGCGAATGACTGATACAAATGCAGATGAGTGTGCATTGTGTATATCTGCGCGGAACAATCCAAACAAAGTGTTGGAAAAGAGCGATGAAAACCTAAAGAAAAACACTTTCGATTCAGCTAAGAATATTGACTTACCCGGCAAAGTAAGGCACGAGGATGTAATCCTTGGTCTGGTTCGCCAGCATGAAGTCCCGGAGATATGTCGACGCGACTACCTGGTTCCCAACGGAGCACAACACGTCGTGGCGCATGTAGAAGGGGTCCGTGATGGCTAGGTTGAGACTCCAAGTGCAGAGTGTAGCTAGTGGCAAGCCTTCTTCCCCATGAGGGTGACTCGAGGGTTTATATCGAACTCTTGGGGAGCTAGTATTTCAGCAGTTGTCTTCCAAGCTTCCTCCAGGATCCTGCAAACAAGTAGAGAATTTTGTGCCCTCAACCTCACCAAGTGGTTGTCAAGCACAAGGTGTGAGACTTCTAAATTGCAATGCAAAACTGAAAGTAAATGTGCAATAATCAAATCTACTACTAAATGCAAATGAGAAAATAAATATGCAATGGATTGTTTTTGTATTTTTGTGATGCAAGTGGTGATGGAGATAATGTAAATTCGAATTGGAGATGCAAGTAAAGTAAAGTGCAAGTAAAGTAAATTGCAGCAAAGTAACTAGAGTGTTTTCTTATAATTAAAATAGGACCGGGGTTCATGGTTTCACACTTGCATTCTCTCAAATAAAGTGGTAGACGGTGGACATAAAGAATTACATGTGAGATTACAATAACATGTTTAACATTGATTACTTTCATATGGGCATCACGTCCTAGCATAGAGATCTCTACGGTCGTATTGATCCCTCTTATACTCCACCAAGATGCGAAATAAATCATAACACCTCGATAATTAAGGAAAAACCAGAGTATAGCTTTAAGCAATGTGACATGAAGTTGAAGTAAGAACTTGCTAGATCTAGTCATGGAGATTGATTAGTGTCACTTCAAATCCCCGGTAACAAGGTACTTCTTTTTATCCCTAGTGAGGTAACTAAGAAAGGTTTAACAAAACCTAAGTGGATCGCTGAACTTCTGTCACTTTCACAGCACTACCCACCCCCCGTTACTCCAACTAATGCACCCATCACCCCACACACGCTCTCAAGAACTAGATTGATCAAAGCTAGCAAATAGGAACGGGGTACATAAGATACATCTACTCAAATAACTCAAGAGAAACAATTGCAATCTCAGATTCAATAACTCATAGAAAAGATCCACCACATAGGAATTACAACGGTGCCCGTAATCATGTGAGGCAGCTCATACTGATCTAATTAGTGAAGCACATAGAGAGAGATACAAGTGCTACTTCCACAAACCCATAGCCCTGGGGTGGACTACTCCATCTTCATGGAGATGTCGATGGAGATGACGTTGGAGGGGTAGGAGATCACACCGGCGGCGCCCCGCCGGAGTTTCCCCCCTCCAATCTGGAACTCCAGGTCTCTATTTCGGTGTTTCGGGGGCGCTCTTCTCCGTAAGGGTACGGGGGACCCTTTTTATAGTCGGTTTTAGGTCAAGACGGAGTCGGTAAGTTGAAGATGGAAGGAATTGGGGCCACAGGGGCCAAAAGGGGGCCTCTCACGCGGCCAAGGAATCTGGCCGCGTGGAGGGTCCTCTTTTGGGCCTCCTTGCCCAATTCTCGTGGATCCTTCGCCCGCAAGTCTTCTCCTTCCAAGAAAATGACCCCCGCAGATTTTCAGGTGATTTCGCGGAAGTTTGCCCCCTGAAACGTCAAAAATATAGAAAACGGGGTTTCTAACAGGCAGGGTTAATTCCATAAAAGTTGGGGGACTTTGTAATTTAACCCCAAAATACTATAAAACATTGAATTATACCCTTATATGATGCAATATGTAATAGAAAACCATGTGAAAATATGCAAAATTCATCTATGCATTTTACATGCATCAACATCCCCAAGCTTAACCCATGCTCGTCCTCGAGTATGAAGGTGATAAAACTAAGATGGGTTTTGCATATTGAAACAATCATGGGATATCAAGGAGGATTATTCATGCTACATATAATCAAATGATTAATACTAGAAATGAGTAGCAATATACAATTCATGTTGTAAGAAATATCAAATATGCAAGCACAGATGCTTCATGAAAGTTCACAAAGTGTATAATGAAATAAAAGCACTATGGACCAAATGCATACACAAAATGAAAAATAAAATCCTATATTGGTCAAAGAATAGCATAATAGAGAATAGAAAATATAGTAGACACTTTGGAGAAAATTGAGTAGATGTAAAACATGATCAAGTCTTATTTAGCCTCTAAATTATTCAACTAAAATTACTAATTGAAATGTGGTATCCATTGATCTAGGACTCTCATTGCCCCTTTATCACTAGCATCTTAAAATTGTGAGTATTGAAGTAATGAGAATGACAAGGTGGTTGAAAGCCTCATGCCCCGTGAGTGTGAAAACCTACTCCATGATTACTCAACTTAAGATTCCTAATAAGCTTTGTGTCGTGGGATTATCACGGCAGACGTTACCGGGGGTAACTGATCTTGGGGCAAGACGATACAGGCGTTTGGGAGAGGGTTTAGCTCAGAGGAAAACATGGTGGAAATCGATCTGGTAGCCGACAATCAAAGTCGCCGAGTCTCCGATCTTGATATAATAACTCAACTCTGGGGTTACACTGGATGCTCGATATCAAGCGATATTGCTAGGGTTCTTGGATCTCTCCTAAACTAGACCTAGGGGTCGGTTTATAAAGCACCTGTACCCCCCTGGCCCGCTATCCAAGGCGCAGCTTGAATCCTATCCGGACACCGCTTACAAACCCTAACTTTCCTTACCGTAACCCACAATCCGGGTTACGAGGCCTACAAACTTTGGGCCTTCCAGAAGCTCCATTATCCTTAACCGGATTGCGCACCGTGTTCCTTGGGCCGGGTTATGCCTTGGAGTTAGCCTACCGGGTTATTATCCCTCCATCAGTAGTCCCCAGAATGGCTTGGGCTTCACGGATTCTTCCTTGAAGCGCCGGCCATTCCCTGCAAAAATATCAAATGCTCGAGCTTATGAAGGCCCGGGTTAAGGGGCTCTGATATATGGCTGGGCCAAACTCCATAGTGGCCGCATAGTAGCCCGGCTTTTCCTCCAGATACTCCACTTAACTTTCCCGGTCTAGACTTTGACAGAAACGCTAAGAACTCTACACTTTGCTCGATAATTTGAACCCGATACCACAAAAAGTATCCCTTTCTCTTTTTCGTCCGGATCTCCCGCTCAGTACTCAACGCACATCCCACAAAATCCGCGTGGATAGCAATTACCCCAAATCTTCCGGATTCCACCCGTTGGGATAGGTTTATCCGCCCGCACCTTATAAATAGAGCCCAAGGGGTAACTTGGACTCCCACACATTACTCCAATCTTTCATTGGCTCCCCTACTCCCTGCGCCTCGCAGTACCTCAAGAATCCCGAGCATGCCACCATGGCCAGACCGCCGCCAGCTGCCTTTCAACCTCCGAGTCGCTCCGCGCTGCCGTCAAACTCCGCCACTGCGCCCCTGCTTCGCTCATCAAGAGCTACAAGGGGAGGACCTGGATCACGACACCGGCCGCCGCCAAGCCATACTCCAATTCCTCTCAGTAAGTACCCGTCAATCTAGCCCCGCAACTTTTTGTTGATTTAATCTAGATTGGATCTGGTCAATCCGTGGACCATGCTTCCCATCTCACCGAATTAGATGATTTAACTGCTCGCCATCTCCTTCAAGAACCTACTGGATGATCCTTACGCCACCCTCTATCGTTATTAATCATCAATTTTCCCGTAGAATTGTTCACGAGTTTCCCAATCTAGATCCATTTCATTCAAGTTTCCGCGCACATCATTAACACCCGGAAAATCCTCCTTTTCCGGCTATTTTGCTTGCAGTAGATTGTCGTGGTGGTGTCACGGCAGATGCCATGGGATGGCTAAAGATGTGGGGACGATGGACGCTGGAGGTGTCCGGGGAGGGATCACGCGACGAGTAGCCGCGTGAGGTAAGATCCACACAACACAAACAACACGATATACCCAGGTTCAGGGCCCTCGTGAGGAGGTAAAACCCCTACTCCTGCCTTTCTCTGTGTATTTCGATGTCTCTCCGAGTAGTCACAGTACAAATGGTATCGCCACCGAGTAGCCTTTCTCTCCTCTCCGAGTAGAGCTAGGTCAAGAACTTAGGGATTCTAGGGTTTCCAGGGAGCAACCCTTAGCGTGCCCCGCGCAGGAGGCGGCGGGGCACCTTATATACACGGTGCCCAGCCGGATACGTCCAAATCTAAACAAGTGTCGACATAGTGTACACACCGTCCTTTCTCCGAGTACCCGCTGACAGCTTTGGTCGTTGATCTTGGCTGCTTCTGTAAAGTCGTTGGGCAAAACTAGGGGACAGACTGGTATCACTGTACCCAAACACAGAGTAGGCCCCCCTTATCCTGCCACCGCCTGCTTCCATGCTGTCACTGTCAGGCAGGCCGTCCCCACGTGAACAGTAGTTCGAATGCTGCCAAGTACGGACCCAGGATACGCGGGATCCTGTGTCAGAACGGCTCCTTTGACTTTCTGCCCGAGTAGGTTCCCGCCAATTCTACTCGGGCCATCTCTTCTACTCGTACGGAGATAACTTGATTGATTCCTTCTTCTAGTCTTCCTTCTGTTCGACCGAGTAGCACTCGACCGGGTAGCCAGCTGCCGGGTAGAACGCTACTCGGGCAAACTTCTATTCTGACTCTTGCCTTTATCATACGCCTTTACCCTACTCGGGGGTAACCCCCCGACACTAGTCCCCGAAGCTGGTAGAATCTTGTGAACTTGCTCACTAGGCTCTGCCAGCTTAAAACCAATCTTCGCCGTATAGCCCTTGAATCACCATCAAGAAGCCGATTAGAACCTCCGAGTAGCTCTCTGAAAAGCACCTTGAGTTTCTTCCTTTCCGAGTAGCAGTTGCTTTCTACTCTGCTTCCGAGTAAAAAGACTTAGCGAAAATTCGCCAACTGAGCCTCTGCAGCGCAGAGCAACATCCAGCCCTTCACGCAGGCACTGCCCACGTGTCAAGCATCCACGACCTCGTCGTTTGGTTGCCCAGGACACGACGCCACGCGTCCAGTTTTCACGCTGTGGGCCCACCGGCCGTCATGTCCCATCACGCGCAATTACTGGCCACGATCTGATGGTGGGATCAAATGCGGCCGTTACGCGTGCAGCCCGCGCTTGTGTGCGTTTCTAGCCGGCCACAGGACCCACCACACGCCACAGTCGATCCCACTTCCGCGGTGGTAACGGTAATCTCGCGAGGGAGATATAAATACCCCCGCGGTAACTTCCTTTTCCCCTTCCCTGCACTTTTCCTCTTCTGCCTCTTGTTCTTCTTCGCCACCAAGCCCTCCGCCGCCGCGCAAGCTTCCGCGCCGCCGCGGACTCACTCCACCGAGCAACTCCATTCGAAATCATCCACTCCTCCCACTCGCAACGATGGCCAAGGCTAGCTGGGCGGGTTCCTCCGTCACCAAGGCCAATCTCGCCTGGCTCGTGACCAGCAGAAGGGTTCCCCCCGGCGTGGAGTGCCGGGCACCCGACGACGAGGTTGTGCCAGCTCCACGGGACGGCGAGCGGGTGGTCTTCATGTCGCACTTCGAGCGCGGCTTTGGACTGCCCGCCTCCAACTTCCTGCGCAAGTTCCTCGATCACTTCGGGCTGCAGATGCATCATCTGCCGCCCAACGCGGTCGTCTTCCTCGCCTACCATGCCGTGGTCTGCGAGGCTTTCCTCGGCATCAAGCCCACGACTGATACATGGCTCAGGTATTTTAACCTTCGCCAACAGACAGTCGGGAAGAAAGACGCCGCAGGCATCGGCCGCGCCACCGACACGGGCTGTGCCATGATGGTGCAGCGGACCGGGACGAATCATCCCCGCATCCAGGGGCTGGATTCCTGCCGATTGTGGCAGCAGACGTTCTTCTATGTCAAGAATGTCCCCGCCACGGAAGGGGGTGCGGTTGATGATCGAATCAACCTGCCCGCTTGGAGGAATCGTGCTCCACTCGGGTCGAACTGGAAGGAGAAGCCCACCATCGACGAAATCGCCATCGAGATAGAAGATAGACTCGGCGAGCTGAAGAAACTGGGCCTCAAGAACGACGACCCGGTGGTGTGCTGGATCAAGCGCCGAGTGCTCCCTCTGCAGGAGCGCTGCCATCTCATGTGCTACATGGGAGGCCCCCGCGACTGCACCAGGACCACCACCATCGAAATCGACGACGTCGACGTTGCCTATCATGCCAAGAACATTCTGAAGACAAGCCTTAGCGAGAAGTGGCGGTATGGTTTCGTCCCGTACAGCCGCACGCAACCGATTGCCCGGGTACGTTGTTCCTACTCTGTTTTCGCCTCTGCTTCCCGAGTAGATAACTTCCCTTTCCGCCCCGACTAGCAATCACCCGGTGCACCGAGTAGAGCACTTAGTCGACTCGCGCTTAGGCTTAGTATGCTTTGTGTTTGCACGCCTATCCGGATGGAACACTTAGAAAACTGCATAGGCTTAGTGTGCTTTGTGTTTGCACGCCTATCCGAGTAGAGTTCCATCCTGATACTCGGTTGACTTATGATCCTTCTCTGTCTTTCAGACTCTTACTCGACAGTTGATTGAGAGTCGCGAAGTTTTTGAGGACAACTGGTCTGACGATCGCGAGGAGGATGACATGCTGCCTTCTGATGACGCGGAACAGAGCAGCCCCGTTCCTGACAAGCGCGATGCTCTCCGCACTTGGTCGGATGAAGGCTCTCACGGTATTGTTACTTGTATCTTGTTTGTTTCTGAGAAACACCAACCCCTTGCATTGCTGTTTCTGATTCTTCCTTCTTCTCTTTTGAATTTCTCAGATGAGGCCGCTGCGGAGAAGGACGACGAGGATGAGGACGAGAACGAGGGCGATGCGCCCCTTGTCGTCCAACCTCTGTCTACTGCCCCTCCCGAAACCCGCAAGCGGACCGGCAGCGGAGCACAGGCACCTCCAGCCAAGAAGAAGAAGCCCGCCGAGAAGGAGGAGGCCGCCGAGAAGAAGAAGAAGGTTACTGTAAAGAAACCCCGACGACAGCTTAAATCCACCACTACGTGAGTTCTCTTCTCGTTTGCCCTCCTTCTCGCGTAGTACTGTTTTCTCCCAAATCTTCTTCCAATCCCTGATTTCTTTCTTCTCTGCAGTCCTCCCATGGATGCGAACGCAGCCTTTGCGTCCGACCAAGACAGGGAGACAGCAGTACCCCTGATCGACCTTGTTGACGACGAGGACGACGCCGCCAATGCTGCTGCCACCAACGCACAGGCTAGTGATGCTCGAGGAGCAGAACCAGAGCCAGCAGCACAAGATACCACCGTTCACGAAGAGAGACCCCCTTCTCCTCCGGCTAGCAACGCCGAGGAGAACCAAGAACAAGAAATGCAAGACGCCGCCGCCCTTGAGCGGCCAGAAGTAGAACGGGAGCAGCCCACCACCGAGGCTGCTGCACAAGAGAACATCACTGCCGAACAGCTGGTGAAAGAGGACACCGCCGCGGATGCTACCATAGCAGATGTCTACCCACTGCCAGGCGGCGCACCGAGTAGTGTTCAGCCAGGAGCTGCACCGGGCGATGGATCTGCGGCGCCACCAACTGCGCAAGGCCCTACGCCACCAACTGCGCAAGGCCCTACACCACCAACTTCCTCCTCGTCGCCACAGAGCAAGGACACATCCAGCCCTCCTGGGCGAGTAACCAGGCAACGGGCCCTTGATGCTCTGAAGGATTACTGTTCCGAGAAAGGCCTTTCTGAGAAGGAGACTGCCGATAAGGAGGCTGCTGAGGAGGCCAAGGCTGAGCAGAAAAGAGCCAAGGCTGAGCAGAGGAAGGCCGAGAAGCAAGTTGCCGAGAAGACTGCCGCCGAGAAGACGAAGGCCAAGTCTGAAGGGAAGAAACCCGAGGATCTCGAGAAGCAGAGAATCGAGAAGGAGCAAACGAAGAAAAGGGCCAGAGACCAAGGCGCATCCACAGGCGGAGCGCTCGTGATCCGCGAGTCCGGCCCCATTCCTGCTGCGCTCTCCGCCGACGCACGCGCAGCTGGCCAACCCTGCTACCCGGATTACATGGTCGAGGTTAGCCAACAACACACCATCGGCTTCCCTCCCCAAGATAAAGCTTTAGCTATTCAGAAGGGAAGGAAAGTTGTAGCCAGGAATACTCCTCCCTTCGATCCAGCTCAAAACAAACCCGTCAATATTGCTTCTCGGGGAGCCCAAGACAAGCCAATAACCTCCAAGGGTCTTGAGCAGGTACTGGACACTGTTGGCCACATCAGCGCCAAGTGGGACAGCCAGGTTCTCGGGGAGCCGAAGTGGCATGGCCTGACCCTTGGCGGCATCGACCACATGCGCGTGGATTGGAACAAGATCGACCTGGGACATCAGCCCATGTCCGTCTCCACTGATACCGCAACCCTCGCAGCCAAGATGTTCTTGCACCGCAAGAACGCCGAAGATATCGAACAGAGCTACGCAGTAAGTCTTTTTTGCCTTTTCCGAGTTGAGATTCCTTCTCTTCTATTCGCCTTCCTTGTTCTTTACCATCACCCCCAGTCCCCGAGATTCTAGCCGAGTAGATGGATACTCTCCGAGTAGCCTCCTACTCGGGTTGAATCTTCTCTGCTTTTTCTAACTCGCTTCCTCTCGCTTCTCAGGATAGCGTCCTTAAGCGGACACACTTGTACCGCATCCTTCTGTGGAACCACTCCATCGCGAGGAGGCGAATTGCTGCGCTGGAGAAGGAGAAGATAGCTGCTGAGGCCGCGAGCAAAAATGCAAACGACAGCACCCAACAGCTGGCCGAAGTGCAAGGTACGCCTTTAGCCACGCGGTTTCTGCGTTTTATGTTTACGCCCGCTTCTGCTTTCTTACGCGCTAACCTTTCCTTCTCTGCAGACAAACTGAAGGCCTTGGCCGATGAGCATGAGAAATGCCGCACTTTCGTGGCGAACTCCGAAGCCACCATAAAGAGACTTGAAGGTGAGTTTGCTGTTTACTCGGCTTGATCTTGAATCTGTTTCCTCTCTGCTTATTTACTAACCTCATCTATCTTTTCGCAGAAGATCATAAGTCATTTGCTGAGGCACACCAAGATTGCGTCAAGCCAGCGGAGGTGGAGAAACAGCTATCCGACCAGGCCATTACTCTGGTGAAGGACCACACCACCGAGATGGAGAAGCTGCAGCTCCAGCTCCAGAAGGCACTCCAAGATGCCGTCAAGATTGGCGCCGAGAGGGACAAGGCAATCGCCGAGAAGGCCAAGGCCGAGACCACCTTCCGAGCCAAGGAACGGGCCCTCGAGTCTGAATGCGAGACTCTGAAGAAGACCAATGCTGATCTTTTCGCTCAGATGGACACCCTGCGCCAGATCCAAGACAGGCATATTGGCAACGAGGAGTCCTGGAAAACCAAGCTGCAGCAGCTGCGCCGCCAACTGATCGGTAAGTTTTCTCTTCATTGCATCTTTTCTTCTCGGTCTTGTTCCTTCTCGGCTTCTTCTTTCTTCTCGGTTTTTGATCTCGCTACTTGCTATTTTAGATATCTGGCCTCGTCTTGATTCTTCCTCTGCGCCTACGGTAGCCAAGGCCCGAGCAGTTCGCCTTTCGCTGGGTGAGCCAATTGACATCAGGGCTGATATCGAGGACAGCTTGCTGGTGCTCAAAGATTACTTCGAAATGCTGGCCGGCGTCGGAACTGACTTGATTCATGTGGGCTTTGAGCTCCACCGGCTGTTCTGGCCTCATGATCCCCAGCCAAGAAACATGCGGGATCTCGCCCTCAAGCTGGAGAACGTGAAGGCCGAGTTGAAAAAGTGGCGAGCCTCTGGAGCCCGTGCTGGTGCGGACGTGATGCTTCTCTGCATAGCATCCTGGTATGAAAACCTCGATATGCAGCGCATCCGCGGGAAGCGCAATGATTCCAAGTGGGAGACGGATGCCGAGAGCGTGGCCTTGCGCAAGCAGATTGCGTATGAGGTCGCAGAGTGCGCCGAGACGGAGGTCTACATCGAGGGCGTCCCCGAACCCGACACCGAGTACGAGGACGAAGGAGATGATGACGAAGACGAAGACCTTGACGGCTTCTTCGAATCTCCCAAGGGCAAGGCCGGAAAGGGAAAAGCCACCGTCGTCGCGAGTAGCGATGAAGACGAAGGGGCGCACATCGACAGCGAGCCACTCGACTTCGGCACCTCCTCAGGTGCTGCTCTCGACGACACGGTGCCCCCTCCTGGCCACGCTTCATGCTCCTCCTCGGCTCCAGGACCCGTCTTGGTGGCCACGGCCACTTCTGACCAGGCAACCGCCCAGCAAGATGCCGAGATGGAGGAATCCGCCGCCGTGCAGACGGAGGCGGATGCCACCCAGGCCAGCACCGAAGGAACAGCCGCCACGACTGCCACCGAAGAAGCTGCCGCCAAGACCGCCGCCGAGGAAACATCAGCCAAGGCCAGCGCCGAGAACACTGCCTCCTCAACTTGAAGCAACCTGCAATCTTTTTTCACTTGAACTCTTATCAGATCCCCGGGATGCCGGGAGCAAATGTAACGGACTATCTTTATCTTGCTTGCTACTCAGTTTTTATGCCCACTCTGTTTATGTTGACATTAATCAATTTGAACGACACTGGCTTAATGCCGAGTTGTGTTTCCATGCGAGTCCCCGAGTAGCATTTCTTATTCACCCTGTCTTTTCATCTCTGCTCTACCTGCGACTTGTCGCTTTTTTGGTATTCGAGTCACAAGAATCAAGTAGCAGGGCTGCAAATACTTAGCCGCTAGAAACCATCATGGTAACGCAGCCCACCACTTAGCCGAGAAGACGAGAACAGGGAACAAAAAGTGACACACAATCTACTCGGTTCCTGCACTCCTTCTTCTTTTGTGATTTTCGTGTGCTCATTGACCTTTTGCTTGTTCTCTTGCTTGCCATGGAGCCGGGTTTCGGACAGCAGCAGAGTCGAAGAGTTGGCATATAGGTTTAAACACAGTACTCAATGCACTTATGAGTTCTGAAGTGGAGCAACCGAATAGACAAAGGAAACAGGCCGAGTAAGAAAAACACTTAGAGCAATTTTGGACGAGGGCAGTCCCCGAGAACAATTTCAGATTGCAGAGTAGAATTTCAACTCGGATGAGAGGGTACATACACATCTTTGCTTACGAATGAAAACGACGAAGTAGAGCTACATTCGAGGGACGCTTGGTTTCTTCTCCAGCTTTATCTGCCCTGTTCGCCTGCGATGGGCGCACATCTACAAGATAGTACGCATCATTGTGCAGCGCTTTGCTCACAATGAAGGGCCCTTCCCATGGAGGAGACAACTTGTGCATCCCGGCTGTGCGCTGCACAAGCCTAAGGACCATGTCTCCTTCTCGGAAAACCCTTGGGTTCACCTTTCGGCTATGATAACGCCGCAGGTTTTGCTGGTAGATAGCCGAACGTGACAGAGTCAGCTCTCTTGCTTCTTCAAGCAGGTCAACGTCGTCTTCTCGAGCTTCTCTCGCCTCCACCTCAGTGTAGAGGGCTACTCGGGGGGAGTCATGCTCTAAGTCTATTGGCAACACGGCCTCAGCCCCGTATACCAAGAAGAATGGCGTGTAGCCGGTTGACCGGTTAGGGGTAGTCCTTAGACTCCACAACACCGCTGGCAACTCTTCTAGCCAACACCCTGGTGTTTTCAGCAATGGCTCAATCAGCCTTGGCTTGATGCCTGCCAGTACCATCCCATTTGCTCTCTCAACTTGCCCATTGGAGGCAGGGTGCGCGACTGACGCAACGTCTAGTCGGATATGCTTATCTCTGCAGAATCGCACCATTGCCCCCTCTGCAAAGTTGGTGCCATTGTCGGTGATGATACTGTGCGGGTAGCCATATCTCATGATCACATCCTTCACAAACTTCACAGCTGTGACTCCATCGCACTTCCGAATAGGCTTCACCTCGATCCACTTGGTGAACTTGTCCACCATGACCAAGATATGTGTCATATTGCCTTTAGCCGGCTTGAAAGGACCAACCATATTCAAGCACCAAACAGCAAAGGGCCATGTGATAGGAATTGTTTTCAACTCGGAAGCTGGCATGTGAATCTTACTTGCGAACATCTGGCAGCCGGTGCACTTCCTCACAATATCTTCAGCTTGCTGCAGTGCCGTGAGCCAGTAGAAGCCATGCCGAAAAGCTTTCTTGACCAAAGCCCGAGATGAGGCGTGATGCCCACATTCCCCTTGATGTATCTCCACCAGGATTTCTTCTCCTTCTTCTGGGCTCACACAACGTTGCAGCACGCCGGTGGCACTTCTCTTATGCAGCACATCTCGGACTATGGTGTAGCCCTTGGACCTTCTCTGAATCTGCCTCGCGGTCACCTCTTCTTCAGGTAACGTGCCGTCCCTTAGAAAGGATAATATGGGCATTGCCCAACTCGGTGTCTCCCGCACGGGAAACACTGGTTCGTCCATTTCCATTGGGACAGGCTCTGGTGGTTGCACAGGAGGAGTAGGAGCGCTTCTCTGCAGCCCAGACCGATTGGCGAGAACTTCTTCAATGAATGCAATAGCTTCTGGGTTGAGGGCTGCAGTCCCCGAGTAAGGAGTGGCAGTCCCCGAGTAGGGAGTGGCAGTCCCCGAGTAAGGAATGGCAGTCCCCGAGTAGGGAGTGGCAGTCCCCGAGTAAGGAATGGCAGTCCCCGAGTAGGGAATGGCAGTCCCCGAGTAGAGGACGGCAGTCCCCGGGTTCCCTGCAGCACTTTCCCAGTCAATCTCCATTGGGTCAGATTCTTCACTTGGCAGAGAAGGAACAAAGATAGACTCCGAGTTGGGGGAAGGCTTGATGGATGGCTTCCTCAAATGCTCCAAGGCAATCCCTGCCGGGATGGACTGCCGAGAAGATCCCAACTTGGATAGCTCGTCGGCTGCTTCGTTCTCTGCTCGGTGAATATGCTGGAACTCACAGCCTTCGAAAAACCCAGTCATCGACTGCACCAGGAAGCGATACGACGCCATGTTGGCATCCAAAGCATCCCAGGTACCTGAGACTTGCTGCACCACCAGATCTGAATCGCCATAGCATATAATGCGCTGCACACCAACCTCCTTTGCTACCCGCAAACCATGCACCACTGCCTCGTACTCGGCTACATTGTTGGATGCCTTGAAATGAATCTGCAACACATACTTGAGCTGATCCCGCTTGGGTGATGTAAGCACAACGCCAGCACCAAGGCCTTCTTTCACCTTTGAGCCATCAAAGTGCATTTTCCAATAGTTGGAAACTGGAGCGGGAGGTTCATACTGCATCTCGGCCCAGTCCACAAGAAATTCCGCCAGGACCTGAGACTTGATTGCTTCTCTTCTCGTATACGCGGGAGCGTACGCGGCTAGCTCAATTGCCCACTTGGCTACTCTGCCACTTGCCTCCTTGTTTCCCATGATATCCGAGATGGGAGCAGAGCTCACAACAGTGATGGGGTGCTCCTGGAAGTAATGTTTCAGCTTCCTGGCGCCCAGGTACACACCATATGTCATCTTCTGGTAGTGAGGATAGTTTTGCTTGGAACTGGACAACACTTCACTGAGATAATAGACTGGGCGCTGCACGCTCTTGCCTTCTTCTTCTCGCTCCACCACTATCACCACGCTGACTACTCGGTTAGTCGCCGCAATGTACAGCAGCATAGGCTCCTTGGGTAGCGGACTAGCCAAGACGGGAGCGCTAGCCAGCATTGCTTTCAGCTCATTGAATGCCACGTCCGCTTGCGGAGTCCAGACAAACTTGTCACTTTTCTTCATCAGCTGGTACAGAGGCAGAGCCTTCTCGCCCATTCGGCCCAGAAAGCGGCTCAGAGATGCCAGACAGCCCGTGAACTTCTGCACATCCTTCAACGATCTCGGCAAAGACATGCTCTCAATAGCTTTTATCTTAGACGGATTGGCTTCAATGCCCCGACTAGAAACGAGAAAGCCGAGTAGCTTTCCAGCTGGTACACCAAAGGTGCACTTACTCGGATTCAGTTTCATTTTGTACCTGCGTAGGTTAGCAAAGGTTTCCTCCAAGTCGGCAAGCAGAGTATGTGTTTTATTCGTTTTGATGACAATGTCATCTACGTACACCTGCACATTCTTGCCGAGCTGGTCATGCAAGCATTTCTGCATGCATCTCTGATAGGTTGCACCCGCATTCCTCAGGCCAAAACACATGACACGATAGCAATAAGCCCCGTACGGGGTAATGAAAGCAGTCTTTATTTGATCAGCAGGGTTGAGTGCAATCTGGTGGAAACCAGAGTAGGCATCTATGAAAGACAACAGTTCACAGCCGGCAGTGGAATCGATCACCTGATCGATGCGAGGTAGCGGGAAAGGATCCTTGGGGCATGCCTTGTTCAAGTCGGTGTAGTCGACGCACATGCGCCATGCAGTGGCAGCCTTGGGATCTTCCTTTTTCTTCTCGACCATGACCGGGTTGGCTAACCAGTCCGGGTGCAGCACTTCCATGATGAAGTTGCTGATCAGCAGCTTGGTGATTTGATCACCGATGGCCTTCCTTCTCTCATCCCCGAAACGGCGCAAAGCCTGCTTCACGGGCTTAGCGTCAGGACGCACATGCAAAGAGTGCTCAACCAACTCCCTCGGGACTCCTGGTAGATCTTCATTGGTCCAGGCGAAAACATCCCGATTCTCACGGAGGAAGTGGATGAGCGCGCTTTCCTATTTCTCCGCCAACCCGGCACCAATGATGGCCACGCGCTCCGGGAACTCGGGGTCAACCTGGACTGTCTTGGTCTCCTTGGCAGCTTGGAAAGCAGTACCATGCTGAGTACTCGGCACACCTTGTGCGCCAGCTTGTGCGGACTGAGCCATGGCCACCACCTCGTACATCTTCTTCTTCTCGGCAGCAATCACCATTGATTCCGCCAGCTGGGAGCTAGCAGAGGCACACTCCATGGACTTCTTGTAATCTCCCGAGATGGTGATGATGCCATTGGGGCCGGGGATCTTCATCTTCAGATAAGCCACATGGGTGGAGGCCATGAACTTGCTCAGAGCAGGCCTGCCGAGTAGAGCATGATATGGGCTCTGATGATCCACCACTTCAAACTGCAGGCGCTCTGTGCGGCAGTTCTCCCGAGTACCGAATAGCACATCAATCCACACTCGGCCAATCGGGTTGCATGAGATCCCGGGCACAATGCCATGGAAAGTGGTCTTGCTGGGCAGCATCATGTTCTCGGCCAGGCCAAGCTTCTCGAGTGTGTCTTTGTACACAATGTTGATGCTGCTGCCGTTGTCGATCAGCACCTTGCTGAACCTCACATTCTTCTCGGGGCCCAGGAAGGTAGGATCCAGCACCAAGGCATAAGTACCCGGATTGGGCATCACCTTGGGGTGATCTGCCCGAGTCCACCTGATCTCCTGGTCACACCAATACATGTAGTGAGGGACAGCCGGAATCACTGCATTGACCTCCATGGCCCGCCTGTGCTGTGACTGCTTGTCGACTACCTCAGAAGTGAAGATCATATAGCTCTCATGGTGCTCTTGGTACTGATTGGAGCCATTGCCCCCATTGTTGCCATTGTTGTTGTTGCCCTGATAGTTGTTGTTGTTGCCTCTGTTGTTGTTGTTGCGGCTGTAGTTGTTGTTGTTGTTGCGGTATCTCTCATTGTTGAAGTTCTGGTTGGCTCCTAAAGCCACCTGGTTGACATTCTCCCTTCTCGGATACACTGGAGGCCGAGCTGCGGGTGCCCGAGTAGGCTGAACAGTAGCATTGGCGGCTGGCAGGGGAGGAGGAGGAGGCAAGCCATCACTCTTGATCACGTCCCACCATTCGCATTGCCGAGTAGTATGGTTCGCAGGCCTTGAGGGGTGGTGAGTGTGGAAGCTGCATGGACCATCCTTCATGTCATCGAAGACAAACTTCTTCGGCTGCTCGGAGTTCCCGCTACCCGGCTGCGCAGTGCGGAACGGTTTCTTGTTGCCTTGGCCCTGGTTCTGGTTCTGCCCGTAGGCTCCAGCAGGTTTCTGCCTTTGGCCACCACTGCCTCCGACATTCACTGCATTCACCTCTTCGGGATCATACCGAGTATCTACTCGGCGCTTGTTGCGGAACTCGTTGCGCTTGCTGCTGTTGAAGTTTCTTCTCGGCTCAGAGGAATCCATCAGTGGCTGAGTAGGATCACCGAGTGCGTACTGATCCGCAATCTTGATGGTCTCGGCCAGGGTATTCGGCATCTCCCTCTGCAATCTTTGCCAAAGCATGCTGCCATGTCGGCAACCCTGCGCAAACCAAGTGATGGCCTGTGCCTCATTCACACCCTCACAGGTGTTCCTCAAGGTGCTCCACCGAGTAAGGTACTCGCGGTCCGTCTCGTCTTCTCGCTGCCGGCAAGCCGACAACTGCTGTGGCCTATTCGGCCTCTTGTAGGTGCTGGTGAAGTTGCTGACGAAGGCGTCCGAGAAGTCCAGCCAGCAGTTAATGCTGTGCTTGGGCAAGTTGTTGAGCCAAGTGCGAGCTGGACCCTCTAGCATCTGCGGCACATAGCGCACCGCCCATCTCCTGTTGCCACCCGCAATGTGGACCGCGGTGACGTAATCATTGAGCCAATCTTCAGGCTTGGTGCTACCATTGTAGCTCTTGGTGCCTCTTGCAAGCTGGAAGCCCTTCACGGATGGCTCGTTCATGATGCGCGGGCCAAAGCACTCGGGGCCAGGGGGACCCGTGCTCTCAAGTCGCGCCGACAAGCTGATACGGTCCAGCTGGTGCCTTGCATCTCCAGGCGCCAACACGCGCTCACCAACACGGTCATGAATGTCATAACCGGCCATCTCCATAGCCGAGTAGCCATCATCATACCTATCCACCTGCATAGCTGCGGGCTGCTCCACCGGGTTGGCGACTGGTGCCACTGGGCGCGGCTGCTGCCTCTGCCGGGTAGGCTGAGCTGCGGGTTGCCGAGAAGTACCCGGACGCGCGGCTTCTCGGACACGGCTTTGAGCTTGGTGGGCTTGAGAGCCTGCTCTTGCAGCGTTGTGTTCCTGCCCGGGCCGCTGCGGCACAGCAACCTGTTTCGCGGCAGCGGCCGGGTCATACACCTGCATTTGCCTGTCTCTACCCGAGCGCCCGCTGCGGCTCTTCTCGCGGCTAGGATGCGGAGATGAGGCTTGATCGTTAGATCTTGCCGCATGCGAGTGAACCACCTGCGAAGCTCCAGCTCCCGGGTTGGCCTTGCGGAACTCCTCGTTCTGCCTGGCGGCCTCCAGCACCAACTCGTTGAGCCTCTCCTGCTGCCTGAGACGCGCCTCTCCATCTAGGCGCGGCAACTCGGCAGCCACCGCCTGCGCAGCTCTGAGCGTCTTGGCGGGTGTGCTGTACCTTGGCCTTGTGAAGGTGTTCGCGGTGGCGGACTGCGTGGGCTCCTCCGCAACTGTCGCCATCTCGGCGCCCAGGTTGCGCCGCGTAGCGCCCACTCTGCTGGGCCTCCTGGCGACCGGCGTGAAGCCGTGAGCCTTGTTGTACTCGAGCTGGTCTAGACTCAGCTCAAGCCTGATCTTCTCCAACTCCGCCTGCTCGGCAAGCAGCTCCTGGCGTTGCCGCTCGAGCTGCTCCCTTGCTGCAAGGAGCTCGACATCGGTGGGCGTGGGCATGCCAGTTCGCGCAGCAGACGCGGGAATGACCGTAGACGTGGAAGGCGGCAGGTTGCTCTCCTTCTCGTAGGGCCGGTGGTTCCTGCCACCAGCAGGCGGGTCGTCAACCTCCTCGACGACGGCCGCAGCGCCAGTGGCAGCTGCGCCAGTGTTCGCCGCCAATCCCGTCACCATCACCTCAGCGCAGCATGCGGAGCTGCATGCAGGCCTTCCGCGAGCAGCAACCACCGCGGGAGGATCCTCCGCGTCATGCACCAGCTCGGGGTAAGCGCTGTTAGCGACGGTGGCGACGTAGACGAGATGCGAGCCGAAGGAGATCACCGAGCCGCCCTCGGGCACGGCCATGCCGCCGAAACAGCCGGCGTTGTCGGTGACGAAGTCGAAGGAGCCGAATCTGTGGACAAGGCCACAAACTACGCGCTCCGCTGATGAAGATCCCGTCCGAACAGAAACTCCAGCCAGCGCCGCTGGTTGCCCCACGGTGGGCGCCAACTGTCGTGGTGGTGTCACGGCAGATGCCATGGGATGGCTAAAGATGTGGGGACGATGGACGCTGGAGGTGTCCGGGGAGGGATCACGCGACGAGTAGCCGCGTGAGGTAAGATCCACACAACACAAACAACACGATATACCCAGGTTCAGGGCCCTCGTGAGGAGGTAAAACCCCTACTCCTGCCTTTCTCTGTGTATTTCGATGTCTCTCCGAGTAGTCACAGTACAAATGGTATCGCCACCGAGTAGCCTTTCTCTCCTCTCCGAGTAGAGCTAGGTCAAGAACTTAGGGATTCTAGGGTTTCCAGGGAGCAACCCTTAGCGTGCCCCGCGCAGGAGGCGGCGGGGCACCTTATATACACGGTGCCCAGCCGGATACGTCCAAATCTAAACAAGTGTCGACATAGTGTACACACCGTCCTTTCTCCGAGTACCCGCTGACAGCTTTGGTCGTTGATCTTGGCTGCTTCTGTAAAGTCGTCGGGCAAAACTAGGGGACAGACTGGTATCACTGTACCCAAACACAGAGTAGGCCCCCCTTATCCTGCCACCGCCTGCTTCCATGCTGTCACTGTCAGGCAGGCCGTCCCCACGTGAACAGTAGTTCGAATGCTGCCAAGTACGGACCCAGGATACGCGGGATCCTGTGTCAGAACGGCTCCTTTGACTTTCTGCCCGAGTAGGTTCCCGCCAATTCTACTCGGGCCATCTCTTCTACTCGTACGGAGATAACTTGATTGATTCCTTCTTCTAGTCTTCCTTCTGTTCGACCGAGTAGCACTCGACCGGGTAGCCAGCTGCCGGGTAGAACGCTACTCGGGCAAACTTCTATTCTGACTCTTGCCTTTATCATACGCCTTTACCCTACTCGGGGGTAACCCCCCGACATAGATACATGGGCAACCATCCGTCCTCCCCAAACTCATTTCAATACGTAAGTGACCAATAATTTCCATAGCTGTACTTGATACCCGGATAATTCGCAACCTTCACTCCGTGGCACAATACCCGGATAGTTCTTAGTTTTCACATCTTCCTGATACCCCGAATTTATACTCGGATATCCCAATATCTCATTCCCTGTATCCTTTTCCTGGTTCTTCGCAGGTTGATCCCATGGCTCCTAAGAAACAGGGAAAGCAGCCGGCTCAGGCGAAGGCAACCCAGACTATATCCGCCAACTGGGGAAGATCCACAGCCACAAAGGCCAAACTAGAAGGGCTGGCTGAGTTGGGAGTTCTCCCTTCCCAGAAGGAAATCCACTGGAGGGCGCCAGGCGACGAAACCAAGCCCATACCCGCCGACAACGAGGTAATCTGCTTCGTAGAACATGTGACCCGGGGATTCCGTCCTCCGGGTCATCCTTTCTTTCGGGAGGTCCTCAACCATTATGGCCTCCGGGTGTTCGATATAGGGCCTAACTCTATATTGAACATAACCCACTTCATCGTCCTTTGCGAGTCTTATTTGTGCATTCCGCCAAACTTGACTCTGTTCGTAGAACTCTTTCAATGCAAACCGTGCCGCGAAAGCGGTGACGGGGCGCTTTTGACTTGCGGCGGGGTTTCCATCCAACGCCGCAAAAACTCCCCTATGCCAACTCTTAACTTAAATTTTCACGTTAAGCACTGGCAACTCTCCTTCTTCTATTGCCAAGACACCTCCCCTTCCGGCGAGAGGAAACTGCCGGGTTACTCGGAGGCTCCCTTAGAGGTTTCCGAGTCTTTCAATGCCTTTCCCCCTGAATCAGACAGGGAGGCCATCCAGACCTTGCTGGGTAGGTTAGCTGTTCTCTCGGCCCAAGGCCTTCTTGGGCTCAATTTGGCAAAGACGTGGGTTGAATTCCGAATTCAGCCCAACTCCATTCGTACCAAGTTAATGTACGAGTACTCAGGGCACACTACAGACGCACTCCGATACTCCACGAGGAACTTTGTAGCCGGTGGTACCAACAAAACCATCAAGAGTTTTTTGACGGAAAAGTTGGAAGTGATAAGGAATATCACCGGGTTACCCCCATTCACTCGAGAGAACCCGGCTCCAGCGGTAAGATCCAATACTCATAATCCTTTTCCATACTTTGACCTGATGTAACCCGTAATTCCTACTTTCATCCTTTTGATCTTTTAGGCTGATGACCTCTTCTGGAGAATCGAAACCTCCCCCCCTCTAGAGACCCGGAAGAAGAGGACGAGCCGGCTGATGACGATGAAGGTACTTATCCGAATCTCATGTTATCTTTTACTTGCACTGTTTTCCTACCATTTACCTTTTCCCTATGGATACATACTCGACTTTTCAGGGCTGGAAGATGAGGAAGAAAAAGAAGAGGAAGACCCGGAGGCCACTGAATCCGATCAGGAGGTTGCAGTCGGGGCCAAGAGGAAGGCTAGAGGAGTGGTTGCAAAGGTTCCTTTTTTCCTTTATGTCTTCTGAGCCTTACTCCTTCGATACCATGTGTAAACTTAATCAACAATTGTCACACTCATCATTCTTGAAGGATCCTCTCCCGGCTAAGCGCAGGGTGACCCGGAGTTCCCCGGGCGAGGATCCCCTTAACCCGGGTATCCCCACTTCACCTGCTCCCCGAGCCAGCACTCCTCCTCCTCAGCCCTCCAAATCTCCTCAGCGCCACCCATCTCCTAACCACCCACTCGCTGGGCAATTCCGGGTGCCGCTATCGGTGCCTTTGGCGACCTCGTCCGCCTCCAGTGACGAACTCCCACCGGATTACGCTGTGAACACCGGGTAAGTCTCCATCGCCCGATATCCTTTGACACCTGATAACTACCAACCTAAATCACTAACCACTTTTTCCTCCTTCCCATTAGCGCCCAAGCCACTACTAGTGACCCGGAAATCACAGAAGCAGAAAAGCAGGGGTCGCAGGGGCCGACTATTAATACGGGTGCTGAAGTTGATGATGAAGCTGAAGACGGCCAAGAACAAGATCCTTTCAACGATCCGGCCCAGCAGGAAACTGTACACCCAATATCCTCCGAAGAAGTGGATGAAGACATCATATTGGAGACAAAGTCGGGCTCTCCTAACCCGGACACCCAAACGGTGCGGGTTTCGACCCCAAGGGCCGGGAAAATTCTTCAGCCGGAAAACCAATCTGCCGGTCCTTCAAGAATTCGTCCTGAAGATATGACGTTTGCCCAAATGCTTGATGCCCTCTATACCTTGAGGGCTGACGAAGAAAATATTCTAGATGCCTTGATAACAAAACCCAAGGTAAGTCCGAGTAATACCATCTGCATCCTTATATAGCCCCCAAGTTCAAAGTGAATTACTAGTTTAATTTGCTTGGAACTTCATAATAGACCTGACTGACCCTTCCTTGCATTTCTACCTAGGACTTCGTTGTGCAATCTGAGAAGAAATTGGCGAAGGCTGCCAAACGCATTGTGAAGGAGACAGCTCTTCGCGAGGCAGCTGAAGCTGAAGCTCGTAGGAGTGGAAAAATCACAAGGAAATATAGAAAAAGGGCTCACTTGGCTGAGGACAGGCTAACAACACTTTCTGTGCAGATTGCCGATACCTATCGCGCAGCAACTGGTATGATCTTTGAACTTTAGCAATTAAGACCCGGAATTTCCTTTGGACGAATAGTCGGATCCCCTTGTTCATTACTTTTCTTACTTTTGACAGGTCCGGATGAAGCGATCCCGGAAGAGGATGATACCGCCAAGCTGAAGCTCATTAAAGACACTGTCCGGCAGCTCGGTGCCGGAATTGGATGGATTCTTGATGAACTACGCCTACCGGGTGTTGGACCTGGAAACATGAAAAAGTTGCTGGAAGTCTGCTCGACCATTCCTGAGTGGATTTGGCATTGGAAGCGCTCATCCTGTCGGTTTGGAGTAACCCGGGGTCTTGCGCTGGCTAAAGCTTATTTCCCTAAGCTAGAGCCGGCCAAGCTGATGAGCGGGTTTCCAGAGTTTAATCCAGACGGGTCCAAGTTCTCGCCAAAGGATTTCAAAGTCATTCAGAAAGAAGTTCGTCACTCGGCCAGTGTGATAGCCGACAGTTTGGAGATTGATACTATTCTTCCTGCATATGATGCTAGTGATAAGGTTATTAAGGCAAATCGCCCCAAGCCATTCGATATGCTTACCCGATGGAAGGAAGAAGCTGCCAGGATTAGGGAGGAAGCTGCAAAGAAGAAGGCTGAGGCCGACTCTGCGCCCGCTACCTCTACACCCATCGTCCCTCCACCTGCGCGAGCCGGCGTTGCTGCTGACCCTGCTGCTACCTCAAGTGATGGCAAAGGCAAGGCGAAGATGGACGCCACGGCTCAGAATGCCGAATAATACCTGCCACTTCTCATACGTCAGTCGGCCTGATGTGCCGTTTAAACAATTACTTTTGAATGGTGCGCCTGTGCACCTTGGATACTCTTTATCAGAACTTTGTAATGTATTCTAAGTTCCTGATACACCTTGTGCCGCTTCTGGCTTTTATGTTTATCTGCTTTTGACCCCATGTGATCTTGACATCCGACTTTCTTTTTTGTTGATATTCATCTTACTTTATTGTTCCTTTTGTGAGACTCGGTTTCCGGGTTTCATGGGTGTTGACAAGCGGATTTGCTTCTAAGTCCCCAAGTCCCCAAGACTCGGATATTTGGGTTTTTGAAATTTTAACAATTAAGCAATTTTTTCTCTTTCAAGATTTCGAATCACCCGGACCCGGATTTCCGAGTCTAGGACACGTGATCTTGAAAGGAGAACGAATTGCCTGCTGCTAAATTCACAAAGATCCCAGAGTCGTTTCACATAGGATTTTGAAGTTATGCTTAATAATCGTTGAGTTTCCGGCTGTTAGCCTTGTACTCTGCATAACTTGTGGTTTAGATGACCCTTTTGACTATCTTGTACTGTAAGCCGGCTTTCGCGTGGATACCATGTTGTTACATCCATACGAAAATGTGGCCAGTCAAGTCCCGTCGGGTTTCATGGCTGACTGTAATCGTAAGCGAACAAATCATGCCACTTTAGTGCGAGTCACATCGAGCTTAAGTAAGAATAGCCAAGAAATTTGGACTTCTTTGTCCGGTTATAAGATTGTAGCCGTACTCGTTTGCAAGTAATCGGCCCTTATAACTCATAGGCATCATGGCCGGGTCTTTGAGTTTGCAACTGTGCTATTCAAGCAACCAGCCCCCAAGACCTAAATATACGCATCATACTGAGAGTACAGAACATGATAATAATCATCTCTTTTCTTGATAATCACCTCTTTACTTGATATGAAAAATCTAGGTCAGCAAGCCGCCTCATTAAAAACCCGTCCAGTCCCCAAGGGTACCCTGGATAGGAAAAGAGTACGTCTGAAAACCTGCTGCCTGTTACATCGTTCAATTCCATATGCCAACATAATTTTTGCTAAGTATAATATGGACGTAGCTGAGCCACGTTCCACGGTCTGTCTCTTTCTTGCATAGATGAAGTGGTATGAGCAGTGTCATTAACTGTGGTCGACTCTTCCCTTGCATCTATCAAGTAATATGACCCATTATGCAAATTCCGGCTTACGATAAACGGTCCTTCCCATGGTGGTGATAACTTGTGCTTTCCTTCGTTCGACTGTACCAGGCGCAGAACCAGGTCTCCTTCCTGGAAGACCCGGGTTTTCACGTGCCGGCTATGATACCTTCGTAAATCCTGCTGATATATGGCTGATCTTTCCAGGGCTTGTTCCCTTTGCTCTTCTAACATATCCACGGCATCTTGCCGGGTCTTTTCATTCTCCACTTCGACGTATGTTGATACTCGTGGTGAATCATGAATAATATCACTCGGTAGTACTGCCTCCGCGCCATAGACCATGAAGAAGGGCGTCATCTGAGTAGATCTATTAGACGTAGTATTGATACCCCAAACCACAGAAGGAAGTTCTTCGACCCATGCACCAGCTGCCCTGATACAGGGGACTCGTAATCGTGGTTTTAATCCGCGAAGCAATTCTTGGTTTGCCCTCTCCACTTGTCCATTGGCCTGCGGATGAGCCACTAATGCAACGTCAAGCCGGATTCCATTGTTGCCACAGAACTTCTCCATCTCACCAAGGGACATGTTGGTTCCATTGTCGGTAATTATGCTGTGGGGATACCCGAACCGGTAGATAATCCTTTTCAGGAACTTGACTGCTGTAGCTGCTTCGCAATTAGTAACTGGCATAACCTCAACCCACTTGGTAAACTTATCAATAGCCACCAAAAGATGTGTCTTCTTGCATGGTGACATATGAAAGGGGCCAACCATGTCCATACCCCAGACGGCGAACGGCCAAGTTAACGGGATGGTCCGTAACTCCATAGCCGGCACATGGGTTTGGCGAGCGTACCTTTGACATCCGTCACACCTTGCTACCAATCGTTCCGCATCTGCTAGAGTCGTGAGCCAGAAAAATCCGTGTCGATAAGCTTTAGCCACAAGAGATCTTGTGGATGCATGATGTCCACAGTCGCCTTCATGGATTTCCTTGAGAATCTGTCGGCCTTCTTCTGGCGCTACGCAGCGCAAAAAGACTCCTGCTGCGCTTCTCTTGTATAATTCCCCATTGATGATAGAATATCCCTTTGCTCGCCTCAAAATTTGCCTTGCTAATACCTCCTGCTGTGGTAACTCGCCTCGTGATAGGTAGGCCAAAAACGGTTCTGTCCACTCGGGAATAGTACGTACAGTGGCCACAAGTCCTGAATCCGGGTCTTGATTTGCCAATTCCTCCTCTGACTCGGTTTTAACTGATGGTCGCCATAATTCGTCCAGGAAAACGTTAGGTGGAACCGGCTCTCTGCGCGAGCCGAGTCTGGCGAGTGCGTCGGCTGCCTCATTCTTTCTTCTGTCTATATGCTCCACCTCATACCCGGAAAAACATCCTGCAACCCTATCAACCTCCCTGCGGTATGCTGCCATAGTTGCGTCCTTTCTATCCCAAGTTCCTGACACCTGCTGTACCACAAGGTCCGAATCTCCGAAGCATCGTATCCTCTTGATGTTCATCTCCTTGGCTGCCTTTAAGCCATGCAATAGGGCCTCATACTCGGCCACGTTGTTGGAACAGTCAAAGTGAATCTGTAGTACGTAACTTAATTTATCTCCTTTGGGTGACGTTAGCACCACTCCAGCTCCTGATCCCTCGTATTGCTTAGATCCATCGAAGTGCATGATCCATGACTCGGAGTTTGGAACCGTTGTGGTCATGCCTGTATGTAACGCCCCGACCTCGGAATTATGCAAAGTGCTGGATGTCACCGGTTACGATACCCGACTGAAGGTTACCGGGGTTACCATCCCCCGGGCTGAATCACATCAGCAGGCGCGGCTCGGTCATGGATCATCGGCCCACAACCCCTCAGTCATGACATAACGTCGGGCCCAACCAAGTTGCATAATAAAGAGATCAAGACTCGGAACAAACTGGCACATCACAGTCTCTACGACACAAAGCATATATATTTCAACTCTTAACAGAGAAAATATAGCAGAATACAATCAGAGGTCACGGACCCAACAATACAACAAGCGGAAGCAGGTATAGTTGTTCTAAACAACAAGAACCAAAATATGGCCTAAGAGGCCTGCAAATAAACAAGTCAGCGCCAGCTTGATCCTAACCACCCCAGGCTGCCACCTGGAAAACCCAGACTACTCATCGACGTCCACGAAGAAACCACCTTTGACTTCCGGGAAGTCCTCTGCTAGAATACAATAAAAAAAATCAACAAAGCAACGGTGAGTACAGGAGGCACTCGCAAGGTTACTAGAGCTATAGCTCGAATGAGGCTTTAGCAAGGCTATTTGGTAGTTGTTTTGCAGAAAGCCAATTTTCTTTTAAAAGACACAACTTGGCAACGTCTAAAAGAAGATTTTTGAAATGAGATAGAAATTGTAACTCTCTTCAGCTTCTGATCATTTCATCCACCAATCCAACATCACACCTGTCTACTCAAATTTTATTGTTCAGGTTCTCTATGATCTTATCGTCCATTCCCAAGCGTCCATAACCGTGGACACGGCTTTTCGAAAAGATTAACCCTGCAGGGGTGTACTATTTTAACCACCAGTACCGTCCGGCTCCTTGCCTGATCATGCATGATCACATCCTCTTCCTGGGAGGCTGGCAGAGTGGGCGCGGTTACAACCTTTGGCTTGCATGAATCTATCCCGGGATCATTGGTGAAGCGTAGTCCAGGTTCAGTGCCTCCGACACCCTGGACCGAGGCCACCATCCTAAACACCACCGTCCTTGTTCGTAGCTCGTCCATCGTCTTCACGCACACGCAAATGGAAAGCTCAAACTAAAGGACCCCGGGCTACACCCTCACAAGTTAGTTGGTCGTTAGGGAGTCCATATGTCCCACCGATGGAAGCACGCTCAGTCTTGGTTCAAGAGGTAAAGAACTCGATCCTAGGGGCGTGAGTGGGGCAAAACACCATCATTCACCGATGGCAACTCATCCACGCCAGTTAGCATTTTAATTGAAGACAACCGGTCTCCAACACATCCGGACATGATATAATATCTTCCAACCACGATCCATTCATCGGACCCAAAGCACTCAACTAAGCAGGGCTAAGCAATTAAGTAGCATATAGCAGTAATTCGGGCCACAGCACAATCTATGGATAATAGGAAGGAAACAGGTATTGGTATCCGGAACAAAATGCAACTACTAGGAGAGTATAGCCAAAACATTTGAATCGAATGCAATATTATGGTGGAGAAAATACTTGAGGGAAAACATAGGTCAAGAGAGATGCACAAAGAAGGGGATTTACGCTTGCCTTGTTGAAATGACAGAGGTAGGAATCGTCGAAGAAGTTTGGCTGCATTTCAACTCCTCGATCTACCGAAGCACAAACAACCTCGGAAGAAACAATATAAAGAACAAATTCAGCAGGTGCAATGCACACTCATGATGACATGACATTTTAATGCAACTAAAGATTATGGACATGATCTTCATGTTAAATGATTGTTCCCAAATAATTATGCATTATTTGGCAACACTCATATTTATCTTAGTGGCATACTATTTTTTACTACAAGACCAGTACCTAATTACTTTTAAACATGCATGAAAATTATGTTCTCTGATAGTGTTTGAAGTTCTTTTCAATTTGGTATTCTTTCCATAATTTTTGGGGGAAGAAAACAATAAACATGAATTAATTCTTCTTGTTTTCATTTCTGCCATTTTTGGTAAACAATTTAAACAGAGGTACTTTCAATTCCAGAAGCATGGAAAATACTTGAAAACATGTGTACAATGTTTCACTGAACATTTTAAGCCATTACACAAAATTTTTGGATCATTATTTAATTAGTTATGCCAATTTCTTTTCCCCTTTCTTTTCTGACCAGAACAGAAAATGGATGTTTTCTTGGTCACATTTTATCCAATTAAGCCCAAATAAAATACTATGGTGTAGAGTTTGTTAAGACAAAATTTTAGAGCCCAAGTTTGCTCAATTTGGATTCACAGAACTCAAGTTATGAATTTCCAAAGTTTCCAATTTTTATTTCCTTTTCTGTAATTAATTATTTAGTGCAAATATTTTAACAGAAACATTTTGCAAAATTGATATTAACAGAAGGTGCTCTTAAAGTTGAATCCATGGAAATTTGAATCGTCCGAATTGGAGCATGTATGAATAAGTTATGGATTTTACAAGAAATGATTCGAATCTGTTTTTCAGTCAGAATTTACAGAAAAACCGTTTGGGGCTCTTCTCACCGACGCATGGTCTACCCACCGCCACTGACGGCTTGGCCCCGCGCTGGCGTGGTGCTGAGGTGGAAGCCACCAGGCCTCCAGGGAGGATGACAGGTGGGACCGGGCTGTGGGAAAAAAACCAAAAAAAGGTTGGGCATATTCGCCTCCGCAGGGAATCGAACCCGAGACCTCACGGTGATATCCAGGGAGCCAAACCAGTGGGCTGTGCGTTCCTTTGTTAGTACACATAGCTGTGTAACTTTAAGTCATTTACTTAGCGTGTTAACTGAAATTCAACGCACAGGCTGCACGCACGGACGAAACTGAAGACAGCGAGCATGGAGTGCCGGCGACGAACAGAGATAGGCAATGGGCGGCGTTTCCCACATGGAAACAAGCGGGAAACGACGGGAATCGCTCAGGCAACTCACCCTCGACGCGTGTACATGCCCGGTGTGGCCGGAGGTGGGCTGCAGCGGCGACGCGAGCTCGCCGGAGTTGCGCCGACGGTGAAGAGAAAACGGACGGCGCGGGCGACTCGGGACGTCTCGGCTCGATTCCTGGAGCGAGGAGGTAGAGGGCGGCAAGGCGGTCCTTTCGCCCCACTCCAATCCGCAAGGGGGTGGCTATATCGGCGGCGATGTGGTGCGAGCTCGAGCAAGGTTTCGGCCATGGCGGCGGCTAGGGTTAGGGTTTCGGGTGAGAGGTAAGGTCAGAGGAGAGAGGGCGCCGTGGTGCTTTTATCCTCCTCACAGCTTCGTGGATGCTCGACGTGTGGAGGGGCTGCATCGTGTGGCTCTCTTCTTCCCTGCCATGGACGTACAGCTACAGGAAGAAGATGACCAATTTGCACATAACCCCCTGGCTCTACTTTTCTCCCTTTTGTTTTCGTTTTTCTGCTTCTGTCTCTTTGCACGAATTAATTGGGGCACTTAGCCAACTCGAAAACTTATGAAAATTTGCAGTAAATTCTTATTTAACCCAAAGCAGCCGTGGTAAAATTTTGAGATCATCTGGAGCAACTTTTCAGAACAAACTTGTTTTAGTTTCCTTTCTGCCAATTATTAAAAACATTTAGTTAAGGCATTTAATTAATTCAAAACCTCGTCATATTTGGTGGAACTTTATTATTTACCATAAGGAGGCACTGGTAGAAATTGGAGATCATTTTGATAAAGTTTGTAGAACAAACTTGTTACATTTTTGGTTTATTGCTGTGAAGGAATTTTATGTTTTCAGGGCTTTAATCAACTCAATTTTTGGTGCCCTCACTTGTGTGACCCTTATTTGACATAGGGAAGTCTTGGTTAAGTTTTTAGATCAATTGAATAAAGTTTCTAGAAGTAACTTGTTTGGGTTTTTCACCTTCCGGCAATTTTGGTATTTTTCCAATTGATAAGGCATTTGTTTACTTCAACCAAGGGTTGTAAAATTATTAGTGGAGGCTTGCAATAACAAGTTAACATACCCCACCACTTCTGTTGTGAGCTTTCTGAGTTGTGAAACTATTTGAGTTCAAGATGGAGTGAGAAATTTGAATACCTTTTCTTTTATTAACTTTTGGAATTTTTCCAAAGTTTTCACAACTTCCATAAATCAATCTTGGAACTTCCTCAACAATTTGGAAGCTCACAAAATAGTTTTGTTTTGCCCTTTGAGAAAATTCAATTTAGTAGAAAAATTGCAAGGATGGAATTTGAACAATATGTTGAATATTTTTATGAGGGTGCTACCACCTCTTTAATTTGTTTTCAACATTTGTTTTACATTAACCTTAGCAATTCATTAAGAACTTTGGTTTTGAAAACAATATGCAACCCTTAGAAGAAGCTAGATTGCATGCCTCTCTTTTTAGAAAACAATTGGCATTTTTATTATAGCTGCCAAACTATCAATTTGATTCTTGGAACTTCCTTGACAAGTATGGAAGATCAAGAAATGGTTTTCTTTATGAGTGGATTTGTTTTCTCTTAAGGCTTTGCAGCTTGCTTGATTTATTTTTAGGAATTTAATATGGATGCCATGATGCATGAAGAAAGGGAAAAGTGAAAATTTTACCCAAATTTTGGCAGTAACTTTCTGTAGCAGCCTAGGGCTGTTACAAACTACCCCACTTACAAGAATCTCGTCCCGAGATTCCTAGAGTAGAAAAGAGCGAGAGAGAGGACGAAGATCTACCCCACTTACAGGAAGCCTTCTTCTGCTCCAAGGAATTGTATAAGAACTTGCACAAGAACATAGGAATTTGGAAATATGAACTTTGCACAAGAACATAAGCATGGAGGAAGGAAGCGGAACTACTTTGACACCGAGGGTTCAAGCAGAAGACCTACACAAATAAGTTTGAAGAACACCAACCATCGTTGCTGCTTGAGATTCGGCTCTGGTTAGACGAGGGATTACTTCATACATAGAGTGTATGAGCAGAGGTCTTTGAACGGTGATCAACAAGGGAATAGTTCTAGATTCTCAAGGGATGGAATATTATGTCAGACTCACAAAAGAGGAGAGAGACAAACTCCAAGTGAAACTGACATGATTGAACACTCTAGGACTTTAACACAAGCTGGGACCTCGGTTGCAGACCTTATGTTAAACACAAGGAATGAGGAACTACTCAGATGACAAACATCCAAGCAATGAAAAGGAATGTGTTTCCAAACACAGAGATTTCTCCGGGTCATGATGAGAGATACAGACCAACCTGTAGTATACTAAAGGGAGAAACCAACCCCGTGAACCTAAAGATTTGAAGTAACAGATAAACGAGAAAACATTTAAATCAAATAAGGTACGATTACTCAGAGATAGAGAGATACCAGATAAGGAGTAAAACAATCCTAAGAGGGTTTTCATAACTCATTTGTAGGTTAGAAATAGTTTTCACAAACACTAGACTCAACATCGACCAATAGAAGGGTTTCCTACAGGCAGTCCTGCTCTGATACCAACTTGTAACGCCCCGACCTCGGAATTATGCAAAGTGCTGGATGTCACCGGTTACGATACCCGACTGAAGGTTACCGGGGTTACCATCCCCCGGGCTGAATCACATCAGCAGGCGCGGCTCGGTCATGGATCATCGGCCCACAACCCCTCAGTCATGACATAACGTCGGGCCCAACCAAGTTGCATAATAAAGAGATCAAGACTCGGAACAAACTGGCACATCACAGTCTCTACGACACAAAGCATATATATTTCAACTCTTAACAGAGAAAATATAGCAGAATACAATCAGAGGTCACGGACCCAACAATACAACAAGCGGAAGCAGGTATAGTTGTTCTAAACAACAAGAACCAAAATATGGCCTAAGAGGCCTGCAAATAAACAAGTCAGCGCCAGCTTGATCCTAACCACCCCAGGCTGCCACCTGGAAAACCCAGACTACTCATCGACGTCCACGAAGAAACCACCTTTGACTTCCGGGAAGTCCTCTGCTAGAATACAATAAAAAAATTCAACAAAGCAACGGTGAGTACAGGAGGCACTCGCAAGGTTACTAGAGCTATAGCTCGAATGAGGCTTTAGCAAGGCTATTTGGTAGTTGTTTTGCAGAAAGCCAATTTTCTTTTAAAAGACACAACTTGGCAACGTCTAAAAGAAGATTTTTGAAATGAGATAGAAATTGTAACTCTCTTCAGCTTCTGATCATTTCATCCACCAATCCAACATCACACCTGTCTACTCAAATTTTATTGTTCAGGTTCTCTATGATCTTATCGTCCATTCCCAAGCGTCCATAACCGTGGACACGGCTTTTCGAAAAGATTAACCCTGCAGGGGTGTACTATTTTAACCACCAGTACCGTCCGGCTCCTTGCCTGATCATGCATGATCACATCCTCTTCCTGGGAGGCTGGCAGAGTGGGCGCGGTTACAACCTTTGGCTTGCATGAATCTATCCCGGGATCATTGGTGAAGCGTAGTCCAGGTTCAGTGCCTCCGACACCCTGGACCGAGGCCACCATCCTAAACACCACCGTCCTTGTTCGTAGCTCGTCCATCGTCTTCACGCACACGCAAATGGAAAGCTCAAACTAAAGGACCCCGGGCTACACCCTCACAAGTTAGTTGGTCGTTAGGGAGTCCATATGTCCCACCGATGGAAGCACGCTCAGTCTTGGTTCAAGAGGTAAAGAACTCGATCCTAGGGGCGTGAGTGGGGCAAAACACCATCATTCACCGATGGCAACTCATCCACGCCAGTTAGCATTTTAATTGAAGACAACCGGTCTCCAACACATCCGGACATGATATAATATCTTCCAACCACGATCCATTCATCGGACCCAAAGCACTCAACTAAGCAGGGCTAAGCAATTAAGTAGCATATAGCAGTAATTCGGGCCACAGCACAATCTATGGATAATAGGAAGGAAACAGGTATTGGTATCCGGAACAAAATGCAACTACTAGGAGAGTATAGCCAAAACATTTGAATCGAATGCAATATTATGGTGGAGAAAATACTTGAGGGAAAACATAGGTCAAGAGAGATGCACAAAGAAGGGGATTTACGCTTGCCTTGTTGAAATGACAGAGGTAGGAATCGTCGAAGAAGTTTGGCTGCATTTCAACTCCTCGATCTACCGAAGCACAAACAACCTCGGAAGAAACAATATAAAGAACAAATTCAGCAGGTGCAATGCACACTCATGATGACATGACATTTTAATGCAACTAAAGATTATGGACATGATCTTCATGTTAAATGATTGTTCCCAAATAATTATGCATTATTTGGCAACACTCATATTTATCTTAGTGGCATACTATTTTTTACTACAAGACCAGTACCTAATTACTTTTAAACATGCATGAAAATTATGTTCTCTGATAGTGTTTGAAGTTCTTTTCAATTTGGTATTCTTTCCATAATTTTTGGGGGAAGAAAACAATAAACATGAATTAATTCTTCTTGTTTTCATTTCTGCCATTTTTGGTAAACAATTTAAACAGAGGTACTTTCAATTCCAGAAGCATGGAAAATACTTGAAAACATGTGTACAATGTTTCACTGAACATTTTAAGCCATTACACAAAATTTTTGGATCATTATTTAATTAGTTATGCCAATTTCTTTTCCCCTTTCTTTTCTGACCAGAACAGAAAATGGATGTTTTCTTGGTCACATTTTATCCAATTAAGCCCAAATAAAATACTATGGTGTAGAGTTTGTTAAGACAAAATTTTAGAGCCCAAGTTTGCTCAATTTGGATTCACAGAACTCAAGTTATGAATTTCCAAAGTTTCCAATTTTTATTTCCTTTTCTGTAATTAATTATTTAGTGCAAATATTTTAACAGAAACATTTTGCAAAATTGATATTAACAGAAGGTGCTCTTAAAGTTGAATCCATGGAAATTTGAATCGTCCGAATTGGAGCATGTATGAATAAGTTATGGATTTTACAAGAAATGATTCGAATCTGTTTTTCAGTCAGAATTTACAGAAAAACCGTTTGGGGCTCTTCTCACCGACGCATGGTCTACCCACCGCCACTGACGGCTTGGCCCCGCGCTGGCGTGGTGCTGAGGTGGAAGCCACCAGGCCTCCAGGGAGGATGACAGGTGGGACCGGGCTGTGGGAAAAAAACCAAAAAAAGGTTGGGCATATTCGCCTCCGCAGGGAATCGAACCCGAGACCTCACGGTGATATCCAGGGAGCCAAACCAGTGGGCTGTGCGTTCCTTTGTTAGTACACATAGCTGTGTAACTTTAAGTCATTTACTTAGCGTGTTAACTGAAATTCAACGCACAGGCTGCACGCACGGACGAAACTGAAGACAGCGAGCATGGAGTGCCGGCGACGAACAGAGATAGGCAATGGGCGGCGTTTCCCACATGGAAACAAGCGGGAAACGACGGGAATCGCTCAGGCAACTCACCCTCGACGCGTGTACATGCCCGGTGTGGCCGGAGGTGGGCTGCAGCGGCGACGCGAGCTCGCCGGAGTTGCGCCGACGGTGAAGAGAAAACGGACGGCGCGGGCGACTCGGGACGTCTCGGCTCGATTCCTGGAGCGAGGAGGTAGAGGGCGGCAAGGCGGTCCTTTCGCCCCACTCCAATCCGCAAGGGGGTGGCTATATCGGCGGCGATGTGGTGCGAGCTCGAGCAAGGTTTCGGCCATGGCGGCGGCTAGGGTTAGGGTTTCGGGTGAGAGGTAAGGTCAGAGGAGAGAGGGCGCCGTGGTGCTTTTATCCTCCTCACAGCTTCGTGGATGCTCGACGTGTGGAGGGGCTGCATCGTGTGGCTCTCTTCTTCCCTGCCATGGACGTACAGCTACAGGAAGAAGATGACCAATTTGCACATAACCCCCTGGCTCTACTTTTCTCCCTTTTGTTTTCGTTTTTCTGCTTCTGTCTCTTTGCACGAATTAATTGGGGCACTTAGCCAACTCGAAAACTTATGAAAATTTGCAGTAAATTCTTATTTAACCCAAAGCAGCCGTGGTAAAATTTTGAGATCATCTGGAGCAACTTTTCAGAACAAACTTGTTTTAGTTTCCTTTCTGCCAATTATTAAAAACATTTAGTTAAGGCATTTAATTAATTCAAAACCTCGTCATATTTGGTGGAACTTTATTATTTACCATAAGGAGGCACTGGTAGAAATTGGAGATCATTTTGATAAAGTTTGTAGAACAAACTTGTTACATTTTTGGTTTATTGCTGTGAAGGAATTTTATGTTTTCAGGGCTTTAATCAACTCAATTTTTGGTGCCCTCACTTGTGTGACCCTTATTTGACATAGGGAAGTCTTGGTTAAGTTTTTAGATCAATTGAATAAAGTTTCTAGAAGTAACTTGTTTGGGTTTTTCACCTTCCGGCAATTTTGGTATTTTTCCAATTGATAAGGCATTTGTTTACTTCAACCAAGGGTTGTAAAATTATTAGTGGAGGCTTGCAATAACAAGTTAACATACCCCACCACTTCTGTTGTGAGCTTTCTGAGTTGTGAAACTATTTGAGTTCAAGATGGAGTGAGAAATTTGAATACCTTTTCTTTTATTAACTTTTGGAATTTTTCCAAAGTTTTCACAACTTCCATAAATCAATCTTGGAACTTCCTCAACAATTTGGAAGCTCACAAAATAGTTTTGTTTTGCCCTTTGAGAAAATTCAATTTAGTAGAAAAATTGCAAGGATGGAATTTGAACAATATGTTGAATATTTTTATGAGGGTGCTACCACCTCTTTAATTTGTTTTCAACATTTGTTTTACATTAACCTTAGCAATTCATTAAGAACTTTGGTTTTGAAAACAATATGCAACCCTTAGAAGAAGCTAGATTGCATGCCTCTCTTTTTAGAAAACAATTGGCATTTTTATTATAGCTGCCAAACTATCAATTTGATTCTTGGAACTTCCTTGACAAGTATGGAAGATCAAGAAATGGTTTTCTTTATGAGTGGATTTGTTTTCTCTTAAGGCTTTGCAGCTTGCTTGATTTATTTTTAGGAATTTAATATGGATGCCATGATGCATGAAGAAAGGGAAAAGTGAAAATTTTACCCAAATTTTGGCAGTAACTTTCTGTAGCAGCCTAGGGCTGTTACACTGTATGTGTCCAGTCGTTAACGAAATCAATTTAAGCTTGAGATTTGATTGCTGACCTGAGTTCGTAGTTGATGTGATAATCCCCCATCTCTATCGCCCATTTGGCTATTCTTCCTGTCGCGTCCGAGTTTCTGATGATATCCGACATTGGTATTGAACTAACCACTGTTATGGGGTGTTCTTGGAAATACGGCTTCATTTTCCGGCTAGCCATAAAGACCCCGAACACCAACTTTTGCCAATGCGGATAGCGCTGCTTTGCTTCTGATAATACCTCAATGACGTAATAAACCGGTCTCTGGACCGGGTAACCCTTCCCATCCTCTTTGCGCTCCACAACAACTACTGCACTGACGGCTCGGGGGCCAGCTGCTACGTATAGCAACATAGGTTCTTTAGGACCTGGGGCCGCTAGTACTGGTGCTTCAGATAACTGTTTCTTTAGTGCCTCAAACGCCTCATCCGCCTCTTGATCCCATACGAATTTATCTGATTTCCTCAAGAGCCGATACAAGGGTATTGCTTTTTCTCCGAGCCTGGATATGAATCGGCTCAAGGCTGCTACGCAGCCCGTGAGCTTTTGAACATGCTTCAAATTTTCCGTCTTTTTCAGACTCTGGATGGCCTTGATTTTGTCCGGGTTTGCCTCAATTCCTCTCTCGGAAACGATAAAGCCGAGTAATTTCCCGGCTGGAACTCCGAACACGCACTTTGTCGGGTTAAGCTTCATCTGATACCTCCTCAAGTTTTTGAACGTCTCCTTTAGATCATCGATAAATGTCTCCTCCTTCCTGGTCTTGATAACCACATCATCCACATAGGCATGGACGTTGCGTCCAATTTGGTCCTCGAAGCACTTTTGAATACACCGTTGGTAAGTTGCGCCAGCATTCTTCAATCCAAACGTCATAGTTTTATAACAGAAGGCCCCAAAAGGGGTTATGAATGATGTTTTCTCCCAATCATCCCTGTTAAGCTTAATTTGGTGATACCCGGAGTATGCGTCCAGGAAGCATAACAAGTCACTCCCGGCTACTGCGTCTACGATCTGGTCTATCCTTGGTAGCGCGAACGGGTCCTTTGGGCAATGCTTGTTGAGACTCGTGAAATCGATGCACATCCTCCACTCGTTACTCTTTTTCATTACTAGAACCGGACTTGCTAACCAATACGGGTGAAACACTTCCATGATAAAGCCGGCTGTCAGTAGCCGAGCAATTTCTTCACCTATGGCTTTCCTTCTTTCCTCATTCATCTTCCTTAAGCCCTGCTTCACAGGCCTGGACCTGGGATACACGTGCAAACTGTGCTCCGCCAATTCTGTAGGGATACCCGGCATGTCGCTAGGTGTCCAGGCGAACACGTCCGCATTTGAACGAATAAACTCCACAAGTGCCTTCTCCTGCTCTCTTTCCAAGTTAGACCCTATAGTAAATTGCTTAGTGGAATCACCTTCAACAAAATCTATCTTCTTGGTATCTTGTGCTGCCTTGAATTTCGCTCTCTCGTCCTCAGTATTCGGCCTTTTCAAAGCTGTTCTATTATCCGGATTCACTTGAGACCGGTAATACTCGAGTTCTTCTTTTCTGCACGCTTGCTCGGCCATTACTGAATCTCCTTCGTCGCACTCGGCCGCTATATCCCGGTTCCCATGTACGGTGATGGTCCGTTTAGGACCTGGAATCTTTAGCTGCAAATACACATAGCACGGCCTAGCCATAAATTTAGCATAAGCCGGTCTCCCGAACAGCGCGTGATAAGGACTGCGCAATTTGACCACCTCGAACGTGAGCCACTCAACTCGATAATTATCTGTCGATTCTCCGAAAGCAACCTCCAAGGTGATCTTTCCCTCGGGGCTCGCCGCGTGACCCGGCACGATCCCGTGAAAGACTGTCGAACTTTTCTGTAGCTGGGACTCTTTGAGACTCATGCGTAAGAAGGTTTCCCAATACAGGATGTTAATACTACTTCCACCGTCCATCAGGACCCTTTTCAGCTCATAACCATTGACCTGTGGCGCAACCACCAATGCCAAGACTCCTGGGCGCTCTATTCTTTCCGGGTGATCTCTTCTGCTCCATGTTACCTCTTGTTCCGCCCATCTTAGGTATCCCGGCATGGCCGAGCAAACCGAGTTTACCGCTTGCTTTAATGTCTCTTTGTCCCTGCTAGAAGTTCCTGTAGTATGCACATGATATTGTCCCTTTAAATCAGGCGTACGTACCATACCGATGAAGATGTTGATCTAGCCGACCGTCACAGTAGATCCGGACTCGAGGTGATCCAACTCGGGCCCCCAGCCGGAATCGTCCACCATCTTTTCTCCTTTGCGGTCGATGTAGATCTCGCTGATGACAAGATTCTCCATGTTCTTCCGAGCTTCTCCCGTGATGTAAACACCTTTGGACGCAGGCCCCACGGTGGGCGCCAACTGTCGTGGGATTATCACGGCAGACGTTACCGGGGGTAACTGATCTTGGGGCAAGACGACACAGGCGTTTGGGAGAGGGTTTAGCTCAGAGGAAAACATGGTGGAAATCGATCTGGTAGCCGGCAATCAAAGTCGCCGAGTCTCCGATCTTGATATAATAACTCAACTCTGGGGTTACACTGGATGCTCGATATCAAGCGATATTGCTAGGGTTCTTGGATCTCTCCTAAACTAGACCTAGGGGTCGGTTTATAAAGCACCCGTACCCCCCTGGCCCGCTATCCAAGGCGCAGCTTGAATCCTATCCGGACACCGCTTACAAACCCTAACTTTCCTTACCGTAACCCACAATCCAGGTTACGAGGCCTACAAACTTTGGGCCTTCCAGAAGCTCCATTATCCTTAACCGGATTGCGCACCGTGTTCCTTGGGCCGGGTTATGCCTTGGAGTTAGCCTACCGGGTTATTATCCCTCCATCACTTTGTACAATCATAATAAGTATTAATGACATCATAGAGAACCGCAAAGAGGTACCTCTTGCCCCATGACATGGAAACAAGCCCATGTTACAATGACAAGATGAACAAACGGAGTAGACTCATCATCCTTTTTATTTCCATTCACTATTATGCATAGCTTCTTATTTTATTATAGGATGTGTTGTAGAGTCACTCAAGCTGTAAGTAAATTTCCACCATGATAAAGCATGGCTTGGGTTAGCGGCCCAATGCGTTTCTCTAGTCATATAGTTACTTACTCATCAAAACTTACTATTCCTCTATTTCATTTCGGCATGGCAGGAGTCCAAAAACAAAAGTACATGATATCAACCAAATGTAAATTTTTTTGTGCAATGTTGAAAGCTTTCCGGTGATACACGTTTATAGCTAGCTCCCAACCACACACTTGTCAAACTCAAAAGTTGTGGCTCCCATTATTGGGTCATGTTTATTAGATGCATAAAAAGTAAAGTATGCCTTCAAAAGTTCGTGAGAGTCCTATCCCAAGTTCAACCCATGACAATTAATAAAGTGAATATCTTAATTTAGAACATAAATAACACAATAACATGGTGAACATACTCGGAATAGCAATGAAGCTAATGGGAAGATATGGTGGACTCACTGGAAATACTTGGCTAAGGAGTGTTGGAAACAAGTTTTTACTTGTTGGAATTTTTAAATTTTTGGGCTAGCAAGAGGGAGATAGTTGACCAGCTACTATGCATGCATATGTCCATAGAACTTCTCATTTCATGACAAACTAAATAAACCAGCAATTAACATCAAGGACATGAATAAGAGATAGCTCAAGACAACATTATTGCAAATTTCTACACATAAAAAGCCTATAAATCATGCAAACATATGTATCTCTTCAAATCAACCATGGCATCCCTATTCCAAGTCATAATACTAGCATCCAATACATTCCAACCCCAAACTCCATTAGCTCAATCTCATATAAAATGATGGTGGTGGTCTTATCAAAATAAAAATAAAAATAAAAACTAGACGCTTCAAGTCTCTACGATAAATGCTTTGCTTAGAAAAACATAAAGTAGAGGTGTGCTAACCAAAAGAGTGTAGATCTAGTGGGGTGTTCATCACATCCCCAATCTTATGGCTTTCACCATTCTTGGATGTCTTGAGGCGCAGCTCCTCTATTCCCTGTGAAAAAAACTTCACAAAACATGTTTCTCCCATTCTTTTTCTGTGGGGTGAGATTAGCAAGGACAAACAAATCACATGCTTGCTGTGCAAAATTCCAAATCAAATGCTCCAGTAGATAGACAATAAGGTTCATTATGTTGTATGTTCACTCTCTTTCTTTAAAGAATCATGGAAATTCGATTCCCAAGCCCAAAGAGTGCATAAAACAAAAGAAGGCAGAATCTGTCCAAAAAAGCAGCAGCAGCAAAACGAACGTTTTTCCCTAAGCTAGACTCGTCAAAAAATTAAGCCAATTTTTTTGCTTACAGAGGACGAAAAGTTGCAGAACATACTAAAAAATTAGCTCAATCTGACATACCAATAAAAAAAGTAAAATCATACGGGGATAAGACTCGTGCTGAAACAGAAATTTCATGCACTAGGATAGCAACTTATAAGTCCAAATGGGTTTGACTTGAATCTTCATTGAAAACTCCAGAATTAAAACAAAAAAACTAATCTCTTGAGACAGCAAGAGGATACTAGGAAAATCCAAACAAAAACAACCGGGTTGCCTCCCGTAAAGCGCTTTCTTTATAGCCATATAGCTAGGCTTTACTTACTTGATAATCAAGAGGGATAAAGCTCATGAGGGAGCTTTGTAACACCCGGGGGATTCCCCCCAAATAGAAACTTGGTTGCTTTTTCTTTTTGCATGGCATTGCATCATGCATTTTGCATTGCACTTTGCTTCAAAACATTTCTGGAAAATTCAAACAAGTTTAAACTTTGAAACATGCTCAAATGGTTCCAATTAAAATTGCAAACAAATCAGTTTGATAGTTGGGAATAATAAAAATGGGTTTGTTTTCAAATTGGTATTAAATGAAACCCTATTTGAAATTCAAATAGAAAATTCAAATCAAATTGACATTTTTAATTTCTGAAAATAAAGTTCACAAACCTTGACCTCACTGTTTTGTAATTCAATAAAAATTATTTCATAAAAATAAAACCCTAACACCTATTTCTATTTCTCTCTTCCTATTCTTTTACAAAAAAAAAACAAAAAAAACAAAAGAAATAGAAATAAAACCTCTCGGGCTGGGGAGGCAGGCCAAGGCCCACCTACAACCTAGCCCATCTCCCTCTCCTTGCAGCCCACCAGGCCTCTCCCCCTCTCTCTTTCGGGCCCAGCCTTTCTTCTTCTTCCCTCCGTACAGAGCCACGAGGATGTCGCTGTCCTCCCATGGTACTCCCTCTCACTTCCTCCTCCTCTCCCATAAAGCTCCCTCCTCCCCCTCCTGGAACCCTAGTTCCTCTTCCCCCCTTCCTCCTCTCTAGCGCCGCCGATTTCCCTCTCCCCTCCCCTGTTTTTCTCTGTTTCCCTTTGCTCTGAACTGCACCGAGAGGGAGAGTCGAAGCCCCTCTCATTGCCCCCTCGTCAGGGGCTCTTTCAAGACGAGTGGAGCCAGGGAAAAGCTCCGCGCTGCCGTCGTCCACCTCTACGTGCAAGGGATTGACAGCAGAACGACTACATCACCGGCGGCAACCTCGTCTTCCACCCCGGCCGGCAAGATTCTCCGGCGAATTTCCGGCGACCTAGACCTCCTCGAGCCCGATCGTCTACTCCGAACCCCTCCCGGTGAGAATCTCGTCCGATTCCCCTCCTCCATGGGCTCGTTTATTGGCCATAACGCCGCCGCCATGGTCGTCCATCTGTCGCTCCGCCATGGCCGAGCACCACGCTCGTGTCCGTGCGTTTCTGCTGCACGCCCTGGTGCCTATGCATCTCCGCGGTGCAGCAAACACCCTCTGGCACGCACGGGGTACTCCCCTGCACATCGTAAACACCCGGAGCGCCGCCAGTTCGTGGTCATCACCGTCGTTCTCCGATCGCCGTTGTCGAGCTGCAGCAGACGCACGCACAGACTGAATTTTTTTCTTCAGTTTCGACAGTTAACGGGGCGGGTTTGCCTCTTATTCATTCATGCCCTGATCCCATCACCAAACACGCAGTAGCCCAGTGGCTAAGCCACCCCGTGCGCGCCGCGAGGTCGCGGGATCGAACCCTGCCCCGGCCGATTAAAGGCCACATTTTTGGCCATTTCTTCCACGCAGGAGTCCGGTCCCACCTGTCATTGACCCCCGTTGCCACCTCACTTCCCACACGCCACTGTGGCGCTGGCCCCGCACGGCAGAGACGCAGGGCCAAGGTGCACTGTGTGAGAAACATCCCAGGGGCCTCCCTGTGGTTCCTTTTTCCTTATAACTCCCTGTAAATCACAGTTTGGTCCCTGTTTTCTTTTTGCCCCTAAAAATTGCAAGAACAACTCAAAATAAAAATGTAAAATATGTTTTTCAGTCAAAATTCGATGTACTTTCTGATTATCACCCTTGTTCTGCAATTTGGACAATTAAATTTAAGGTCATTTAATAATCCTTAAATTGATTAACTAAATGGCATAATTAATAACTTTCACATGGTTGCTCCAAATTAAATACTCAAAACATGAATTCCATCCAAAATTAAATGCCACACTTGAATATCAACTTTGTGTTCTGGTTTGCAACCTTTAAATTGAATAATTGTTTCACCTCTTATTTAATGCATTTAAATTGGTAATATGCTTAACTAAATCATTTAAAATTGTTTCCCAACATGTCAAATATGTTTTCCAATCCAAATTTCCTGTACTTTTCAAATATGCAATTTGTTTACTGTTTTGAACATTTCAAATGGTTTCAAAAATTCAAATTCAAACAACTCTTTCAAATTTGGTCAAATTCATAACTAATTCAAATTTAATTCAAATGGCACATATAAAATATGTTTTCCATGCAAAATTGAACAAGCTTTCCAAATATAAACTTTGTTTCCTGTTTTGAATAATTAAAAATTGGTTAACTAATTTAAATCTTGTTTAAATCATTTAAAATTACTAAATTCATAACTTGGTCAAACTAATATCTTTTTGAACATATGAAATATGTTTTCAAACCAGAAAAGTATAATCCTTTCAAATATGAATTTTATTTAATGTTTTGAACAAATAAAAATTCAAATAATTTTATACTTGAATTAAATTCATTTAAATCTTGTCCAAACTTGTTTAATTCATAATTAATTCATTTTAAATCCTTTGTCAACAAATGAAACATGTATTCCATCTAAAATTTTGTGTTCTTTCCAAATATGAATTTTGTTATCTATTTGGAACAATTAAAATTGGTGAAAACAACAAATGCTTGTGTAACTCATTTAAGAAGCCAAATTTCATAACTTAATAAATAAATTTCCAAACTTGGTAAACACCTTTTCAAATTGAAGCTATTGTTGTTTTCTCATTGTTTTACTCATCCATGCATCATACTAATCAACTTTCACATGATGGTTATTTGTAGATCATTTAATCCAACCTTAATTCATGGGCTTTCCATATGCAATCCAAATTGCATATAGGTCCATTTAATTATGTTACCATGTCAACTAGCTTATCTTGATGCATCAATTAAATTGTCATGCATCATCCCATGTTTGTGCATTATGCCATGTTATTGATTATTTGTCTCTCTGCGTTGTTTGTTTGCTTCTTCCCGAATAGACGACGACGTTGAGACAGACGAGGTTTACGACACTACTTCAGAGGAGTTAGCCCAGTACCAGGCTACTGAGTTTGCAGGCAAGTATTCACTCACATGAACCATTGTGTCCTTTCCACACTGGATACCGATACTTTCCGTTGTCTAATCTGCTAGCCTTAAGATTCGTTGCTTGTGTTCCGATCCTATCACATGTTATCCTATAACCCTGATATAGCCTATCCTCCACACCTATAACCCCGTTGCTTGTTGCCTGTGTCTTACTAGCATGCTTAGGGTTGTTTATGCTCGAGTCTGATGTCCGTTATTTCTGTTACCATATTTATTATGTTCTGGGGCTCGATGTTAAACAACAACCTGTTAATGTTGAGGTAATGCTAATTTGATGATAAGGCACCGGCAGGAGGCCGGGTATGGTTTTGAGGCCTGCTAGTGTTGAACTCAGGAAAAATTCTTGTCCTCTAGATCCATGATGAGCGCGCTAACCGCATGTGGGAAGCGTGTATGGGCGCCCCCCTCAACTTTGATTTGATTCGCATCTCATCCAAATCGCCTCATTTAGTTCGGGTTTTCCATTTGCCGCATGCATATGCAGGTGCGAACCCTTGGCGCCAGGGTGGTAAATTTTGTAGTCGGCATTTAGGGAGACACATTCTTAGAGTGCTATGAGGGTCCCCTTTTCTTCGTGGGGCTTGATTAGCCGTGCGCTCAACTGCACGGGGTTCTTTGGGCTTGATGCGAAGAAGAGTTGGGTTGTGTTGAGTACCTCGCTTGGTGGGTTGATCCCCCATCTGGCGGGTTATTCTTACGTGTACGGCCAAATTGGTGCATCCCTGCAGGGTTAAATCTTGTCGAGAAGCCGTGTTGTCCGCGGTTATGGATGACTTGGTGATAGGGCTGGCTAACAAGGATTAGACAACGTACACCTAATTAATAATAATTTGACTAGTAATAGGCTTAATGACACAACAACTGGAACCTTCACTAATCCAACTGTGTGAGTTATCCTCGGATTGCTTCTTTGGATAAGGGGCGAGATCCAGGATGGGTTTGTTTGAGGTTAGTGGTAGTTGGTTCCGATACGCTATCTTATCCCTTTCTTTTAGCCGGAATGTTGTAGCGTGTCTCTGTAGTTGGTTAGGCAGCCCGCTGCCGCACTTTTGTATCACCTATCTTCCGTTGAACCCAAAGCATCTGTACTTGGTGTTGCCGGGTACATTTTGGTACCTTGTGCGTCTTGCTTGCCAGTACTCGTCTGTACTGACCCCTTTGGGGCTGCGTGTTCTGCAGACTACGTTTCCGAGGATCCCCATGGTGGCTACTACGTGGAGTATGACGAGGCTGCTGATGAGTAGATAGCGGACCCGGGCAGGATCCGAGACTTCGTGGATGGGCTCCGTCTTTTTGTTTCCGGCCTCTTAGGCCTATTTGGATCTTGTCTGTACTCAGACACTTTGGACGCTTCCGCTGTGATGTAATGATGACTTGTTGGGACATGTGTCCTCTGGATGATTGTATTTGCTATCTCTGCTCTAGTGAGAGTTATTTGCCACTTATTTCTATTTCTTTGTGTCTTAGAGATTTGTTGTGATATCACTTGTTCAAATGCTGTTGACGTACCATGTGTGTATGTTATGAAGTACGTCAATGGAAGTAGTCGGATTTCTATGGGATGGTTTACGCAGACGATGAATAATAGAGGTTGGTTGTCACACGTTTACGTGTTGGCCTACTCATAATGAGATGCGGGTGCCGGTAAGCCCCGTAAGCCAATTATCTACTGTTTAGCGGGCTGTGAGTATCCTCTAGAAGTCCGGGTGCGACAAGCTTGTTCTTCAGCGTGCCCCTCTTCCTTGGGAAGTGCTCCATGCTTTTCTTGTGAGGGAACTGAAAATTGAAATTCCCTTCCTTGGAGTCGATGATTGCACCTGTAGTACGAAGAAAAGGTCTAGCCAAAATAATAGGACTAGGGGATTTATCCCCCGTATCCATAATAATTAAATCAACGGGTACGAAAGTCATGTGCAATTCAATCATAACATCTTTTACCTGTCCTATAGCATGTTTAGTAGAGTTATCAGCAAGGACAAATTCACTTGAGCACTTTTCTAAATTTTCTAGTTCTGGCAATTCATATAATTCTTTAGAGAGTACCGATACACTAGAACCTAGATCTAACATAGCATGGTGAATTTCTTTTCCAATTGAAACTAGAACCTTGGGGATCCATGCATCCCCAAGCTTAGGAGGTATCATGGCCTAATTCTTGTACCTAGCAATTTTTTCTTGCAAGACATGATTAGCAATATAAGATCCAAAGCCAGGTTGATTAACATTTATAGTGGGATCACTAGCAAATTTTTGTAGAGTAGCAATAAGTTCTTGCAAGATACTTTTTTCTAAATCAAGCAATGGATCCTTAATTTCAGTAAGCATCATAATTTCCTCTACTTTACTCTCTAATTTAGCTAGCATGCTTGATTCATGAGGACTAATTTCATCTTTGCTAGCAAGATAAGACATATATGGAAGTAAATATTCAGGGTACTTCACTATTTCATTCAAAGTTTCTTCTAAGCTAGTAGGGACATGCTCACTTGTATTCTCAGCAATATGATCAATATTTTCAATAATAGGAGCAACAATAGTAATAGAATTCATTCCTACACTAGGTTGTGCTTGTGGCTTTCCTGCTGACATGCTTAATAGAGTTGCTTGATTATCAGCTAATTTTGACAATGCTTTATCTAAATTCGAAGATTGAAGTTGCAATCCTTTAATATCACTACTAATGGATACAATAGACTTATTTAACTCATGTATAATAGCATTGTGACTAGCAACTTGTTCCATAAGCAATTTATTAGATTCAGAAATTTCACTAGAAGGCTTCCACTTATTTTCATTAGCATTAGGATATGGAACAAAAGGTTTATTTGGCACATAAGGAGGTTTACTATATGAATTGTAAGCATTACCAAAACCATTGCTACCATAATTCCTAACAAAATTAACATCCACACTTTCAGAATTACTACCAACTAGCTCCTGCAAAGGCACATTCTCCATATTTTGTTTATTAATAAAAGCAAGAATAGTGTCCATTTTAGAAGACAAATCATTGGTTTCTTCGATTGAGTTTATTTTATTAGTGGGATTGGGTGCTCTTTCAGTATTCCATTGACTATAATTTTGCAATATGCTTTCTAATATGCTCTTAGCCTCACCTACAGTTTTACTCATAAAGGCACCTCCAGCAGCAGAATCAAGTATATTTCTAGACATGTAGTTTAGACCATTATAAAAAGAGTGTAGTATGGTCCATTCATTTACTCCATGTGATGGGAATGTTCTAATCATTAATTTAATTCTATCCCATGCCATGGCTGCATGTTCATTATCATTTTGCCTAAATGAGAGGATATTATTCCTATTTTGCAAAATTTTAACGGGAGGATAATATTTCTTAATGAAAGTTTCTTTTAAATCATCCCAAGACTTTATACTAGCTGTAGGTAGTGAAAGTAACCATTCTTTAGCCTTTCCTCTAAGTGAAAAAGGAAATAATTTCAGTTTTAAAACACTACTTTCCACATTTTTTAATTTTTGCATATCACATATTTCCATGAAATCATAAAGATGCATAGAGGCATCCTCCATAGTACTACCACCAAATTGCTCTCTAGTAATTAAATTCAATAAACTAGGACTTACTTCATAGCTTTCAGCTTGTATTTCAGGTGTAGTAATTGGCCTAGCAATGAATTGGTCATTGGGTGTATTTGTGTAGTCACTTAATTTAGTTCTATCACCCATTTTAACAGTTTTTATGTAGTTTTTAATTTTTTAAGCAAAAATGAAAAGTAAAGTAACTAGGCAAATTCGAAATACTAAAATAAACTAGATAACTAAATGCAAAACTAAAATGCAAACTAAAATAAAATATGCAAGACAAAACAAAAACAAGAACAAAAACAAAAACAAGACAAGAAACAAAACAATCTACTTGAAAGAAGGTGGAGATAGAAAGGACGGTACTCACGTAGGTGCAACCTCCCCAAGCTTAGGTGTTTGCACACCTTGTTGGTGATGAAGACTTCTTGTGAGCTCCCTTGGACAACTCCTTCACCTATGGCTCCCCGGCAACGGCGCCAGAAAAACGCTTGATGGCTAGGTTGAGACTCCAAGTGCAGAGTGTGTAGCTAGTGGCAAGCCTTCTTCCCCACGAGGGTGACTCGAGGGTTTATATCGAACTCTTGGGGAGCCAGTATTTCAGCAGTTGTCTTCCAAGCTTCCTCCAGGATCCTGCAAACAAGTAGAGAATTTTGTGCCCTCAACCTTACCAAGTGGTTGTCAAGCACAAGGTGTGAGACTTCTAAATTGCAATGCAAAACTGAAAGTAAATGTGCAATAATTAAATCTACTACTAAATGCAAATGAGAAAATAAATATGCAATGGATTGTTTTTGTATTTTTGTGATGCAAGTGGTAATGGAGATAATGTAAATTCGAATTGGAGATGCAAGTAAAGTAAAGTGCAAGTAAAGTAAATTGCGGCAAAGTAACTAGAGTGTTTTCTTATAATTAAAATAGGACCGGGGTTCATGGTTTCACACTTGCATTCTCTCAAATAAAGTGGTAGACGGTGGATATAAAGAATTACATGTGAGATTACAATAACATGTTTAACATTGAGTACTTTCATATGGGCATCACGTCCTAGCATAGAGATCTCAACGGTCCTATTGATCCCTCTTATACTCCACCAAGATGCGAAATAAATCATAACACCTCGATAATTAAGGAAAAACCAGAGTATAGCTTTAAGCAATGTGACATGAAGTTGAAGTAAGAACTTGCTAGATCTAGTCATGGAGATTGATTAGTGTCACTTCAAATCCCCGGTAACAAGGTACTCCTTTTTATCCCTAGTGAGGTAACTAAGAAAGGTTTAACAAAACCTAAGTGGATCGCTGAACTTCTGTCACTTTCACAGCACTAGCCACCCCCCGTTACTCCAACTAATGCACCCATCACCCCACACACGCTCTCAAGAACTAGATTGATCAAAGCTAGCAAATAAGAACGGGGTACATAAGATACATCTACTCAAATAACTCAAGAGAAACAATTTCAATCTCAGATTCAATAACTCATAGAAAAGATCCACCACATAGGAATTACAACGGTGCCCGTAATTATGTGAGGCAGCTCATACAGATCCAATTAGTGAAGCACATAGAGAGAGAGATACAAGTGCGACTTCCACAAACCCATAGCCCTGGGGTGTACTACTCCCTCTTCATGGAGATGTCGATGGAGATGACGTTGGAGGGGTAGGAGATCACACCGGCGGCGCCCCGCCGGAGTTTTCCCCCTCCAATCTGGAACTCCAGGTCTCTGTTTCGGTGTTTCGGCGGCGCTCTTCTCCATAAGGGTACGGGGGACCCTTTTTATAGTCGGTTTTAGGTCAAGACGGAGTCGGTAAGTCGAAGATGGAAGGAATTGGGGCCACAGGGGCCAAAAGGGGGCCTCTCACGCGGCCAAGGAATCTGGCCACGTGGAGGGTCCTCTTTTGGGCCTCCTTGCCCAATTCTCGTGGATCCTTCGCCCGCAAGTCTTCTCCTTCCAAGAAAATGACCCCCGCAGATTTTTAGGTGATTTCGCGGAAGTTTGCCCCCTGAAACGTCAAAAATATAGAACAAGCAGGGTTAATTCCATAAAAGTTGGGGGACTTTGTAATTTAACCCCAAAATACTATAAAACATTGAATTATACCCTTATATGATGCAATATGTAATAGAAAACCATGTGAAAATATGCAAAATTCATCTATGCATTTTACATGCATCAGTCCGCTATCGCGATGCCCAGTGTATTATCTCTGCTGACTTGCACCGCTTGACTGAGCGAGTATAGGCGGACCATGGAGTAGTGCAGCGGATTGCTATGGAACATATAGAAGATGTCCGAAAACCGCAGTACTATCCTATCCGCGCCGGTTGATTCGACGAAGCCCAAGTCCTTTGGCACCATGGCAATGAAAACCAGGTATGATGGATCCTTGGATTCAATAAGGCGTGATTCAAGATAAAGAATGCTGTCATGCAAACTCCGCATATCCCCACTTGCGACCTTGAGCTTGTTCTGGTTAAGCATAGGCTTACCCATCACATGCACCTTCGGCGTATGCTTAGATGTAGGTGGGCCGTCATGAACACGGAGCGGCATCTTAGCAGGCTGGCTCGCGGACTTTGCGGCCTTGGATCTAGGTCCTCTTTTCCGCGGCTTCGGCGCTTTCGCAATGCACTCCTTCTCAATCTCCTCATTAGTCGCCTTATGGATTGTGCCAGGGCTGAAAATAACTCCTCCCTTCGCACTTTTCTGAGTCTCGGTGCAGGGGCGACATCTGGAGGCGTGTCTTCCTGAGAACCGAATAGACGCTTGCAATTGGATTTATCCGCGGGAGGAGCCTCACCACGAGCCTCCGTGCTATGGTACGGTTCTTCTGGGGGAGGAGCAATGTAATCTCCGCCATCAAAGTCATCAGCGATGAAATCCATGGCATCAAGATCGTCATCCGCCGGGTGTTGTGCCATCTCCATGTCAAGGGTAGGCGACGGCGCTATGACTGTCTTGCCATGGCTTCGCTCCGGCGCTTCTAGAGGGGTTGTTTTCGAGGTGGTGCCTCGCGCCGGTAGTCCTAGAGGCGATGTCTGCGGGGTGGCGCCCCTCTTCCCCAGGCGAATCTGGCTCTTCGGCCATTCCATGTTCCAAGGTAGGCACTAGAGCAGCGTCAGGGTATCGGGGTCATCTTCTTCCTGGTAGGGTTGAATGGGAGGCAACAAGTCGTCGTAGCCCGCCAGCACCCGAAGCAATCGAACTCTATATACGTCTTCGCGCATCGGCCTATTGTGGAACTTGCGGGTTGCCGGTTGAACGATCATACCCACAGCAACATCCTTCAACACGCCGTCCACTGTGTGTAGAAGAGTGCATGGAACGTCGGTGTTCTGCGGAAAACATGCAGGGCGTCAGAGATGCCAGTCTAAGGCAAAGGAAGATCGACGCTCCAACGCTTAACTATTTACCTGGCTGGCGATGACGTCGAGCTCCTCTAGTGGCGAGGGGCCAACGACGGTGGGCGTGCTAGTGATGACTGGCGAGGGACCGCCAGTGGCGGGCGTGCAACTGATGACCATTCGGTCGTTCGATGGTGCACGCTCTTCATTCGGCGGAGGACCGCCCACTTTGGGCGTGCAACGGATGCTCAGGCGGCTAGAGGCGGGCGGAGTCACCATCGGCGCCGTGTTGTAGGCGGGCGGAGTCACCAGTGGGTCCGCCACCGTGGCGTTGGCCGGCGAGACTCTGAACAAGTCTCTTGAGTTGCTGCCCTGCACGCTAGGCACCGGGCACGGCCCCACTTGACCTCCTTCATTCCATCGAGTAACCACATCGTAGATGGCAGGCAAAACGCTGCCCATTTGTTCTGCCAAAGCATCTTTGACAATATTCGGAATATCGGCAACTTTGTCCTTGAGGTATGCAATCTCGCGATCGCGGGCTTCGTCACGTTGGATATCTTCCACGGTATTCCTTCTATTCCTTCTCGCCTCCTTGGGCTCCTTGTAGTACTCTCTGAGCTTCGTCGTCGTGCCCAGGCCACAAACTCGGCCACCTGACGGCCTTTTGTGCTTATCCTTCCCCTACGTCACGTTCACCGCCCTGTTGAAATGGTCGTCCGACGGGCCATGCAGCCTCGGCATGGATACCGAGGTTCCACCACTTTCGATTTCTGTGTTCTGCACAATTAGCGTGAACCGTTTAGAATTCCACCAGTACACTATGATGCAATCGACTTGATTGTCGAGAGAAAACTAATTAGGGTGGTGTATTTACTTACCAAGTTTTTATACAACTCTTTCACCTTCTCATCATCGGTAGTATACTCATTAGCTACGGGTCATATTTAAACCGGACCCTGATGAAGTTTTTTGTCCGCGGCGAGTACCTTGCAAGGGGGTCAGGGATGCCCTCTGCTGCACGTTTGGCGTCCTCCTTCTCCCAATTGGGAATCGCCGCTCTGTAACCGCCGCATCCCAGTTTGTGGGAACCTATGTTCAACCGCCGCATCTTCTGCCCCCAATCACTATTAGCCTTGGCGACTTCGCTCTCGCAAAGTAGCTTGAAGTCCCGGAGTTCAGCTTTGGTGATGTTCGGCTCACTCGCTAAAACCTCATCCAAGATTTTTTTGGGGTTCAAGACCGCAACCTTCACCCGGTGTTTCCAGTTGGACAAGGAGGTGTTCATCTTACCAATGACGGCATTGTTGACCGGATTCCCCTCCAGATTGTCGTTATTGTACTTAAACGGCTCTTCTGGCGGATGCGGGTACAAGTATCGTCTGTGCAGCTTTCTAAAGAGAACAACCCGATAATGGGTATTCTCTTTTTTCCTTAGATCGTCGGTGGAGATCCTGACAGTTTCCCGGACCATGCAACCGATTTGGTTTCCGAATCCTTTGACCACCGACTCGGGCGCGATAGGATACCCACTGCTATCAATTTCCGTGATCTCTTCACTGTAGGTGCGGAGACTGTTCCTTTTCCGTTTTCTCGTTGCCGTCTTCTTCTTGGATTGGCTACCACCATCTGTCTGACCGCTGGCATCAGTGGTGTCATTTCCGCCGGCGGCGCCACTGGTGGTATCACCGGAGCCACTAGTCGTGGCGTCATCCTCCTCGCCACCGCTAGTGGCCGCGTCAGCCCCGACATACGCCGTCGGGTCGTATTGCTCATCTTCTTCGTCAGAGATTTGCCAGAACGGCTTAGAACCGCCGGCCTCGTCGTTGTGTGCCATGTTCTGAAGGGGGAAATTATTGGTTAATCTAAAGGCAACAAAAAATCGACATACTACTCGATCACGGGAAAACGGCTAAGTCCTAAATTCACCGAAAAGTCCGGCATGACCTTTGCTAATTTTCTAACACTAGAGTGCTCGATTCTCGCCGAAACGGAAATTAATCAACATTTCGGTGAAAATGGGCAACTCATTTGAATTCCCTGCAAAGTTTTAAATGGCTCGATGGCCGGAAAGATTTCCAAAAGTGGTACCAACACCAAAAGTGGTACCAGCAGCAAATTGCACATTTTGACAAGTACCAATTGCAACACCAAAATCTATTCCCTGCAAATATTGACAACTCCAGCACCAAAATATTGCTTGGACAAGTACCAGCACCGAAATCTGTTACATATTTAACTGTACAACAACAATAGCACTTCTCTATTTGTGTACAAATTTCTAACAGTAGCAACAGCCTAGCAGTAGCTCTATCTGATGAAACATAGATCATGAGAACCTAACTACAATAGCAGTAGCCTAGCAGCATCACTAGCAATAGCCTAGCAGCAGCCGAGAACCTCAAATATTGTGAGGCATACAGCAGCAGCCTAACAGCAGCCATACATATGATGACATTTCGGTGACAGTGTCGTTTTGGAGTAATTCATTGTCGCACTAATATGATGTCATTTCTCATAGCATCAAACATTCATTAAATATTACATTGCTCTTACTGCAATATTGCATGCTTGCACTACTCGTACTCCTAGAAATAAAGCAAGCAAAACAAGCTTTTTCTGCTGGAAAGGCAAGAATTGTCCTTAAAGCAATATTTCCAACACAGCTAAGAATGTTGAAAAATGTTCAGCTTAACTGAAAAATGTTCAGCTTAACTTTGCAGTAGCCTACTCCTGCAAATAAAGCAAACTTTCCAGTAGTCTACTGCAAAATATGCAGTAGCCTACTCCTGCAAATAAAGCAAGCAAAATTTGCAATTCATCTTAACTGAAAAATGTTTAGTACCGAGTGGTTCAGGCATACAGTATACCAAATCTTGAGTGGTTCAGGCAAAAAAATATAGTACTCATGTAGTTTCTATCAAGTTCATTGATGCAAATTCTTGTGCTATTTCAGCAAGTAGAAACCATATGTCCTAATGTTGTGCTATTTCAGCAAGTAGAAACCATATGTGTTATTTCCTGCAGCCTCCAGTTTTAGCATCTAAACTGATCATATGATTTTAGAAAATTGGGTTCCTGTAGATTCTAAGCTTATTTGTTTTGCTCTAATCTGGTCGAGACTCGAAAGAATGCTTCCGATGTTGAGGCTGAATTTACTGAACCAACCAGATGATGAAGATTTATAGTGGTTGATGGTGCAGACTGCAGAGAGGAGGAATATCGAGCTAATTAACTGGCTTGGCAGTCACGGATGTCTGAATTCTCGAGTCAAAGGAAGAAGAGGCTTGACACTTGACAGCCAAGGAATATACTAGTACTCTCTTTTGAAGAAAAGAAAAACGGTGCATTCTACTCTGTAATGTGTACAGTGTGCATTGTGTTAGGAGCAACAAAGGTCCCTGCATCTGCTCATGTGAGCCCTAAACCAAGAAGAGGCTGACCTACCAAGATTAACAAAATAAACAGAGCCAAAATGGCTTATCCTACGACTACGAGAGTACGAGTACTACTCAGAGGAGTAACTAGACGCGCGCAGAGGTTCTAGTTATAGCTCGGTAGGATGACTGCCGAGATTAACCGGAACTGAATTTTTTTAAATTGCAGAGGTATATATGTATGAAGGGGGACAGTAATATTCCGTCTTCTTGGCCTTTTTGCCCTTGCGGCGACCTTCCGTCCCATCTAACACATCATCATCATCATCGTCGTCATCATCATCCGGTTTTCCTCCGTGGAGCTCGCCCCTGATATTCAAAAATCTCAAGTCGTTCCTTGCTTTCGGCCCATCTTTGGTCCTCTCCGGCATGTTGAGCAGGGTGCCAAGCAGACTCTCGCACAGTTTCTCGTGATATGCATGAGGTCAAGGCAATGAGGCGTGCGGAGAATCTTCCAGTACCTCAGGCCCCATAGAACAGACCTTGTTTTCCATACACCCTCTAACGGCGCCGGCGCCTTTCGATTCTTTCCCGGCGCAGGGCACTCTTTCCAGTTCTTCAACAGCTCGTCGATTTCCTCGCTGCTCCTTTGACGTGGGGATCTTTGCATCTCAACTTCATTGTTGAACAAATCTTTGCGTTTTCTCCATGGGTCATCCTTGTGAAGCCACCTTCGATGCCCCAAGAACACGGTTTTCGAAGACCCGGGGTTTCTCTCTAGCTGGAGATACATAGTGTCATCCATGCACCTAACGCATGCACAGAATCCGTGCGTCACCTGCGCCGCGACATATCCGTAACCGAGGTAGTCATGCACCATCGTGATGAGCGCAACTCTCATTGGGAAAAACGTTTCTCCATAGGCGTCCCACGTATTGGCTGGCTCGTCCCACAACGTGGCTAGCTCCTCTTCCAACAACTGGACATACAGATTGATGTGTTACCTGGTTGTTTTGGCCCTTGAATAAGCATACTCATCTGTATGTACTTTCTCTTCAAGCACAACCAGGGGGTAGGTTGTACATACATACAAACACAGGCCAGGTGCTATGGGTGCTGCTCTGGTTGCCAAAAGGATTTAAGCCATCCGTACTCATGCACAACCTGATGTTCCTCGGATCGTCCCCGAATTCGGGTATTTGATGTATAGCGCCTTCCACTGGCTAGCATCTGAGGGGTGTGTCAGCATCGTGTCATCCTTCTCCGGATCAATTCCATCATCCTTTTCTGGCTTCTTCCTTTCCGCGTGCCATCGCATGAGCTTCGCCTGTGTGGGGTCTGCGAAATACCGCTGCAGACGGGAAGTTATCGACAAGTACCACACCACTTTTCGAGGAGAGACCTTCTTCCCTGGCTTGTATCGAGTTGCATCGCACACCGGGCATATGGTTCTCTCTGCGTCCATGCCCCGATAGATGATGCAGTCATTAATGCAAGCATGGTATTTCACGTGAGGTAAATCCAGAGGGCACACGACTTTCTTGGACTCCTCGATGCTCGTTGGACACTTGTTCCCCGTGGGAAGACGGCCGTGCCAGAATGCCATGTTCTCATCGTAGCTCGCATCAGTCCATCGGTGTTTTGTCTTCATCTCGAGGGTCCTTAACGTTACGTTCAGATGGGTATCCTCGCTCACGCATCCTTCATACAATGGAGTAACCGCGTCTATCTCGAGTTGCGACAGCTTCGATTTCTCTCTAGCAGCAGCTCTGGTGTTGCTAGTCTCCTTGAGAAGCAGAGCTTGAACATGAGGGTCCTGCACCCAGTTCGACAACGATGTCCCGACATCTTCATCATGATGTCCTTCGTCTTGATTATGATCATGTCCGACATCTTCATCATGATGTCCTTCGTCTTGATTATGATCATGTCCTTCATCTTGATCATGATGTCCTTCATCATGTACGGGAGACTCTTCATCTTCATCACTTGTCGGGTAAAGAGTGTAGCCATCCATGAAACCACGACGGATAAGGTGCGACTCCAAGTCACCACAATCGTATCTGATCAAGTGTTGCAGTTTGCATCTTCGACAAGGACATCTTATCTCTGTCATGTTATTTCGAAACATTTCGGCCGTCGCATGTTTCATAAATCTAGCCACGGTGCCTGTGCTTATATGCATGGTTGCCTGCATAGTAAAAAAAGATCAAAGGACAAATTAATTAGAATCAAATTACATAATATATGGATGATGCATGCATGGTCGTCGACGGAAAAATTCGGCATGACCTATGCTAAAAATAGGACATTCTCAGAGTGCATGGTCGCCGAAATGGAAATGAATCAACATTTTGGCAACACATGACAACTCATTTGTAAGACATCCACAACTTTCATCAAAAATACGCAACACAATTTCGCATATGTATATATGCAACCATATATATATATGAATCTTTTGTGACGACGCACCGGCCGATACCGAGCGAGATCTATGAGAGAGCGAGATCAAGACACACACATATACATATCCCTCCAACAACTCACCAACTATAGATCTTGCCGACTCGAGACCGAGAGAGTGTGTGTGGCTATAGGGAGTGAAAAAGATGGAAGAGAAAGTGGTAAAGTGAGATATGGGGGCGGAGAGGAGTGTTTACTAGATTCCCCTCACATATATATCAAATAAAATAGGTTAAATAAGTTTTAAATGGTGGGAAAATGGGGGAAATGGGGTGGTGAGGAGGTGGGGGCGACCAGATCTAAAATGGGGTGGAGATGTAGGGGGATGAGAGGTGGGAGGGGGTCCCAACCACTTAAATGGCTCCCAGGTATACCCGTGACGCACCGTTCTGCTGGTGCGTCACGGCTATGTGGGATAGGTGCGGCGCACGGGGCCACGGTGCGTCACGGCTATGGTTACTATACGTGGAACACGTAGCCGTGACGCATCGTGGCCCCGTGCGCCGCGCCTATCTCACATAGCCGTGATGCACCAGAAGAACGGTGTGTCATGGGTATGACTGGGAGCCTCGCCACCCTGGCCCCACACTTTGGCGCGGAGCGCGCACAGTTTGGTGCGCCACGGGTAAGGGGATAGGCATGACGCACCCTGGCGTGGTGCTCCATGGCTATTAGGTGTGACGCACTGAATTGCAGGTGCGTCACGAGTATGGTCACTCCTATAGCTGTTTTCCTAATAGTGACGATTTATAGCTCCACCGCCACCCAAACCCTAGCTCAGGAGACAGAAGTTCTTATTCTGGCACTTTGACAGGGTGGGGAAGTGCCTCTGGAGCCATCTTCATGGATGTTGTTGCCTCCCGCGATGATGCGGGAGTAGTCCCTCCGTGGGGCTGAGGGCTCATGCTAGTAGCGATGTGGTTATCTCTCTCTCCCATGATGTGATCTCAATTCTGATCGTGAGTTATGTTAATATAGTTGAATCCATGATGTGTGCTCCTTCATTATGTAATGTTAGATTGAATTTTGGAATCATGAGGTATTCTTCATGTTTTTGTTGAGTATAATCTTCATAGTGCCAAGGTGACAGTGAGGGTTCTATATATGTTTGTATTAGAAAGAGACTATTCAAGAGGTAAGTTATGGTGTTTGTTCGAACTATCTTTGGGTGCTCAAAGTGACATCTGGGGTGTCCATTGATGAGAACATGAACTTTATGGTGTGCTTGTGTAGCCCTACGCAATTCTCATCCTGTTTGATCTATCTTGCATATTCATAGAGTAAATATCATGTATTAAATTATTTTTATGTTGTTGAGAGTTACCACTAGTGAAAGTATGATCCCTATGCCTTCTTTTCCACCACTTTAACACCACTTACTTTCAGTTTTACTACTTGTTTGCTTGCAGCCATTTTTATTACAGATTTACAATGCCATGTTTTACCACCCATGTTACCCATATTTTATCATCTCTTCGCCGTACTAGCGCACCTATACAAATGAAAATTTTATTGGGTGTGTGGGGGACATAGAGACTTCTTATATGTTAATTGTAGGGTTGCTTGAGAGGATACTTCTCAACCTATGCTGCCCTTGGGTTCGATAAACCTTGGGTATCCCCTTGAGGGAAATTTGATGTTCTCCTACAAACCTCTACGCTCGGAGGCCCAACATAGTCTACAAGAGTAGTAACGTTAAGTAGCCATCAAGCTCTTTTCTGGCGTCATTTCCAGGGAGGTTAGTGGTTGAAGGTATTTTTTTAGATTTTGCAATTTTGTCTTTTTGTTTCTTGCTTTTATTTTCACTAGTTAGGCTAAATTTTCACTTGTTTATCTTACGCGTTGTTTTTATTTCTGTTTGTTACTTTGTTTTATTATGGAAAACCCTACTGTAGGCTGGCTGTATAAGAATGAATCCTCAACCACTCATGTGGTAGAGAAAGGTCCTCCACATACTAAAATTGTGCCTTTTAAATAACCTATGGGGACAATCGATCGTGTTATGAATAATCGTTATTCAGAAGATGGATCTATCCCTCCAAGTGTGCATCTGCTTTATATTAAAGAATTGTGTGAGTTGTTTAAGATTGCAGGTGTATCAACAGAAGTAATAATGAGGAAATTATTTTCCTTATCACTAAAAGATAAGGCATGGGATTGGTATATGCTACTAGACAATTCTCACTTATTGGATTGTAAGGATCTTATGTCTTTGTTTTACTCTAAATTGTATCCTCTTCATGAAATGCATAAAGATAGGAATTATATATATATAACTTTTGGCCTTGTGACGGGGAGGTGTTTTCTCAAGCTTGAGGAAGAATGAAATCATTAATTCTTAAATGCCCTAACCATAACTTTTCAAATAAAATTATTGTTAACAATTTTTATGCAAGGCTTTCTCATCAGGACAAAGATATGCTTGATGCTTCTTCTATGGGTTCTTTTACGAACCAGGAAGTTGGTGTCGACTTTATTGAAAGGATTCAGTGCAACACTGAAGATTGGGAGATCGACAAAGGGAAAGAATCAGGTATAAATTATGAGTATGATTGCATTAAGTCCTTTGTTGAAACTGATAATTTTAATAAGCTTAGTGTTATGTTTGTACTTAATTCTCAAATAGGTGTTTATTTTTGCAAATCTTTTGCTTCTCATATCAATGTTACTAAAGAGAATTCAACCAAGTATCATTAATCTTTTAAAGAAATTTGCAAAGAAAATTAAATAGTTGATAATAATTGCATTAGACATGATCCAATTTCTGATAACAATGTTTTATATAAGCATGTTAATTTTTGCGGAGTGCATATATCTTGTGAAAGTACTCTGGTTGAATAAGATAATTATTGTAAGCAACATAAGCATGAAAAAACTAGCATCTGGAGTAATGGCCTAAATGAATTTTCTGAAAAAATTGCAAGATCTCTATCCTTCTATTTGTGAACTTTGCAATTAAGTGGGTCACTTTAATTTCCAATACTTAGACTTTTGTGATAGAATCATTAATATCCTTTGTGATGACATGATCACCTCTTATCTTTATGATGAACTTACATTATTTTGGGGTTGTGAAGAGTTGTTAGGAAAAAACTCTGGGTCATACATGAATACTTTGGGGATAAAGTATATTCTGCAGGGATGCTACTCGTATTGTGTTGAGAATTTCCATGAAAATCCTTACATAGAAAAAAATTAGAAAGAATGGAACTTTACCAAATTATGGAAGGAAGAATTTTATTTTATTTCCACTAATGAAAAGGAGAAAATCTCCCAAGTTTCTCCTATTGTTTGTAATTAAAAATCAGAGTACATGGAGAAGCTGCCTTTCACACCACTCTCTCCCAAGGAGGCTAAGAAGAAGAAGAATAGGAGGAGGATAAAGGGAGAGGATATGTGAAAGTGCATCGATCTTTCTAGTGTTTTGGAGTTGATAACTACACGTTTAAGCATCTAACAGCGCGGCCAAGTATTGAAGGTAAAACCAATTCGTCGCAAAAAGGAAGAGGCCGAGAAAACTTAGCCAACGAAATAGGCTTACAGCAGCGGTAGTACCGTCCATCCATGCAGTAGTACCTCTACCTCCACGAAGCGGTAGTACCGCGGACGGTACCACCAGAAGTACCGCCAGCTAGGAATTTTCTTCTGTTTCCAACGGTACTGGCCTAGTAGTACCACTGGTGTGTGAGCCTATTTCAGAGCAAGTCTCACCAGGCGGTAGTACCTCTACCACTAACGGTAGTACCGCTCCCATCAGGAAGCGATAGTACCGCTGGGGGTACCGGGCTTTGTACCGCCAGCTCAATTTTGCTCGATGTACTTGTAACGCTACGAGGGAAGTAGTGACCCAGTACTACCGCCAGCCACTTTGATTTTATATCAAAGTGGTTGGCCAGTAGTAGTACTGGGAACACCACCAGTTGTATCGCTCCTGGTATGTGGCGTTACTTACACAATTGTACAGCCTGAGACCAGTGAGTGGTACACCTTAGTACCGTTGGGACTACAGGCAGCGGTAGTACCGCTGTCACTAGCGGTAGTACCGCCAGGCACGAAATACACTCCAAACGGTCAGGTTTGGAAGGGGGTATAAATACCCCATCCGTTCTTCCCCAAAGAGTCGGCTCGCCCAACATTTAATTCCCCATTTATTGAGCTCACCAAAACCTAGATTTCTCCCATGACCTCCACCCAAACGCATTGACTCTTGGAGGAGTGAAGGAGAAGGCTCGGATCTACATCTTCACCAATACGTTCTTCATTTCCCCCTCATTTTCTTGAGGGATTTGAGTCTAGGGTTTCTTCGTGGAAAACCTAGACTCCATTGTTACTCACTTGTTGTTTGTAGAAGATTGTTGGTGTTCTTGAGAGCCCTCGATTCAGCTGTGGGTGTGTGCCTCAATCTCATTGTAAAGGCATCGATTTCCGCCTTGAAGGGAATCAATAGTGGAAGGTGAACTAGGCCTTTATGGCGAAGTTCATCGGAGAATATGGTGAGGCCTTTGTGGCGTCTACTAGACCTATGTGGTGAAACTCACACCCCTCCAACGAGACGTACTCCCCTCAAAGGGAGGAACTCGGGCATGCATCCTTGTCTCCGCGTGCTTCCTCTATCAGTTCCTTCTATCCTTTACCTTTACTTTGTTCTTGTATCTTGCTTAGTATAGCCCTTGTTATATAGGTAAATTCAACTTAGTTGCATATCTAGAGAATGTACCTTTGTGTTAAGCCTAAATCAAAAAAGTATTAAAATTTAAAGGTAGCACCAATCACCCCCCTGTCCCCACACTATCCGTTCAATATGGTACCTTCCCCTAAGCATGTTTCTACTGAGTATGATTCGAAAAGTAATAATGAAGATGATATACATGATTGTTATATTAGTCATTATTGTGATGTTAAGTCTGTAGGCACTATTGAAGATGATTATTTTATGCCTACTACTGAATTTAATGATCGTGATTGGGGGAATTATGATACTACTTACAATATTGAAACTATTGTTGGCACCAATTATGAAAATGGTAATATTAACAATTACTATGCTATTAGTTCCACCCATGTTCCTTCTAACGATGATATGGAAATCTTTAAGCTTGGGGACGATGGGTTTGAAAATATCTTTGCGATTAATAGTTTTTCACATCCTCAGTTTGGAAACACATGTTGTAAGGGAGGAAAAACTCAAAAATCAGGACCAAGAAAAACTTCGTTGTTGATCATAATGTTTCTGGATGATCCTGATCCAAATTGTAAGCTCTGATGCTAAATCCAGTAAGATATATGTAGAATGTTGTTTCCTTTGTTTACTTGTCTTTTGAATTCATCTAATACATCTTGTCACTTAGTTTTCTTAGCCATGAAATAAACTCATCGAGAAACCCTAAGAACACTAAGTTTTCTCTCCTTGTTTCTGGTTATTTTCTTCCTTTTTGAGCCTTTCAAATATCTATGAATCCAATCTCAAATCCTTGTTATTTTTTTATTGCCATCCATCCTTGGGATATGGTATCACTCACCATGCCCAAAGAATCCTTTTTGGAATGGAAATAACATTGTTTCCATGCATGTTTTCATGCCTAGTTTGTAAAACAGGAAACTGGAAAACAGAAAAAACAGGAAACATACCCTTTTCCCCTCTTGTTTTCAGGGCCCAAATTATTTTGTAAAAATAAATAAATATGGGTGTATGAAACTAGAGATAATAATATTTAATCTCTAATTTAAAATTCTCAAATTAGAATTCATTTGGTATTTTTACCAAGTCCAAATTTTCCTCAGAAAATAACAGAGAACAAGACTTAGAATTTTTACTGTCACTTAACTGAATTTTCTGAATTGTTGACACTTTTCGACAGAGAAAAAAATATTCAAATCTTGGTTTTTGTTTGAATTTGGGATGATCAACCTTTCCATTTGTGATCACCACACATCCCTCTTCCCATCCATGCCCTTGCATTATTCTAGAATGCACTAGAGAGAAGATGTAGCATGATGCCAAAGGAGAGGAAAGGTAGGCCCGAGATGTCATCCACCCGTGGATGTTCTCCACTCGCTCGTGCCATTTTCTCATGTCTTTGGCCTTTGTTATCATACTCCATGGTGTCGCCAAGAACACCTCGGTGATCCACGTGATGGTTGTCTTCTGCCTTGCCCGCACGAGAGTGCATTTTATCCCCGAGAGCGCCCATGCGCGGGCACTCGTGGAAACCCCGGTATAAGATCACCCCTATACCCTCTGCATCGCCACACCACTCGCACCACTTCACTCCACCACCCTGAGCATGCTCTAAGCATAGCTCGCTCAGAGCGAGGAGAAGCCCGCTCTCGGCTCTGCCTGTGGAGAAGAACCTGGAGCCGATCTGCTTTTGTGTCTCTCTCTCTTTGCTCTCCATTTTTTCTCCTTGATCTTGCCCTTGATCTGGCCATCATGCCTGACATCTTGTCGCCCTCGGTTGCATGCAGGAATAACGCCGCTGAGCTCGACGACGTCAGACTCGTCTCTAGACGCCCACGAGCCCGTGGGTGTTGCTGCTGCTTCTAACGCTGTCAAGCTCCTGCATCGACCTCCTGCATCGCCTTCATCATCTTTGCACCCTCCATCTCGCGCCCTAGGTGAGCCTCTGAGCGCATGTCCATAGCTAGGCTTGCCGGCATCTCTGGCCGCGTCGCGAAGAGGAAGACGCTCGGCGACCGTTCATCGGTTGATCCGCGGCTCCCTTTTAATCTCGTTCGATCTGTTCTGGATCGTTAGATCTGAATCCAATGGCAGCTTACCATTTTGCTCATGCACAAACGTGCACTGGGCCGGCCCAGCGCAGCGCGGCCCAGACACTAGCCGGATCTGGCCCGTGGAGTGATTTCTTCTACGTTTTAATCATTTTCTAAATTCCAGAAACTTGTCACTTTGCTTTAAATCTAAATAAAATTCTTAAACATCAAACCTGACCACACCCATTTTTCTTGCGGTACATGCATGTTTTATAAACCGCATGTAAGTGGTAGATCTGTATTTGCACCACTCGTTCACCCTTGAGAAAATCCCAAATCCAACCTATCTGAAAAAGAAAACATGACATAACTTTTATTTTAAGGACCCAAATGGTGTGAAGTTAATTTATCTGGATAGATATATTTGATACCTAACTAGATAAGTTGGCCTCACAGGCACTTGAGTTTCCTATTTTAAATGGCCTGCAAAATGGTAAATGACCAAAGAGCCAATAATTAAATTTTATTATTTTTTCTAAAATTATTTTTGAGTTAAATCTTTTTGGATGTGCTTCTGTATGCTTAGATCTATCATAACCTAGATTTGTGTGGTTTTTTAGCTATAGATTATTTTTGGCATGCAATACAAGATCTAGTTTTTCTGTCATTATTGAATGTTGTTTATGTATTGTTGAATAATTATTTAGGTTGTTATTTTGATTTTACTATCATGGATAGGTGTTGTTTTCACTACTATATGAATGGTATCTTGTAGATCTACCATGTTAGAACAAATCTTGTCCTAAGATCTAGTGTTGTTATGCATACATGCATGTCTAAATGGTTGTTTTCCATTTCTAGTCTTAGTAGTTGTTTTACTCCATGATATTCTCATGTCTTGAGTGATTCCATGACATGTTTAGTATATATATGTCTCTGTTATTAGGTTTCTTATCCACTGGTTATATTATCTCTCCATGTATAGAAGTGCCTGAGTTACTATATACTTGTAGTATTGCTTGTTTCTATTTCCGTATGCATGTGTAGTTGTTTCTAGTTTATTTTCTTGTTAATTTTCTCATCCTCATGAATGACCAGAGAGTTATTTAACCTTATATGTCCATGTTATGAGAGTGGTACACCGACTGGACTCATGCCATTTTGGTTGAGGATCCCTAGTATCAAATCTAGAGTGATGTTTGTGTATTGTCCATGCATGTTTGATTGATGTTGTGTACCTTACTGCTATTGTTTTTAGTGTGATTAGTTGTTCAAATGATTGCTGTATGTTTACTCTAGTAGCTCTTGCTTGAATCTACTAGGTACTGATTGGGTGTTTTTCTTTTTTATTTTATGACATTAGATACCGAAGAAGGTATTAATCATGAAGTGGTTTTCTGTAACTCTTATTTATTTCAAGAGCAAGACCAAGACCAGTGCCAAGGCAAGCCACTCTAAATTCTTTCTTGTTGTTTACTTATCATTATCTATCATGCATATTTTACTTCTGAAGTTTTAGAAAAGTTTGATTCAAAAACTATTTCCTTCGTTACCACTATCTATATTATATATCTAATATGATATAGCCACTATATAATATTGGTGTTACCAAGCCCTTTAGTCATATTAATCATATCACTTAATCAAATTAAGTCCCTTAGCGGGCACTCTAACTTGATGTTTTTGGAAAACAAAATCTTTGGAAAAAACCCGAGGAAAGGCGGGACGTTGTCCAAGGGAGGTATGTGAAGGAGGAACGTTTTCAAATTGTTTTCCAAAATGACACATAACCTAGTCTTCACTGGACAACACTGCCACATTACCTCAATATGGGCATGGGGACTAACTAAAAGCTTTCCGATGTTAGTACGTGTCTACCTCAATGGGCTATAGGGGTTAAAGTCCCCTGAACCGAATTGTCGCCGGGATGGAGTAACGGGAAATTCGAACTGTGGGATTAATTTTGCCACCGGTTGAAGCTGTTGGGTCTCCTATCATGGCGGTGTGATGTCAGGGGAAACCTGATCGATATGGCTGACTCACTCGGTGCTGGGGAGAACAAACTCAGTTGAAGAGGTAGTCATTTACTAGCACCTACATAGTGTATAATTAGGACCAGTTATCTGATGTTCGCATAGTGTCGTGGTTGTTCATGGTGGATGTTCTATATCTTGTGGAATGTGTACACCTCTGTAGAGTAAAACTATTCAGAATAGCCGAGTCCTCGGATATGGACAGTTGAACATCCATGCAACTAGTATCGTGTCAATGTTTTCAAAACTTAAAATGGTGATGATGGTGTTGTACCTGGGAGGTACTCGGAAAAGGAATGATCCTACCTTTGAGGTACCGAGAATGATTATCTTGAAGATGTGATTTTTCAAGAAGTTTTGTAAAGAAAAACTTCCTTGTATTTAGAATGATTTATCTGCAATGTCTACAAGAGAAACTAAATATCTTTTGAAGTATCTTCTTCAACAAAGAATCTAAAACTTGAGCAACCATGGTGGGTCTTAAATTCTGTCTTGCTAGATGAACCCTAGGTACAACCTTCCTACAACTTATATATATTATGCATACTTGCATGATTAATCTTATATTTGGGGTGTCTTGCGAGTACAATCCAATGTACTCATATTGGTTTCGTCCCGGGCTATTGACTTGGCCATACTTCGAGGAACAACCTGAGGAAGATGTCTATGAGGAGGAGTACTTCGACAATCCCTCGAAATAGGCACATCACCCGGTCAGCTTTGCATGTGGTGCTAAGGCGTTGAAATGGGTTCTACTCTGTCGTGTTAGCTTCCGATGAATAAGATATGTGTGAGTGTTTGTCGTCTGCCCTGTGTGGCAGTTGTCTCAGACTTGGTCGTGTGACCATTTGTCACACCCTAGATTTTGGATCCTTGTACAGTAGTTAAAGGAGACAAAAATGTGGGCCAACAAATTTTTTTCCTACAAAATGTTTTTGTAAACCAACATGTGCATGTTAAAATAGTCATATATGCAATGCAAGAAAAATTTACCTTTAAAACCAATGCAACTATTCCCTGAAAACAGTTTTATGTTTTCTATGATGTTTTCCATAATGTGACTTGAGTTATTTTTGTCCCAAACATTGAAACATGTTTGTTTTAATCTTGAATTAAACTTTTAGCTTTGTGGAATCCAAGAAAAAAAATGCAAAATGAATTATGGAAGTTTTCTTTTAATTTCTCTGTTAAAACTTTTCCCTGAAAACATAGCCAAGTACATGTTTTCCACTCCTGTTTTCAATGGGTTATATTATTACATTTTGTGTTTTCTTGACTTATATTTGTTCTATGATATGTGGACTACAAAACTATAAGCTCGGTTTGATTTGTGGAATTTGAAAACAATCAATTGCATGTTTGTTTTTGTGGAAGAAAAATAAGACAGAAAAAGGGATTTTTAGAAAACAGAGAAAAAACAGAAATTAGCCATTTATCCACTTTGTTTTCAAAGCCTTCCACTATTCAAAAATTGTTTTAAAAAGATGTTCCAGAAATTACAAAACATGTTTAACAATCTCAAACTTGGAAAACAAAATTTGGAATTCATTTGAGCCTTGAAAACAATCTGAACTTTTTGATGATTTCATCTGTTTCCAACACTTAGCAATTTTTGCTAAGTCACTGTTAACTGAATTTTTTGAACCCTTGTTTTTACACAACTTTGGCAGAGGTTTTTATATGCTTTTTGTGCAATTGATGAAGTTCCACCTTGTCATTAGTGTTAACCTATGTTTAGATTTCACTTTGGTGATTTGGTTTCGTTGTGTGCTTGTTTAGAGAAGACGAAACACGAGTGAGAAGAGAGGGGGGACAGAGAGAGGGGGACACGGGTTGGGCGCACAGTGCATGGCCAATGTGGCCATGCCATCGCCGTGTCTAGCCCCTCCACGGTGCCCTGAGCAGTGCCTCGCCGCCCCAGGCCCCCCAGACACCATGCCGCCCGTTGCACCTCGAGAACGCACCAGGAAACATGCTCCCGTGCCGAACGCGGCGAGCCCGAGAGCGTGCGCACGTACATGACCACGGAGCCATGCACATAAAGCCCCAGCAGCGCCACCACTTCGCCACCCCACTCCCCACCTCCACCTCACCCGACACGGCCCACTAAATCGGTTCGAGCCGCTCTCTGTGAGCGCCGCGAACAAGATTTCCGCCGCCGGCCACCGAGCACCACCCGAGGTGGTGCAGCTCGCCTCGAGCCACTTTACCCCTCCTTTTTCTTTCTGTTGTACTCCCCGTACCCCGTAGAGCATCCCTGACCACCTCTCGCTTTCGATCGTGTGCAGGAGCGCCGCCAACATCGTTGTCACCGCCGTGGGCCAGCAGCTCGCCGCTGCCAATTGGAGCGCTCCCGGCCACTGCTGTTTGGGCCCCTCCACTGCGCTCGACATCCTACAACCCCTACGACACCGCGCCACCGCCCCTCGTAGACCCACGGTGAGCAATCGGGTGACTCCGCGCCGCCGTCGTGTCCGATGTGAGAGAGAAGAGGGAGGGGAGGAAGATGCGCCAGTGCCGTTGATCTGCGGATAAACGTCCCGCGCTGCTTCAGCGCGCGCGAGCGCTGGGCCTGTTCTGCCGCTTGTTGGGCCGCGGGCGAGAGAATCCAGCCCATGCGTTGTGTGTTGGTTTTCTTTTAAAAATCAGACCGAAACTTGACCCTAGCTTTTTTCTTTTAAAAATATAAATAATGGGTTTTAATTCAAACAATAATTCATGGCAGTAGCTTAACATTTTCTTAAACACATCCAACTTGTAGATCTAGTTTTGGTGCAATATTTTTGCAGTGGTATTTAAAATAACAAAGACTGTCAGATAAACCATTTTGAGCATAACTTTAGAAATATAAATCTATTTTGGTCAAACCAATTTTTTTCAGTAGCCCTTGATGATATCTATCATTAGAACTTGGTCTTGTATGAAGGAGATTTGTGTATGGAAAATGACATCCATTTTGGGTAATGTCCAGTAGGCATTTCTAGGATTTTTGTAAGGAGTTTAAAAATGATATTTGATGTGGATCCAATTGTATGAGCTTGTGTATGATTATATCTATGTAATCCTAGCTCGTTGTAATTTTATAGCTCTAGATTATTTATGGTATGCATTTCTAGATTTAGCACTTTTCTGTTTATTTTAAATCATGTGCAAATAGTTTTGATTAAATGTTTGTGTTATAGATTCTTGCTTTCTAGCATGTGTAGATGTGTTTCTCTATGTTATAATGTTGTTTTCTTACAGAACTAGTATGTTAGAAAGTTTGGTCGATGAGTGGAAAACAATTAGAAAGAGGGAATAGCCTAGTATTGTTTTTCTAGTATTTGTATTGAATAGAAATGGTGAGAAAAGTATTGATAGGTTGATTACCTAGATTTTTTAGGTTGCCTTGATGGGTCCAGTACCATTTTGGTACTGACTTGTGGATGTTATCACCTCTGTTAGATTGCACTTTATTTTATAGGAAAGCATGTGTAGCATTTGCTTGACTAGATGCACCCTATTATTTTCACTAGTATGTGTAGCTTTGTGATGATTGTGTAGTGGAATGTTATTTTTCCACAAGTGCAAACAGAGGCCATGTGACCTCTTAATGTTTTGGTATATTAGTGGAACACGCACTGATTCCATTTCATTTTGGTTAGGGACACAATTTCCCTACCATACACTTAATTGTTAGTGACGTTTATCACTATATGTGGGTTTAGTATTTTCCACCAAGCAAAATGGGCTATTGCCCTACTTGTTTTGTTGAAGTGTTTTGTCATATTTTGTGACTCCTAGTATGTGTAGTTGAGGTACCTTTTTTTTGTGATTTTCCCTTGTGAATATCATATTGAGAAGAGTAGACTATTGTTTTTGATTAATTAAGTGTTTGTACTAATAGAAGTATTTCCTAGTGTTGAGGATTATATGTTGATAGAATTTCCCTTGAGTGGTTTAATTTTAGGAAGTGTTTATTTGAACATGTATTGAGTGCATAGCTACTGGTTGTATGACATGTTACCTTGATGCTTGTTATTTGGTTGTTGGAAGAGCATGGATTATTAGGCTTGGTTGATTCTTGCTAAGTAGTTGTTTTCCTAGAATTAGTTTTAGTATAATTATTTATTAGCATGTGTAAGGTGTATGTTCTGTTAGTAGGTATTTATAATCATGTGTTGCTTCTATAGAAAAATGTATTGTTGTAGTGTTGATTTCTTCTCTATTAATGTATTAGTGGTACCCCTAGAAATAATGAGTTGCTCTATTATTAGTGTCTTTCTATTTTATGGCTGTATGTTTAGCATGTTTAACATGTTTCCACTCCTGTTATTAGGGCATAGAAATTTTATTTACTAGTTATTATTAGTTGGGGAGTACATTATTATTAGACATGCTTGTGTAGTGATCTTTCATACTAGTATGCTTCTAGTGAACCCTTCTTGTTATTCTATTTCTAGCTATATTACCTCATGTGATTATTGTGTTCTAGAGTGTGTCTTATGACTTGTTACAATTGGTTGAGCCACTGGTTTGTTTAGTTATATTTATGATTGAGTGATTCTTTAGTCTTTTAGTGGATATGAGCATAGTCAGTAACTATCTTGTTCATATGTGGTTTGCTTTGCTAGTTGGAATATTGTGAGTGATTACTTTAGCATGAGTGTTGTACCAAGTGGTATGGTTATTTTTAGTAGTATCTTGTCATCTATGCTTTAGGTTAGTGGTAAACTTGTTTAGTGATGCTTGCTTGTGTTGTTGTTGTTACCCACTAGCATGGGTATTGCTTTGGATGTTTGTTATTACTTTGGTAATCTCACCCTTGTGACCAAAGGCTATTTTTAGCTTCTTCAATATTTTTGTTTGAGAGTGGTACACCCACTCAACCCATGATATTTAGGATGTGTAGTATGGTTTCCCAACCATAAGTATTTTAGTAATAGCATTTATACCATGTGTGTTTGTGTGGTAGTTTTCTCGATAACTTTTTGAGTGATTGCATTAGTATAAGTTTGTTTACTGTATGTATTGCTTTGTATTATTGGTTGCCTTCATTTGGTTCTGAGTGTGTGTCTTTTATTATTGTTACGACGTTACAAAACGACGAAGAAGAAGAAGAAGAAGGATTCTTAGAGTTGTGTGTCAAGTTCAAGCTGCTTCAAAGTCAGGGACACAAAGTGTTTCAAGGCAATCCATCCTGATGCTTGCTACTACACTTATCATTATCTATCATGTTTTTGCTTCTGAAAGTTTTACAAAACTTTGATTATCAAAACTATTTTTGTGTGGCTACTACTGTTAATATTACATAATTTAATATCATGCATGTAGTTGAAACTTGGTGTTACCAAGCCCATAGCCACCATATGGTATTTATTACCACCAAAGGCAAAATAACATGAAGTACCTAAGTGGACACCCTAAAAATATGACTTTTGCAAAACAAAGGCTTTATGGAAAACCTAGTGGAAAGGCGAGCCTTATCCACAGGATAATTGTGAAGTGGTTATTTTTGCAAAAAGGTTTTTTCAAAAATGACACATAACCTAGTCTTTGCCGGACAACCCTTAACGTACTGCCACTCTACCCCAACATGGGCATGGGACTTGATTGGAAACTTGTTCTTGTTAGTGTGTGCTCTATCTCAAATTACTATAAGGGATGTGATCACTCGAACCGAAATGTCGCCAAGTTATGAAACACGAGGCATATCAAGCGTGGGATTAATTTTCCCTCCAGGCGCAGCAGTTGGGTCTCCTGTCATGGCTATGTGTGACGCGGTGCCGGGGAGAATAAACTCAATTGAAGAGATAGTCATTTACTAGATTAAACATAGTGGAAGGTTATGACCAGTTATTTTATGTTCGCATATTGTTCAGAAAGTCTGTGGTTGTTCACGGCGGATGTTCTAGATCTTGTGGATTGTGTACACCTCTACAAAGTCAAACTATTATGAATAGCCGCATCCACGGATATGGACAGTTGAATGTCCATGTAGCTAGTATTGTGTCAATGTTTTCAAAGAGGATATTCTGAAAAGGGATTTTTTACTTGTGAAGTACTAAAAGGAGAAACTTTGTACCTGGAAGGTACGGCTGAAGAAAAGCTGGAAGTTGTTTTACAAGAAGTTTTGCAAAGAAAAACTTTCTTTTTAACAAGCTCTTATAAAACCTCTTGTACATGCAATATCTACAAGAGAAAGAAAACTATATTAATTTTCTTTTGAAGTATCTTCTTCAACAAAGATATAGAGGTGTTAAAAATCAACCATGATGTATCTTTCATATATCATGGGCAGTGAACCCTGTGTATAGCCTACCCACTCCACCATAAAAGCATACTTGCATTCTATAAGCTTCATGAAGGTTGTCTTGCACAGTACATTCAAATGTACTCATATTGGTTTCGTCCCTGGTATCTACTTGCCAGACTTCGAGGAGCAGCCTCAGGAGGAGTTCTACAAGGAGGAGTACTACACTGATGGACCTGCGAACTAGGATCGTCTCCTGGTCTGTAGCCTGTAGGTTAAGGCGTGACTTAGGCTCTCCTACGTTGTGTGTTGTTTGTCTTACGATCTGTGTGTTGAGTTGCTTGCCCTGTGTGGCAGTTGTGTTAGACTTGGTCATGTGGCCATTTCTCTTTTGTAAGATCCTTTCTGTAACCATGTATTGGATGATGTATATGTATGCCAACTTGGTATGTTGTTCACGATTGGTGTGATCTGGGATCGTGAATGTATGCATATCGGAGGTCCTTGAACAGTGGTTCGTGGGGCCTTACCCCATTTGTGTAAGACTATGTTATTCGTGTAATGAATGTTGAACTCTGATGTACCATCTCTAAATATGTTGCTCATGACTGTTGATCCGGGATCATGAGTGTATGCATATTGGAGGTCTCGGACGTTTATTCTAGGGTACCCACAAATGTGATGTTTTAAAACTATTTTGTTAGCAATTATAATTGTCCTAGTGCTTATGATGATGATACAACAACTGAAAACACAATTCTTAGTTCACCTAGCTTGGAGCAGAAAATTGAGTATGATTATAATATGTCACCTATTTATGATGATTACAATGATGAAAGTGGGTTTGGATATTCCATAACTTTAGGTAGTATTAATCCCACAAGCTTGAGAGTAGTAAATCTTATGATAATATTGTCAAAAGTGGGTTTGGAGAGACCATGACTTTATCTAATGATAGTTCCACTATTTTGGTGACTAGTAAGAATCAAGTAGCTTCATGCTTCAATGAGTTGTTTCTTTACAATATTATTTTGCATAGGAAATGGATTAGATTTAAATGTGCTTTATATTTTCTTCTTGATGCTTTCTTACATGTTTTAAATCTTCCTCCTATGTGAGCATCTTCAAAATCACTTTTCCTAGCTAAAAGTAATTAAAGAAAAGCGCTTGTGGGAGGCAACCCACTTTTTTTGTGAAAGTGTTACCGTAGGGGGAACCCCTACGGTATAGAATTTTATATATTTAGATTGTCGGGGGGCTACCGCCGAGTAGGGGCAAGGTTGGTGAGAAAAGGTGTTTGAGGTACTGCTCACCGCGTTGGGCCATACCGGGTAGAAAGGTACCGAGTTGGATTGCTGCTGAGATGGAGCGATCTCGGTAGGAAGAGCAAGGAGCCAAGTGAAGATACGAGTATCGTCCGGACTGATCGAGTAGTGCTTGGTAGGTCCGGATAGGCAAGGGGCTTACTCTTCTCGGAGGGGAAGTCAATGGAGCCGTTGTGATCCCGTATATCCAGGGAGAGTACATGCGTGCGGTTCAACTTACTAGGAATGATGATGCGTATGCATACGCTGGTACAGTGCACTGTATGGGCGAGGCCACGTCCTGTCTCTGACAAGGGGGACAGGACATGTCACCGACCAGACAACAGAGACTTTCGGTGTCTGTCAGCGGAGAAGCAGAAGCGTGCCATACGGCATAGTGTGTAGTCACCTAATCATGTACTAATAGTTGGTGGCCACCAGTATATAAGGTGGAGACACCCCTCCTGTGTGAGGGTAGCTGATAATTTGAGAGAAGTGTTGCTATTTTGTTGAGAGAGAAAGAGAGATAGCAGTAGAGCTTCTTCATCCTCTAGCTCCTTGAGCTTGAGGAACCATTGTACTCATCACCACATATACAGAGAGAGAGGCAGGAGTAGGGGTGTTACCTCCACACGAGGGCCCCGAACCTGGGTAGATCTTGTTGTTTGCAGTGTTGTGAGCGCGCCACCTAGGCGTGCGATCCCTCCCCGGATACCCACAGTGTCCATCGGCCCCGCCATCCCATGGAATCTATCTTCTCCACGCCACGACAGTTGGCGCCCACCATGGGGCCAACAGCGGCGCTGGCTGGGGTTTCTATCCGGATGGGACCTCTTCCTCGTTCGGGGGACAGTGTCGTTTGTGGCCTTGTCCACAGATTCGGCTCCTTCGACTTCGTCACCGACAACGCTGGTGATTTCTGTGGCAGGCCCGTGCTCGTAGGCGTCTCTGTCATCAGCTTCGGCGCGCACCTTGGTGTACGTCGCCACCACCGTCATCCGCGAGTACCTCGAGGTGGTGCTCGTTGCTGCTGATCCTCCTGTCGTTCTCGCTGCCCGCGGCCAGCACACTTGTGGCTCTGCGGGCAGCGTGGAGGTGATGATGACCGGTCCGGCTCCTACTGCCGGGAAGAGCGCGGCCGGTGGTGCTGAGGCTGCTGACAAGTCTTCTCGGCCGGTCCACAAGCCTTTGGAGAGAAAGGAGAACCAGTCGGGTTACAAGGGTCCTTCTACATCGACCGCGATACCGGCTCCCTTCGTCGATGCCATTGAGAAGCTGAGCATGCCCCTAGCCGCAGATGCGGATCCGGCGGTGTTGCGGGCGCAACTCGAGGAGCAGCGCTAGGCCTTCCTGCTGGAGGCCACCAAGATGGTGAAAATCAGGCAAGAGTTCGATCTCGACTAGAATGAGTACAATAGGGCTCATGGTTTTACTCCTGTTGGCAAGAATTCTAGTCAGATAGGGATTATCTGGAACCGAGGTCGAAATATCGGTGCCGAGTTGGCTAGAGATGGTAGAACTGCTAGTAAATCTGGTAGTATGACCTCCGCGGGTAGGCCCATGCGTTCAATACAAAAAAAAGCCTCTGGGAAGCTGCAGGGATTACAAAAAGAGGGTGCTTTCCTGTGTTGCACTGAAAAAAGGACAAAGGAGAAGACGCTCTTCTACTTTCTTTCTTCCTCCCATAGTTCTCCCGCTAAGACACTTAGGGCAGCAGAGGCAGTTGCTACCGAGTTGCCAAATCTGACCGGGGAAGCTCGCATTAGGCAGCAGGACCGGCTTAATGAGCTTGTTCTTGAGGCTGGCTGGCAGAATGAGGCTTTACGAAAGGCGAATTCGGGAGCCGGTGCGTCTCATGTTTTTCAGTCGCATGGGGCGAGATCCGGAGGCCAGGCCTCCTCGCCCCATCTCGGTGGTGGGAGATCTCGGAGTGTGAACTCCGGGAGACATAAGCAGATGCAAGTGTATGATCCGGCTGTCGTCGGAAAATAGTTAGTTGTGGAGTGACAGCCCGGGCAAGAACACATTGGCCAAGGTGGTGGCCATAATGTTGCCCGAGTTCAACAAGAGGGACAAGGAGGCAAACGAGATGGTCCATCTCGCCACCCGGCTGCCAACCTGGTTCAGCCTCAACCCGGTGCCGGACCTGCTGTTTAGCCGCAAGTGGTTGCCCCTATGCTCAACCCGGTTCCTCAACCTGGTGCAGCCCGGCAGGACCGGTATAATGATGGTTACTCGGTGATGGAGCAAGCCGGGTACCAAAGAAATGAGCGATATGCTGATGCTGGAGGTGTTGGAGCTCGGTTGGGGGCACGAGTGTTGCACCCGAGTGACGCAAGATACACGCTGGAAAGAATCTACCAGTCAGAGGAGATGGAGCTGCAAGGCCCTCCAGGACCCCTCTGTTTTGGTCCCAGAATCATGAATGAACCAGCTGTGCCCAAGTTCCAGCTGGCGAGAGGGACCAAAACTTATGATGGGAGCACCAAGCCGGAGGATTGGCTGAATGACTATGTCACTGCCGTGCACATTGTCTGCGGTAAACGCAGATGGGCGGTGAGGTATGTGCCCCAGATGCTAGAGGGGCCAGCTCAGATTTGGATGAACAAACTGCCGAGAGACAGCGTAAATTGCTGGCTTGATTTCTCGGAGCTTTCATCAGCAACTTCACCAGCACCTACAAGAGGCCAAACCGGCCACAACAGCTCTCTGCGTGCAAGCAGAGGGAAGAGGAGACTGGCCGAGAGTATCTAACTCGGTGGAGCACACTGAGAAACACCTGTGAAGGTGTGAACGAGTCTCAGGCTATTGCCTGGTTCGCTCAAGGTTGCTGACATGGCAGCATGCTGTGGCAGAAATTGCAGAGGGAGATGCCGAGTACGCTCGCCGAGACCATCAAGATTGTTGATATGTATGCACTCGGAGATCCTACTCAGCCTCTGCTCGACTCGTTTGAGCCGAGAACAAGAAACCAGGGCAATGATGGTGTTAGCCGAAATGATCACCAAGATTACCGGAACAAGAGGCGGGATGACAGGCCGGATATCCGCTATGGCTCGGATCACATGGCCGCGGTTGATCCGGATCAACCTGATGCAGGAAGCAGCCAGAGGCAAAATAATGTTGAGCCCCAGTATGGGCAGAACTAGAGCCAGAACTTCAAGAAGCAGTGGACTGATCCCAAGCAGTCCGGAGATGCACCTCAGAGTTTTACCTTTGAGATGATGAGGGATGGGCAGTGCAGCTACCACACTCGGCATCCGAGTAGGCCGGCAAACCATACTTCCAGACAGTGCAGCTGGTGGGACCGGATTAAGAGCGAGGGCTTTGGCCAATTGCCTCCTCCTCCGCCTCTGCCGGCTCCGGGTTCAAATGTCCAACCTATCCGGGCAGTTGCTCCTAGGCCTGCCGAGAACCAAAGAAGGGAGAATGTGAATCGAGTGGCGCAGCGGGCCAACAACACCTACAACAACTACTACTACAGTCGCAACAACAACCGCAACACAAACTTCAACCGGAACAACAACAACAACAATGATGACAATGTCGGCGGAGGCTGAAATCAGTATCAGGAGCACCATCAGAGCTACATGGTGTTCACTACCGAGCCGGATGACAAGCAGAGCCTGCGCAGGCTGGCGATGGAGGTAAACACCGTGATGCCGGCAGTGCGGGATTACATGCACTGGTGCGACCAAGACATTGTCTGGTCTCGGGTTGATCATCCTAGGATCATGCCCAACCTGGGTAGCTATACCTTGGTGGTGGACCTAACCTTCATTGGGCCTAAGATCAATGTGAAGTTCAGCAAGGTGCTGATTGACAACGGCAGCAACATCAACATTCTGTACCGAGACACCATGGAGAAGCTCGGCTACGCCAAGAACATGCTGCTGCCCAGCCGGACTAGCTTCCACGGCATTGTGCCCGGAGTATCTTGTGCTCCTATTGGCCGGGTTTGGATTTATGTGCTCTTTGGCACCAGGGAGAATTGTCGAACTGAATGCTTGCAGTTCGAGGTGGTTGATCTCCAGAGCCCTTATCATGCTCTTCTCGGCAGACCAGCTTTGTCCAAGTTCATGGCCTCTACTCATGCCGCCTATCTGAAGATGAAGCTTCCCGGCCCCAATGGCATCATCACCATCTCGGGTGATTACAAGCGCTCTTTGGAGTGCGCATCAGCTGGATCTCGGCTGGCCGAGTCCATGGTCATTGCAGCCGAGAAGAAGAAGATACATGAGGTGGTGGCCATGGCCCAGGCGGCTCAACTCGGCATGCCCGGGATGCCTAGCTCTCAGCACGGTGCCACTTTCTAGGACTCTCAGGAGACCAAGAAGGCGCAGATTGACCCCGAGTTCCCAGAGCGTGTTGCCATCATCGGTGCCGGGTTGGAGGAGAAATAGGAAAGCGAGCTCATCCACTTCCTCCGTGAGAATTGGGATGTCTTTGCATGGTCCAATCAGGATCTGTCGGGTGTCCGATGGAGTTGGTTGGGCACTCTTTGCATGTGCGGCCGGATGCCAAGCCGGTGAAGCAAGCCCTGCGCTGTTTTGCGGCTGAAAGAAGAAAAGCCATTGATGACGAGATCACAAGGCTATTAGCGAGTGGATTTATCATGGAGGTACTGCATCCGGATTGGCTGGCCAATCCGGTCATGGTCGAGAAGAAGAAGGATGATCATATGGTCGCAGTGGTGTGGCGCATGTGCGTTGACTACATCGACTTGAACAAGGCCTGCCCCAAGGACCCATTTCCACTGCCCCGAATAGATCAGGTGATCGACTCCATAGCTAGGTGTGAACTTTCGTCTTTCATTGATGCCTACTCTGGATTCCACCGGATTCCACTGAACCCTGGCTGATCAAATAAAGAAGGCTTTCATTACCCCGTACGGGGCTTATTGCTATTGTGTCATGTGCTTTGGGTTGAGAAATGCTGGGGCCACATACCAGAGGTGCATGCAGAAATGCTTGCACAAGCAAATAGGCAAAAATGTGTAGGTTTATGTGGATGATATAGTCATCAAGACCAAGGAGGAAACACACACTCCTAGAAGATATCCGAGAAACATTCGCTAACTTGTGAAAGTACCGGATGAAGCTGAACCCGACCAAGTGCACCTTGGGTGTCCCAGCAGGGAAGTCACTCGGTTTCCTCTGTGTCTAGCCGAGGTATCAAGGCCAACCCCTCCAAGATAAAAGCTATTGAGATCATGTCTCTCCCGAGATCCTTGAAGGATGTGCAGAAATTTACCGGATGTCTGGCTTCCCTTAGCCGGTTCATTGGGAGAATGGGCGAGAAGGCCTTACCTCTGTACCAGCTCATGAAGAAAATCGACAAGTTCATTTGGACACCACAAGCTGATGTGGCTTTCCGAGAACTCAAGACCATGCTGGGTACCGCTCCAGTTCTGGCGTCTCCTCTGTCTAAGGAGCCAATGTTGCTCTATATTGCAGCTACCAACCGAGTTCTGAGTGTGGTGGTGGTAGTGGAGCGAGAAGAAGATGGCAAGTCGGTGCAGCGGCCGGTGTATTATCTCAGTGAGGTGATCTCCAACTCAAAGCAAAATTATCCTCACTATCAGAAGAGGGCGTATGGAGTTTATATGGCTGCCAAGAAGCTCAAGCATTATTTCCAAGAGCATCTGATTACACTGGTGAGCACTGAACCCATCTCGAAATTATGGGCAACAAGGATGCAAGTGGCCGAGTAGCCAAGTGGGCAATTGAGCTAGCCGCTTATACCCCGATGTATGCAAGAAGAGAAGCCATCAAATCTCAAGCCCTGGCGGATTTCTTTGTTGATTGGTCTAAAATGCAGTATGAGCCTCCCTTGCCGGAAACAAATTTCTAGCGGATGCATTTCGATGGCTCCAAGGTGAAACAGGGACTCGGTGCTGGCGTTGTGCTCACCTCACCAAGCGGGATCAACTCAAATACGTCCTGCAAATCCATTTTGTGGCGTCCAATAATGTGGCCGAGTATGAGGCCCTAGTCCATGGACTGAAGGTGGCCAAGGAAATTGGTATCCGCCGGATTATATGCTATGGCGACTCGGATCTGGTGGTCCAGCAAGCCTCGGGGACTTGGGACGCGTTGGATGCCAATATGGCTTCATATCGGTTCCTTGTCCAAAACAAGTCCGGATTCTTTGATGGGTGCGAGTTCCACCACATTCACCGAGCTGAAAATGATGTTGCTGATGCTCTATCCAAGTTGGGTTCTTCTCGGCAGTCCATCCCGGCAGGAATTGCTTTGGAGCATCTCAGGAAGCCATCCATCAAGCCTTCTCCTGAGTTGGATTCGATATTCGTACCGGATGTGCCGGAATCAGATGTTCCCATGGAGATTGATGAGGGGACCTTGAAGGAGAACCCGGGGACTACCTCTCTCAACCCGAGGACTGTTTCTCTCAACTCGGGGACTGTCGCCTTCATCTCGGGGATTGTATCTCAGTACTCGGGGACTCGTCTCCATCTTGGAGCAAGTCATGTCAGCTGATCCAGTGGAGGTGGATGAGCCAGTGTTTCCTACTCGGGCGATACCGAGTTGGGCTCAACCAATATTTTCTTATCTGGCGGATGGCACTCTGCCCAGTGATGAGATCTCGGCCAGGCAAATTTAGACAAGATCAAAAGGCTACACCATTATCAACAAGGAGCTATACAAGAGGAGTGCCACAGGCGTGCTCCAGCGCTGTGTCGAGCCGGAAGAGGGAGAAGATATTCTCAGAGAGATACATCAGGGGGAATGTGGGCACCACGCCTCATCTCGGGCGCTAGTGAAGAAGGCTTTCCGGCATGGATTCTTTTGGCTCACTGCCTTCCAGCAAGCAGAAAATCTAGTGAGAAAGTGCAACGGGTTCCAGCGATATGCAAGCAAGATACAGATGTCATCTTGCGAGTTGAAAACAATTCCCATCACTTGGCCATTTGCAGTTTGGTGCTTGGACATGGTGGGGCCCTTCAAGCTAGCTAGGGGCAACATGACTCACATTCTCGTCATGGTTGACAAATTTACCAAATGGATTGAGGTGAAGCCAATCCGGAAGTGTGATGGAAACACAGCAGTAACATTCTTGAACGACATTATCCTGAGGTATGGCTACCCGCATGGGATCATCTCGGATAATGGAACAAATATTGCTAAGGGAGACTTTGCTCGATTCTGCAAGGAGAAGAGGATCCAGCTAGACATTGCGTCGGTCGCGCATCCGGAATCAAATGGGCAAGTTGAAAGAGCTAATGGCATGGTCCTATCCGGAATAAAGCCAAGGCTGATTGAGCCATTACAGCGAACCCCTGGTTGTTGGATGGATGATTTGCCGACGGTGTTGTGGAGTCTAAGGACTACCCCTGACCGATCTACCGGATACACACCATTTTCCTGGTATATGGAGCAGAGGTCGTGTTGCCCACTGACCTTGAGCATGACTCACCGAGAGTACCCTCTATACCGAGGCAGAGGCAAGAGAAGCCCGAGAAGATGATGTTGATATGCTAGAGGAAGCAAGAGAATTAACTTTGTCGAGATCAGTTGTATATACACAGAATCTAAGACGCTATCATAGCCGGAAAATAAACCCAAGGGTTTTCCGAGAAGGAGATTTCTTGCTTAGGCTACTGCAACGCACAGCCGGAATGCACAAGCTTTCCCCTCCATGGGAATGTCCGTCCATTGTGAGCAAGGCTCTGCACAATGATGCGTACTATCTCATTGATGCAGAGGAGCCACAGAAGAACAGGGCAGATAAATCCGGAGAGGAAACTAAGCGCCCCTGGAATGTAGCTCTACTCCGCCGTTTCCATTCCTGAAAAAGCATTGTATGTATCTCCTTACCGAGTTGAAATTCAAGTCGGCACTCCGAGTAGGAACTCGGGGACTGCCTGTGCCTAACTTTCTATGTGTTATTTACTTCTTGTTTTGTTATGTCGGTTAATAATCTCGGATTTTCATGCGTATGTCTAGTAATATGTTTAAACCTAAGGGCCAACTCTTCGACTTTGCTGCTGTCCGCAACCCGGCTTCATGGCAAGCAAGAGAACAAGCCAAGGGTCAAAGAACACACGAAAAATCCGACTTCATGGCAAGCCAAGGGAGGAAGCAGTATTGCGACAGTGCAGAGCGATGAAGATCCGCGAGAAGCAGAGAGGTCCTGGTGCGCGGTTGCGCTCCAGCGAGCAGTGTCGCAATGGTGAAGTGTTCTCCTCGATGCACGGTGGTGCTCGACAGCGTGCGGTGGAATAGCGTGGTTTGTGTGCGTGCGTGCGAGGATCAAGGAAGAAGAAGAAGAGGCAAATGGTGAGGAAAACGGTACGACGGGCGGCGCGTGGGTATTTATACCCCCTAAACGTAGTAACTGCTCCGGATCGGTTGCGGAGGCAATCATGGGTAGGTGGGAGTTACCGTGCCTAGAGAAACGCACACGGAGGTATTACCGCGCGTAATTGGCGCAGTTAATCCTACATCAGGCGATGTGGGCACTTGAGTGCCTTTCTGCGAATGGACGCGATGGCGCGTGGGCCCGTTGTGCACTGAGGGGCATGGGCGTGGAGCGTGCGCTGCAGCCGCACTGGAACCGAGGCGACATGGGCTGCGATTCTGCGCCACGTGTTGAGCCTTACACGCAAAGATAACTAGGCAATCTCGTTTGAGCAACAAAATCTGTGGAGAATTGGCTAAGTGACGAGATCTCTGTAAAATCCAAAGCAGTATGGCCTACTCGGTTGAAAGGAGTATGTTCACCAAGGAGTGGTGGATTGAATCCGAGTTCGAGTTGGGACTCGACCGAGATGGTGCATCTCGGATAAACATTTTGGAAGAGATTGGTTTAAGATGGCACGGCTCAGCGTTCGAGTTCACCGGACCATACCAGCTTCGGGGACTAATGTCGGGGGGCTACCCCCGAGTAGGGGAAAGGTTGGTGAGAAAAGGTGTTTGAGGTACTGCTCACCGTGTTGGGCCTTACCAGGTAGAAAGGTACCAAGTTGGATTGCTACCGAGATGGAGCGATCTTGATAGGAAGAGCAAGGAGCCAAGTGAAGATACGAGTATCGTCCGGACTGACCGAGTAGTTCTTGGTAGGTCCAGATAGGCAAGGGGCTTACTCTTCTCGGAGGGAAAGCCAATGGAGCCATTGTGATCCCGTATATCCAGGGAGAGTACAGGCGTGCGGTTCAACTTACTAGGCGTCATGATGCGTATGCATACGCTGGTACAGTGTGTTGTATGGGCGAGGCCACGTCCTGTCTCTGACAAGGGGGCACGACATGTCAGCGACCAGACATCGGAGACTTTCGGCGTCTGTTAGCGGAGAAGCGGAAGCGTGCCATACGGCATAGTGTGTAGTCACCTAATCCTGTACTAATAGTTGGTGGCCACCAGTATATAAGGTGGCCACACCCCTCCTATGTGAGGGTAGCTGATAATCTGAGAGGAGAAGTGCTGCTAGTTTGTTGAAAGAGAGAGAGAGAGAGAGAGAGATAGCAGTAGAGCTTCTTCATCCTCTAGCTCCTTGATCTTGAGGAACCATTTTACTCATCACCACATATACAGAGAGAGAGGCAGGAGTAGGGGTGTTACCTCCACACGAGGGCCCCGAATCTGGGTAGATCATGTTGTTTGCAGTGTAGTGAGCGCGCCACCTAGGCGTGAGATTTCTCCCCGAATACCCATAGTGTCCATCGGCCCCAAACTTAAGCCATCCCATGGCATCTGTCTTCTCCACGCCACGACATAGATATTCACAGAAAAGTACAACAAAGAAGCCAAGGATTACAGCAAGGGGAAAATGGAAAAGGAAACACAAATACATTAAGAGAAAGTAGAAGAGACCCAGTCCAAGAGGTTTGGGACTATGGCAGATTTCACCCTATATTGGTGAAGAAGAAGGTCGTGCTGAAATCTCACTTTTCATCTTTAGAGATGGAGCCTGATTTTTTAAGATATAACATTCCTCTCCTTCCAAATATTCCACAACGCACAAGAGACTATCTCCAAAAAAACAGATACCGTGAAAGTCTCTTTGTGATCTTACAAAACGTGATGAGATTGAACCAGAGCTGGCCCAATAAACATCAAGATATTCCCAGCAAGCCATAGCGAAAGGGAAAAGGAAGAACAAATGGTCCCTTGTTTCTAACTCATTAGCGGAGCAAAGAACACAGGAAGTACCTAAAGCAATAGACCATTGTCTCCTAGCCATCAAGTCTTTCGTATTCATCCTATCCCGTAGAAGGAACCAAATGAAAACACGTAGTTTCGGAAGGCATCTCAACTTCCAAACGGATTGGAATGTGGGATCTTAGGGGGCTAGAGCAAAAATAAAATTGTAATATTTTGCTGAAGCAAAGAGAGAAGAGCCCTAGGGAAAAACCCGTTTTCAATACTATGCAAATCAGAAATAACCCCTTGCAAACAAGTCTGGACTTGAGCTAACTAAGAAAAGGCTTGTGGAGACAGCGGGAGGGCAACCAGAGAGTATAAATCCTCAGAGTTAAGTAAATCAGCCACTGTGACATCTTCATCAAGGGTGAAAGAAAATAATCTTGCAAATTTGTCACAAAGGTGCTCACCCGAGTGCCAGAAATCTTTCCAAAAAAGTGTTGATTCACCGTTACCAATGATGCAGCGAAAGATACTACGGTAATCGTGAACCAAACTAAAAATGTCACGCCACCAAAATGAACTCCTCTTACTCTGAGCGAGAGTTGCACCAGGGACGTATAGGGACTAGACCGGATGCACCCATGGAATATCCTCTGTCGTGGTGGTGTCACGGCAGATGCCATGGGATGGCTAAAGATGTGGGGACGATGGACGCTGGAGGTGTCCGGGGAGGGATCACGCGACGAGTAGCCGCGTGAGGTAAGATCCACACAACACAAACAACACGATGTACCCAGGTTCAGGGCCCTCGTGAGGAGGTAAAACCCCTACTCCTGCCTTTCTCTATGTATTACGATGTCTCTCCGAGTAGCCACAGTACAAAAGGTAACGCTACCGAGTAGCCTTTCTCTCCTCTCCGAGTAGGGCTAGGTCAAGAACTTAGGGATTCTAGGGTTTCCAGGGAGCAACGGTTCGCGTCTCTGGGAGCATGCCTCGCGCAGGAGGCGGCGGGGCACCTTATATACACGGTGCCCAGCCGGATACATCCAAATCCTAGACAAGTGTCGACATAGTGTGCACACTGTCCTTTCTCCGAGTACCCGCTGACAGCTTTGGTCGTTGATCTTGTCTGCTTCTGTAAAGTCGTTGGGCAAAACTAGGGGACAGACTGGTATCACTGTACCTAGTCACAGAGTAGGCCCCCCTTATCCTGCCACGGCCTGCTTACATGCTGTCACTGTCAGACAGGCCGTCCCCACGTGAACAGTAGTTCGAATGCTGCCAAGTACGGACCCAGGATACGCGGGATCCTGTGTCAGAACGGCTCCTTTGACTTCCTGCCCGAGTAGTTTCCCGCCAAAGGTTCCCGCCAATTGTTCTCGGGCCAAACCTTCTACTCGTCAGGGCAGAACTTGATTGATATCTCCTTCTGGTCATCTTGAGGTGAGACCGAGTAGCAGTCGACCGGGTAGCGAGTACCCGGTAGTCGGCTACTCGACCAAACCTCTCTTCTGTAAGCGGCCTTTACCACCTGTCTTTACCCTACTCGGGGGTAACCCCCCGACAGCAGTCCCCGAAGCTGGTTGAGTCTTGCGAACTTGTTCACTAGGCTCTGCCAGCTTAAAACCAGCCTTTGCATCTCAGCCATCGAACCTCAAGATACTGAGTAGGTCCTCCGAGTAGCTATCTGGATAGTACCTTGAGTTTCCTCTCTTCCGAGTAGCACTTGCTTTCTACTCTGCTTCCGAGTAAAAAGACTTAGCGAAAATTCGCAAACTGAGCCTCTGCAGCGCAGAGCCACATCCAGCCCTTCACGCAGGCACTGCCCACGTGTCAAGCATCCACGACCTTGTCGTTTGGTTGCCCAGGACACGACGCCACGTGTCCAGTTTTCACGCTGTGGGCCCACCGGCCGTCATGTCCCATCACGCGCAATTACTGGCCACGATCTGATGGTGGGATCAAATGCGGCCGTTACGCGCGCAGCCCGCGCTTGTGTGCGTTTCTAGCCGGCCACAGGACCCACCACACGCCACAGTCGGTCCCACTACCGCGGTGGTAACGGTAATCTCGCGAGGGAGATATAAATACCCCCGCGGTAACTTCCTTTTCCCCTTCCCTGCACTTTTCCCCTTCTGCCTCTTGTTCTTCTTCGCCACCGAGCCCTCCGCCGCCGCGCTAGCTTCCGCGCCGCCGCGGACTCACTCCTCCGAGCAATTCCATTCGAAATCATCCATTCCTCCCACTCGCAACGATGGCCAAGGCTAGCTGGGCGGGTTCCTCCGTCACCAAGACCAATCTCGCCTGGCTCGTGACCAGCAGAAGGGTTCCCCCCGGCGTGGAGTGCCGGGCACCCGACGACGAGGTTGTGCCAGCTCCACGGGACGGCGAGCGGGTGGTCTTCATTTCGCACTTCGAGCGTGGCTTTGGACTGCCCGCCTCCGACTTCCTGCGCAAGTTCCTCGACCACTTCGGGCTGCAGATGCATCATCTGCCGCCTAACGCGGTCGTCTTCCTCGCCTACCATGCGGTGGTCTGCGAGGCTTTCCTCGGCATCAGGCCCACGACTGATACGTGGCTCAGGTATTTCAATCTTCGCCAGCAGTCAGTCGGGAAGAAAGACGCCGCAGGCATCGGCCGCGCCACCGACACGGGCTGTGCCATGATGGTGCAGCGGACCGGGACGAATCATCCCCGCATCCAGGGGCTGGATTCCTGCCGAATGTGGCAGCAGACGTTCTTCTATGTCAAGAATGTCCCCGCCACGGAAGGGGGTGCGGTTGATGATCGAATCAACCTACCCGCCTGGAGGAATCGTGCTCCACTCGGGTCGAACTGGAAGGAGAAGCCCACCATCGACGAAATCGCCATCGAGATAGAAGATAGACTCGGCGAGCTGAAGAAACTGGGCCTCAAGAACGATGACCCGGTGGTGTGCTGGATCAAGCGCCGAGTGCTCCCTCTGCAGGAGCGCTGCCATCTCATGTGTTACATGGGAGGCCCCCGCGACTGCACCAGGACCACCACCATCGACATCGACGACGTCGACGTTGCCTATCATGCCAAGAACATTCTGAAGACAAGCCTTACCGAGAAGTGGCGGTATGGTTTCGTCCCGTACAGCCGTACGCAACCGATTGCCCGGGTACGCTGTTCCTACTCTGTTTTCGCCTCTGCTTCCCGAGTAGACAACTTCCCTTTCCGCCCCGACTAGCAATCACCTGGTGCACCGAGTAGAGCACTTAGTCGACTCGCGCCTAGGCTTAGTATGCTTTGTGTTTGCACGCCTATCCGGGTAGAACACTTAGAAAACTGCGTAGGCTTAGTGTGCTTTGTGTTTGCACGCCTATCCGAGTAGAGTTCCATCTTGATACTCGGTTGACTTATGATCCTTCTCCGTCTTTCAGACTCTTACTCGACAGTTGATTGAGAGTCGCGAAGTTTTTGAGGACAACTGGTTCGCCGATCGTGAGGAGGATGACATGCTGCCTTCTGATGACGCGGAACAGAGCAGTCCCGTTCCTGACAAGCGCGATGCTCTCCGCACTTGGTCGGATGAAGGCTCTCACGGTATTGTTATCTTCATCTTGTTTGTTTCTGAAAAACACCAATCCCTTGCATTGCTGTTTCTGATTCTTCCTTCTTCTCTTTTGAATTTCTTAGATGAGGCCGCTGCGGAGAAGGACGACGAGGATGAGGGCGAGAACGAGGGCGATGCGCCCCTTGTCGTCCAACCTCTGTCTACTGCCCCTCCCGAAACCCGCAAGCGGACCGGCGGCGGAGCAGAGGCACCTCCAGCCAAGAAGAAGAAGCTCGCCGAGAAGGAGGAGGCCGCCGAGAAGAAGAAGAAGGTTACTGTAAAGAAACCCCGACGACAGCTTAAATCCACCACTGCGTGAGTTCTCTTCTCGTTTGCCCTCCTTCTCGCGTAATACTGTTTTCTCCCAGATCTTCTTCCAATCCCTGACTTCTTTCTTCTCTGCAGTCCTGCCATGGATGCGAACGCAGCCTTTGCGTCCGACCAAGGCAGGGAGACAGCAGTACCCCTGATCGACCTTGTTGACGACGAGAACGACGCCGCCAATGCTGCTGCCACCAACGCACAGGCTAGTGATGCTCGAGGAGCAGAACCAGAGCCAGCAGCGCAAGATAGCGCCGTTCACGAAGAGAGACCCCCTTCTCCTCCGGCTAGCAACGCCGAGGAGAACCAAGAACAAGAAATGCAAGACGCCGCCGCCCTTGAGCGGCCAGAAGTAGAACGGGAGCAGCCCACCACCGAGGCTGCTGCACAAGAGAACATCACAGCCGAGCAGTTGGTGACAGACGACACCGCCGCGGATGCTACCATAGCAGACGTCTACCCACTGCCAGGCGGCGCACCGAGTAGTGTTCAGCCAGGAGCTGCACCGGGCGATGGATCTGCGGCGCCACCAACTGCGCAAGGTCCTACGCCACCAACTTCCTCCTCGTCTCCACAGAGCAAGGACACATCCAGCCCTCCTGGGCGAGCAGCCAAGCAACAGGCCCTTGATGCTCTGAGGGATTACTGTTCCAAGAAAGGCCTTTCTGAGAAGGAGACTGCCGATAAGGTGGCTGCTGAGGAGGCCAAGGCCAAGGAGGAAGCCGCCGAGAAGGTCAAAGCTGAGAAAGAAGCTGCTGAGAGAGCCAAGGCCGAGCAGAAGAAGGCCAGGGCTGAGCAGAAGAAAGCCGAGAAGCAAGCTGCCGAGAAAGCAGTCGCCGAGAAGGCAAAGGCCAAGACTGACGGGAAGAAACCCGAGGATCTCGAGAAGCAGGGAATCGAGAAGGAGCAAACGAAGAAAAGGGCCAGAGACCAAGGCGCATCCGCAGGCGGAGCGCTCGTGATCCGCGAGTCCGGCCCCATTCCTGCTGCGCTCTCGGCTGATGCTCGCGCTGCTGGTCAGCCCTGCTACCCGGAGTATATGATTGAGGTTAGCCAACAACACACCATCGGCTTCCCTCCCCAAGATAAAGCTTTAGCTATTCAGAAGGGGAGGAAAGCTGTAGCCAGGAATACTCCTCCCTTCGATCCAGCTCAAAACAAACCCGTCAATATTGCTTCTCGGGGAGCCCAAGACAAGCCAATAACCTCCAAGGGTCTTGAGCAGGTACTGGACACTGTTGGCCACATCAGCGCCAAGTGGGACAGCAGGGTTCTCGGAGAGGAGAAGTGGCACGGCTTGACCCTTGGCTCCATCGACCACTACCGCGTGGAGTGGAACAAGATCGACCTGGGACACCAGCCCATGTCCGTCTCCATTGATACCTTAACCCTCGCAGCCAAGATGTTCTTGCACCGCAAGAACGCCGAAGATATCGAACAGAGCTACGCAGTAAGTCTTTTTTGCATTTTCCGAGTTGAATTTTCTTCTCTTCTACTCGCCTTTCTTCTTTCTTACCATCACCCCCAGTCCCCGAGATTTGGGTCGAGTAGATGGATATTCTCCGAGTAGCCTCCTACTCGGGCCGAATCTTCTCTGCTTTGCCTAACTCATTTTCTTCTCGGTTTTCAGGATAGCGTTCTTAAGCGGACCAACTTATACCGCATCCTTCTCTGGAACCACTCCATCGCCAGGAGGCGTATCGCTGTACTGGAGAAGGAGAAGGCAATGGCCGAGGCCGCGAGCAAAGATGCTACCACCAGCACCCAACAGCTGGCTGAAGTGCAAGGTACGCCTTTAGCTCCGCGGTTTCTGTGTTTTATGTGTAGGCCCGCTTTTGCTTTCTTATGCGCTAACCCTTCCTTTTCTGCAGACAAACTAAAGGCCTTGGCGGATGAACATGAGAAATGCCGCACTTTCGTGGCGAACGCCGAGGCCACCATAAAGAAACTTGAAGGTGAGTTTGCTGTTTACTCGGTGTGACCTTGAGTTTGGTTCTTCTCTGCCCGTTTACTGACCTCATCTTATCTTTTCGCAGAAGATTATAAGTCATTTGCTGAGGCGCACCAAGATTGCGTCAAGCCAGCAGAGGTGGAGAAACAGCTATCCGACCAGGCCATTACTCTGGTGAAGGACCATACCACCGAGATGGAGAAGCTGCAGCTCCAGCTCCAGAAGGCACTCCAAGATGCCGTGAAGATTGGCGCCGAGAGGGACAAGGCCATCGCCGAGAAGGCCAAGGCCGAGACCACTTTCAAGGCCAAGGAGAGGGCCCTCGAGGCTGAATGCGAGACTCTGAAGAAGACCAATGCTGATCTTTTCGCTCAGATGGACACCCTGCGCCAGATCCAATCAAAGCACATTGGCAACGAGGAGTCCTGGAGAACCAAGCTGCAGCAGCTGCGCCGCCAACTGATCGGTAAGTTTTCTCTTCATTGCACCTTTTCTTCTCGGTCTTATTCCTTCTCGGCTTCCTTTTTTCTTTCTCGGTTTTTGATCTTGCCACTTGCTATTTCAGATATCTGGCCTCGTCTTGATTCTACCTCTGCGCCTACGGTAGCCAAGGCCCGAGCAGTTCGCCTTTCGCTGGGTGAGCCAATTGACACCAGGGCTGAAATCGAGGACAGCCTGCTGGTGCTTAAAGATTACTTCGAAATGCTGTCCGGCGTCGGAACTGACTTGATTCATGTGGGCTTTGAGCTCCACCGGCTGTTCTGGCCTCATGATCCCGAGCCAAGAAACATGCGGGAGCTCGCCCTCAAGCTGGAGAACGTGAAGGCCGAGCTGAAAAAATGGCTAGCCTCCGGAGCCCGTGCTGGTGCGGACGTGATGCTTCTCTGCATAGCATCCTGGTATGAAAACCTGGATATGCAGCTCATCCGCGGGAAGCGCAATGATTCCAAGTGGGAGACGGATGCCGAGAGCGTGGCCTTGCGCAAGCAGATTGCGTATGATGTCGCAGAATGCGCCGAGACGGAGGTCTACATCGATGGCGTCCCCGAACCCGACACCGAGTACGAGGACGAAGAAGATGATGACGAAGAGGAAGAACTTGGTGACTTCTTCGAATCTCCCAAGGGCAAGGCCGGGAAAGGAAAGGCCGCCGTCGTCGCGAGTAGCGACGAAGACGAAGGGGCGCACATCGACTCCGAGCCACTCGACTTCGGCACTTCCTCAGGTGCTGCTCTCGACGACACGGTGCCTCCTCCTGGCCACGCTTCAGGCTCCTCCTCGGCTCCAGGACCCGTCTCGGTGGCCACGGCCGCTTCCGAGCAGGCGGCCACCCAGGAGGATGCCGAGATGGAGGAATCCGCCGCCGTGCAGACGGAAACGGATGCCCCTCAAGCCGGCACCGAAGGAACAGCTACCGCGACCGCCACTGAAGAAACTGCTGCCAAGACCGCCGCCGAGGAAACATCAGCCAAGGCCAGCGCCGAGAACAACGCCTCCTCATCTTGAAACAACCTGCATTCTCTTTCAAACTTGAACACTTATCAGATCCCCGGGATGCCGGGAGCAGATGTAACAGACTATCTTTATCTTGCTTGCTACTCAGTTTTTATGCCCACTCGGTTTATGTTGACATTAATCAATTTGAACGACACTGGCTTAATGCCGAGTTGTGTTTCCATGCGAGTCCCCGAGTAGCATTTCTTATTCACCCTGTCCTTTCATCTCTGCTCTACCTGCGACTTGTCGCTTGTTTGGTATTCGAGTCACAAGAATCAAGTAGCAAGGCTGCAAATACTTAGCCGCTAGAAACAATCATGGTAACGCAGCCCACCACTTAGCCGAGAAGACGAGAACAAGGAACAAAGAGTAACCGACAATCTACTCGGTTCCTGCACTCTTTCTTCCTTAGTGATTTTCGTGTGCTCATTGACCTTTTGCTTGTTCTCTTGCTTGCCATGAAGCCGGGTTTCGGACAGCAGCAGAGTCGAAGAGTTGGCATATAGGTTTAAACACAGTACTTAATGCACTTATGAGTTCTGAAGTGGAGCAACCGAGTAGACAAAGGAACAAGCCGAGTAAGAAAAACACTTAGAGCAATTTTGGACGAGGGCAGTCCCCGAGAACAATTTCAGATTGCAGAGTAGAATTTCAACTCGGATGAGAGGGTACATACACATCTTTGCTTACGAATGAAAACGACGAAGTAGAGCTACATTCCAGGGACGCTTGGTTTCCTCTCCAGCTTTATCTGCCCTGTTCGCCTGCGATGGGCGCACATCTACAAGATAGTACGCGTCATTGTGCAGCGCTTTGCTGACAATGAAAGGCCCTTCCCAAGTAGGAGACAACTTGTGCATCCCAGCTGTGCGCTGCACAAGCCTAAGGACCATGTCTCCTTCTCGGAAAACCCTTGGGTTCACCTTTCGGCTATGATAACGCCGCAGGTTTTGCTGGTAGATAGCCGAACGTGACAGAGTCAGCTCTCTTGCTTCTTCAAGCAGGTCAACGTCGTCTTCTCGAGCTTCTCTCGCCTCCACCTCAGTGTAGAGGGCTACTCGGGGGGAGTCATGCTCTAAGTCTATTGGCAACACGGCCTCAGCCCCGTATACCAAGAAGAATGGCGTGTAGCCGGTTGACCGGTTAGGGGTAGTCCTTAGACTCCACAACACCGCTGGCAACTCTTCTAGCCAACACCCAGGTGTTTTCAACAATGGCTCAATCAGCCTTGGCTTTATGCCTGCCAGCACCATCCCATTTGCTCTCTCAACTTGCCCATTGGAGGCAGGGTGCGCGACTGACGCAACGTCTAGTCGGATATGCCTATCTCTGCAGAATCGCACCATTGCCCCCTCTGCAAAGTTGGTGCCATTGTCGGTGATGATACTGTGCGGGTAGCCATATCTCATGATCACATCCTTCACAAACTTCACAGCTGTGACTCCATCGCACTTCCGAATAGGCTTCACCTCGATCCACTTGGTGAACTTGTCCACCATGACCAAGATATGAGTCATGTTGCCCTTAGCCGGCTTGAAAGGACCAACCATATCCAAGCACCAAACAGCAAATGGCCATGTGATAGGAATTGTTTTCAACTCGGAAGCTGGCATGTGAATCTTACTTGCGAACATCTGGCAGCCGGTGCACTTCCTCACAATATCTTCTGCTTGCTGCAATGCGGTGAGCCAGTAGAAGCCATGCCGGAAAGCTTTCTTGACTAAAGCCCGAGAAGAGGCGTGATGCCCACATTCCCCTTGATGTATCTCCACCAGGATTTCTTCTCCTTCTTCTGGGCTTACACAACGCTGTAGCACACCAGTGGCACTTCTCTTATGCAGCACTTCTCGGACTATGGTGTAGCCCTTGGACCTTCTCTGAATCTGCCTCGCAGTCACCTCATCTTCAGGTAAAGTGCCGTCCCTTAGAAAGGATAATATGGGCATTGCCCAACTCGGTGTCTCCCGCACAGGGAACACTGGTTCGTCCATTTCCATTGGGACAGGCTCTGGTGGTTGCACAGGAGGAGTAGGAGCGCTTCTCTGCAGCCCAGACCGATTGGCGAGAACTTCTTCAATGAATGCAACAGCTTCTGGGTTGAGGGCGGCAGTCCCCGAGTAAGGAGTGGCAGTCCCCGAGTAAGGAATGGCAGTCCCCGAGTAGGGAGTGGCAGTCCCCGAGTAGGGAGTGGCAGTCCCCGAGTAGGGAAAGGCAGTCCCCGAGTAGGGAATGGCAGTCCCCGAGTAGGGAGTGGCAGTCCCCGAGTAAGGAATGGCAGTCCCCGAGTAGGGAGTGGCAGTCCCCGAGTAGGGAGTGGCAGTCCCCGAGTAGGGAAAGGCAGTCCCCGAGTAGGGAATGGCAGTCCCCGAGTAGGGAGTGGCAGTCCCCGAGTAAGGAATGGCAGTCCCCGAGTAGGGAATGGCAGTCCCCGAGTAGGGAGTGGCAGTCCCCGAGTAAGGAATGGCAGTCCCCGAGTAGGGAATGGCAGTCCCCGAGTAGAGGACGGCAGTCCCCGGGTTCCCTGCAGCACTCTCCCAGTCAATCTCCATTGGGTCAGATTCTTCATTTGGCAGAGAAGGAACAAAGATGGATTCCGAGTTGGGGGAAGGCTTGATGGATGGCTTCCTCAAATGCTCCAAGGCAATCCCTGCCGGGATGGACTGCCGAGAAGATCCCAACTTGGACAGCTCGTCTGCTGCTTCGTTCTCTGCTCGGTGAATGTGCTGGAACTCACAGCCTTCGAAAAACCCAGTCATTGACTGCACCAGGAAGCGATACGATGCCATGTTGGCATCCAAAGCATCCCAGGTACCTGAGACTTGCTGCACCACTAGATCTGAGTCACCATAGCAGATAATGCGCTGCACACCAACCTCCTTTGCTACTCGCAAACCATGCACCACTGCCTCGTACTCGGCTACATTGTTGGATGCCTTGAAATGAATCTGCAACACATACTTGAGCTGATCCCGCTTGGGTGATGTAAGCACAACGCCAGCACCGAGGCCTTCTTTCACCTTTGAGCCATCAAAGTGCATCTTCCAATAGTTGGAAACTGGAGCAGGAGGTTCATATTGCATCTCGGCCCAGTCCACAAGAAATTCCGCCAGTACCTGGGACTTGATTGCTTCTCTTCTCGTATACGCGGGAGCGTACGCGGCTAGCTCAATCGCCCACTTGGCTACTCTGCCACTCGCCTCCTTGTTTCCCATGATGTCCGAGATGGGAGCTGAGCTCACAACTGTGATGGGGTGTTCCTGGAAGTAATGTTTCAGCTTCCTGGCGCCCAGGTACACACCATATGTCATCTTCTGGTAATGTGGATAGTTTTGCTTGGAACTGGACAGCACTTCACTGAGATAATAGACTGGGCGCTGCACACTCTTGCCTTCTTCTTCTCGCTCCACCACTATCACCACGCTGACTACTCGGTTAGTCGCGGCAATGTACAGCAGCATAGGCTCCTTGGGTAGCGGACTAGCCAAGACGGGAGCGCTTGCCAACATTGCTTTCAGCTCATTGAATGCCACGTCCGCTTGCGGAGTCCAGACAAATTTGTCGCTTTTCTTCATCAGCTGGTACAGAGGTAGAGCCTTCTCGCCCATTCGGCCCAGAAAACGGCTCAGAGATGCCAGACAACCCGTGAACTTCTGCACATCCTTCAATGATCTCGGCAAAGACATGCTCTCAATAGCTTTTATCTTAGACGGATTGGCTTCAATGCCCCGACTAGAAACCAGAAAACCGAGTAGCTTTCCAGCTGGTACCCCAAAGGTACACTTACTCGGATTCAGTTTCATTTTGTACCTGCGTAGGTTAGCAAAGGTTTCCTCCAAGTCGGCAAGCAGAGTATGTGTTTTATTCGTTTTGATGACAATGTCATCTACGTACACCTGCACATTCTTGCCGAGCTGGTCATGCAAGCATTTCTGCATGCATCTCTGATAGGTTGCACCCGCATTCCTCAGGCCAAAACACATGACACGATAGCAATAAGCCCCGTACGGGGTAATGAAAGCAGTCTTTATTTGATCAGCAGGGTTGAGTGCAATCTGGTGGAAACCAGAGTAGGCATCTATGAAAGACAACAGTTCACAGCCGGCAGTGGAATCGATCACCTGATCGATGCGAGGTAGCGGGAAAGGATCCTTGGGGCATGCCTTGTTCAAGTCGGTGTAGTCGACGCACATGCGCCATGCGGTGGCAGCCTTGGGATCTTCCTTTTTCTTCTCGACCATGACCGGGTTGGCTAACCAGTCCGGGTGCAGCACTTCCATGATGAAGTTACTGATCAGCAGCTTGGTGATTTGATCACCGATGGCCTTCCTTCTCTCATCCCCAAAACGGCGCAAGGCCTGCTTCACGGGCTTGGCGTCAGGACGCACATGCAAAGAGTGCTCAACCAACTCCCTCGGGACTCCTGGTAGATCTTCATTGGTCAAGGCGAACACGTCCCGATTCTCACGGAGGAAGTGGATGAGCGCGCTTTCCTATTTCTCCGCCAACCCGGCACCAATGATGGCCACGCGCTCCGGGAACTCGGGGTCAACCTGGACTGTCTTGGTCTCCTTGGCAGCCTGGAAAGCAGTACCATGCTGGGTACTCGGCACACCTTGTGCGCCAGCTTGTGCGGACTGAGCCATGGCCACCACCTCGTACATCTTCTTCTTCTCGGCAGCAATCACCATTGACTCCGCCAGCTGGGAGCTAGCAGAGGCACACTCCATGGACTTCTTGTAATCTCCCGAGATGGTGATGATGCCATTGGGGCCGGGGATCTTCATCTTCAGATAAGCCACATGGGTAGAGGCCATGAACTTGCTCAGAGCAGGCCTGCCGAGTAGAGCATGATAGGGGCTCTGATGATCCACCACCTCAAACTGCAGGCGCTCAGTGCGACAGTTCTCCCGAGTACCGAATAGCACATCAATCCACACTCGGCCAATCGGGTTGCATGAGATCCCGGGCACAATGCCATGGAAAGTGGTCTTGCTGGGCAGCATCATGTTCTCGGCCAGGCCAAGCTTCTCGAGTGTGTCCTTGTACACAATGTTGATGCTGCTGCCGTTGTCGATCAGCACCTTGCTGAACCTCACATTCTTCTCGGGGCCCAGGAAGGTAGGATCCAGCACCAAGGCATAGGTACCCGGATTGGGCATCACCTTGGGGTGATCTGCCCGAGTCCACCTGATCTCCTGGTCACACCAATACATGTAGTGAGGCACAGCCGGAATCACTGCATTGACCTCCATGGCCCGCCTGTGCTGTGACTGCTTGTCGACTGCCTCAGAAGTGAAGATCATATAGCTCTCATGGTGCTCTTGGTACTGGTTGGAGCCATTGCCCCCATTGTTGCCATTGTTGCCATTGTTGTTGCCCTGATAGTTGTTGTTGCCTGTGTTGTTGTTGTTGCGGTTGTAGTTGTTGTTGTTGTTGCGGTATCTCTCGTTGTTGAAGTTCCGGTTGGCTCCTAAAGCCACCTGGTTGACATTCTCTCTTCTCGGATAGACTGGCGGCCGAGTTGCGGGAGCGCGAGTAGGCTGAACAGTAGCATTGACAGCTGGCAGAGGAGGAGGAGGAGGCAAGCCATCACTCTTGATCACATCCCACCATTCGCATTGCCGAGTAGTGTGGTTGGCAGGCCTTGAGGGGTGATGAGTGTGGAAGCTACACGGACCATCCTTCATGTCATCAAAGACAAACTTCTTCGGCTGCTCGGAGTTCCCGCTACCCGGCTGCGCAGTGCGGAACGGTTTCTTGTTGCCTTGGCCCTGGTTCTGGTTCTGCCCGTAGGCTCCAGCAGGTTTCTGCCTTTGGCCACCACCGCCTCCGACATTCACTGCATTCACCTCTTCGGGATCATACCGAGTATCTACTCGGCGCTTGTTGCGGAACTCGTTGCGCTTGCTGCTGTTGAAGTTTCTTCTCAGCTCAGAGGAATCCATCAGTGGCTGAGTAGGATCTCCGAGTGCGTACTGATCCGCAATCTTGATGGTCTCGGCCAGGGTATTCGGCATCTCCCTCTGCAATCTTTGCCAGAGCATGCTGCCATGTCGGCAACCCTGCGCAAACCAAGTGATGGCCTGTGCCTCATTCACACCCTCACAGGTGTTCCTCAAGGTGCTCCACCGAGTAAGGTACTCGCGGTCCGTCTCGTCTTCTCGCTGCCTGCAAGCCGAGAGCTGCTGTGGCCTATTCGGCCTCTTGTAGGTGCTGGTGAAGTTGCTGACGAATGCGTCCGAGAAGTCCAGCCAGCAGTTAATGCTGTGCTTGGGCAAGTTGTTGAGCCAAGTGCGAGCTGGACCCTCTAGCATCTGCGGCACATAGCGCACCGCCCATCTCATGTTGCCACCCGCAATGTGGACCGCGGTGACGTAATCATTGAGCCAATCTTCAGGTTTGGTGCTACCATTGTAGCTCTTGGTGCCTCTTGCGAGCTGGAAGCCCTTCACGGAAGGCTCGTTCATGATGCGCGGGCCAAAGCACTCGGGGCCAGGAGGACCCGTGCTCTCAAGCCGCGCCGACAAGCTGAGACGATCCAACTGGTGCCTTGCATCTCCAGGCGCCAACACACGCTCACCAACACGGTCATGGATGTCATAACCAGCCATCTCCATAGCCGAGTAGCCATCATCATACCTATCCACCTGCATTGCTGCGGGCTGCTCCACCGGGTTGGCGACTGGCGCCACTGGGCGCGGCTGCTGCCTCTGCCGAGTAGGCTGAGCTGCGGGTTGCCGAGAGGTACCCGGACGCGCGGCTTCTCGGACACGGCTTTGAGCTTGATGGGCTTGAGAGCCTGCTCTTGCAGCGTTGTGTTCCTGCCCGGGCTGCTGCGGCACAGCAGTCTGTTTCGCGGCAGCAGCCGGGTCATACACCTGCATTTGCCTGTCCCTACCCGAACGCCCGCTGCGGCTCTTCTCGCGGCTCGGATGCGGAGATGAGGCTTGATCGTTAGATCTTGCCGCATGCGAGTGAACCACCTGCGACGCGCCAGCTCCCGGGTTGGCCTTGCGGAACTCCTCGTTCTGCCTGGCGGCCTCCAGCACCAACTCGTTGAGCCTCTCCTGCTGCCTGAGACGCGCCTCTCCATCTAGGCGCGGCAACTCGGCAGCCACAGCCTGCGCAGCTCGCAGCGTCTTGGCGGGCGTGCTGTACCTTGGCCTTGTGAAGGTGTTCGCGGTGGCGGACTGCGCGGGCTGCTCCGCAACTGTCGCCATCTCGGCACCCAGGTTGCGCCGCGTAGCACCCACTCTGCTGGGCCTCCTGGCAACCGGCGTGAAGCCGTGGGCCTTGTTGTACTCGAGCTGGTCCAGGCTCAGCTCCAACCTGATCTTCTCCAACTCCGCCTGCTCGGCGAGCAGCTCCTGGCGTTGCCGCTCGAGCTGCTCCCTTGCGGCTAGGAGCTCGACGTCGGTGGGCGTGGGCATGCCGGTTCGCGCGGCAGACGCGGGGATGACCGTAGACGTGGAAGGCGGCAAGTTGCTCTCCTTCTCGTAGGGCCGGTGGTTCCTGCCACCAGCAGGCGGGTCGTCAACCTCCTCGACTACGGCCGCAGCGCCAGTAGCAGCTGCGCCAGCGTTCGCCGCCAAGCCCGTCACCATCACCTCAGCGCAACACGCAGAGCTGCATGCGGGCCTTCCGCGAGCAGCAACCACCGCGGGAGGATCCTCCGCATCGTGCACCCGCTCGGGGTAGGTGTTGTTGGCGACGGTGGCGACGTAGACGAGATGCGAGCCGAAGGAGATCACCGAGCCGCCCTCGGGCATGGCCATGCCGCCGAAACAGCCGGCGTTGTCGGTGACGAAGTCGAAGGAGCCAAATCTGTGGACAAGGCCACAAACTACGCGCTCCGCCGATGAAGATCCCGTCCGAACAGAAACTCCAGCCAGCGCCGCTGGTTGCCCCACGGTGGGCGCCAACTGTCGTGGTGGTGTCACGGCAGATGCCATGGGATGGCTAAAGATGTGGGGACGATGGACGCTGGAGGTGTCCGGGGAGGGATCACGCGACGAGTAGCCGCGTGAGGTAAGATCCACACAACACAAACAACACGATGTACCCAGGTTCAGGGCCCTCGTGAGGAGGTAAAACCCCTACTCCTGCCTTTCTCTATGTATTACGATGTCTCTCCGAGTAGCCACAGTACAAAAGGTAACGCTACCGAGTAGCCTTTCTCTCCTCTCCGAGTAGGGCTAGGTCAAGAACTTAGGGATTCTAGGGTTTCCAGGGAGCAACGGTTCGCGTCTCTGGGAGCATGCCTCGCGCAGGAGGCGGCGGGGCACCTTATATACACGGTGCCCAGCCGGATACGTCCAAATCCTAGACAAGTGTCGACATAGTGTGCACACTGTCCTTTCTCCGAGTACCCGCTGACAGCTTTGGTCGTTGATCTTGTCTGCTTCTGTAAAGTCGTTGGGCAAAACTAGGGGACAGACTGGTATCACTGTACCTAGTCACAGAGTAGGCCCCCCTTATCCTGCCACGGCCTGCTTCCATGCTGTCACTGTCAGACAGGCCGTCCCCACGTGAACAGTAGTTCGAATGCTGCCAAGTACGGACCCAGGATACGCGGGATCCTGTGTCAGAACGGCTCCTTTGACTTCCTGCCCGAGTAGTTTCCCGCCAAAGGTTCCCGCCAATTGTTCTCGGGCCAAACCTTCTACTCGTCAGGGCAGAACTTGATTGATATCTCCTTCTGGTCATCTTGAGGTGAGACCGAGTAGCAGTCGACCGGGTAGCGAGTACCCGGTAGTCGGCTACTCGACCAAACCTCTCTTCTGTAAGCGGCCTTTACCACCTGTCTTTACCCTACTCGGGGGTAACCCCCCGACATCCTCCTTGCAATAAAATTTATGAAGTTGCTTCATCAAAAGGGCCTTATTTTGCAGCTCAAGATTCATGACACCCAACCACCCAACCTTTTTCGGCTGACAGACAACCGACCATGCTGCTAATGAATTGGAAGAGGAAGCATCTTCATCTTTTGCCAAAGACAATGGCAGTGAGAGCGATCAAAGATATTAATCACTGTTTTGTGAACTTTCAGAGAGCAGAGGTAGTGCGTCGGAAGGGAGGATAGGACAGAGGTCACCAGCGTAAGTCTTCCTCTGTAATCAAGAAACCTAGAGCTGGCATTTAGACCCCGCTCAATATGATCGACAATGGGGTGAGATCTTGGACTGTCGGCTTTGTTGTACCCAAGGGGAGACCAAGGTAGGTGAATGGCAGAGATCCAACCGCACAACCAAACGTGTTTTCAAGAATATGAAGGTGATAATCATCAATATTAATTGGCATCAAACAAGATTTTGCATAGTTCACCCAAAGACCTGTAGTCGAGGCAAAGGTTTGGAGCAGATTCTTGAGAGCTAGAAGCTGAGCCAGACAAGCTTGAAGAATAAGTAACGTGTCATCTAGATACTGGATAATAGGAAATTCTGAGTGTGCAATTGGAAAAGGGGGGGTGAGAACTCCATCTAAGGCCAGATTATTTACCATGGATTGAAGAAGATCAGCCCTAGCAACCCACTATGTTTTCCCATGTTATTTTTATGTTTTCTTTTATTTTTTTATTTGAGTCTTGGAATTTTTATCTCTCTAGCAACCACTCCTTATCCTTTTTATTTCTTTTTTGTGCCAATAATAACCTCTATTTGAAACACGGTGCAACTTGCTGTTTTCTGTCCAGATTTTTGCACTTAACCAAAAAAAATTGGTTCTCCAAGCCAAAATGCGAGTATGTTTTGATATTTTGTAGGAACCTTCCCTAGCTTGTTATCTAAATTTCATTAGTATACCACTTTTTTATTTGAGATACATAAGTACCTCGAAAAAATTCATCTTTACGGTATGTTCCGCTTTGACAGATTTATGCCTTCATTTGCATTTGCCTATTTATCTCTTGCTTTTTTTGTTCTTTCGGGGGAGGGGGAGGGGGAGAGAGCTATAAAAGAAGTTGTGAAAGTACCTATTCTCTAAATTGGGTGCTTTATATGTGTTGAAACTGAACCGAGTAGATTTATTATTTTGTTACACTAACCTATGAAGACTGTGAGAAGTTTTAGGTGGAGGAAGTTTTCAAGTGTAGGAAGAGAAGGATGATATAAGAAGATGAATTATGGAAAAAAGCTCAAGCTTGGGGATTCCCATGTCAACCCCAAGAAATATCCATGAAGTACAAACATCAAAGCTTGGGGATGCCCAAGGCATCCCCTTCTTCATCAACAAAAATATCAGGTTTTATTTCAAAACACTATTATTCCTTTACATGATATGTGTTGTTCTTGGAGCATCATGTGCTTTTGCTTTCAGTTTTTTTCTTTCTGTAGTAAATGGTTGGATCCTATCATTCTTTGTTTGGAGAGAAACACGCTCCATTTTCATTGTCTAGAACACTCTAGTTTTCACTCTTATCATTCTCTAAGTGTTCAGCTTTTGCTACTAATGCGTTTAGCTCTTGTTTGTCACTCATATTTTGTTCAGAGCTTGTTGGTTTTCCTAGAATACTAGCAGTAAACATAGTATTACAACGGAAAACACAATAAAACATTGAGCCTCATCTTCTTCATGTGCCATAGGCAAAGCATGTTGGCGGTATACTCGGGATCCTAAACGAAATCCTGCAATATGGAATATGCAGCCACAAGGGGTTAGTACAATTAAATATACTGGCAAATGACACTATGGTGGATGTGTGGGAAAATTCTATCTTCTACATACTTATTTGGCTAAGTGGAGTTCAAGGTTAGATTTTACAGAAAGCTAGTTTTATCCTATCCTTTTATAAAACACTTTTCATCTAAAGTGGTTCACAAGTACATTTGAGTGAACTATGAAGAATTTTGTTTGTCTCCAGGGGCAGAGCTGGACTATCTCCAAGGTTTTGCAACAATAAGGGTCTATCTCCATAGGCTATGCTGGTCTATCTCCAGATCCTTGTGACAATAAGGGACTATCTCCATAGGCTATGCTAGTCTATCTCCAGAGCCTTGCAACACCAATGGTCTATCTCCAAAGGTTGGGTTGGTCTATCTCCAGTGGCTGGTCTTTCTCCTTTGCCTTGTAACACCAATGTTCTATCTCCAAAGGTTGTGATGGTCTATCTCCATTGGCAGGTCTTTCTCCTTTTCCTTGTAACACCAATGGTCTATCTCCAAAGGTAGTGCTGGTCTATCTCCAGTGGGAGGTCTTTCTCCTTTTCCTTGTAACACTAATGGTCTATCTCCAAAGGTGGTGCTGGTCTATCACCAGTGGCAGGTCTTTATCCTTTGCCTTGTAAAACCAATGGTCTATCTCCAAAGGTGGCTGTTGTCTATCTCCAGTGGCTATTCTGGACTATCTCCGGTGCCAAGTAATGGTCTATCTCATACGCAATTCTGGTCTATCTCCCTTGCCAAGTAAAATAATAATCCATCTCCCATATAATAATCATCATTGGAATAATATCCAACTTAGTCTACAAGCATGGCTAAGCAAACAGTTTCCACTTTGGTATCTACTGGGATTAAGTTAACAGGTAACTATCTCTACTTGGTTTGCATAATATTGTATAACAAAGTCCTAACCATGCAAATTTGTGAAACACTAATGCATAACAAATCATAGGAATTTTATGAAGTGTGCTACTATCCTTATGGAGGTTGGTGCAGAGGTACACTGTCGAGACATCGTAGTAGTTTTCATAGACTGGGGTGCCATGAGACTACGGTAGAGACGTGGGGTAACGGGATAGCGTAGTAAACACAGAACACGGGATTTACCCAGGTTCGGTACGTCGCGACAGTACGGCGTACCTACTCCTGCACTTCTCACTATGAGGGACTAAAGCCCGTATAATAAGGTTACAATGTAAGGGAATAGATCTAGCTACTCGACGAGGATGAACTTCCCGGCGAGTTGCGCAAGGCTTAAGCTAGAACCTAGAACCTTGGACTAAAGGAACTTATTGAACTTATTGAACTTATTGAACTACTATCTCCCGTCCGGCTTTATATAATAGCCGGATTAGGGCTTACAGAACCAGAAACCTAGAAGACTACGTTTAACTTGTAACTTGGAAAGTAAGGAATCCGTCTTCTCCTCCAAGCCAGATCACGCGGGCCGTGATCCGGGTTCTTCTAGAATCCGGCTTCTATGCGTCGGACTACTGGGCCGCCCAATGGACCTAAGTCCATTACCTTGCAGGCCACCCTGGTAGTCCAGCTCTTTTGTCTACCATCTTCTATACCCCTATTCGGTATATATCCGACAGTAGCCCCCAGGAAGGATCAAAACTCTGAAACTCCGCCTTTCGTCAAATACATTTTGTCCGGGAAACTTGATCCAGCAGTCTTGATTCTTTCTTCTTTCCTTTCAAAGGGGATGGTAACATAAAACTCGGAACTATGAAAATCCGGCTTTTCTTCTCGCGATCCTTCGCGGAAAAGGAACACGTGACATCAGCGCTTTAATCATGCTGACGCAAGCGCCGCTTGGTTTCACGCGGGAAACCCTGCAACGTATCTCTGACAGATTCTCACGAGAAACGAGGAGATAGCCATCATTCCTCTGTCGTTCCGTTTCCCGGATTTTCCGGCGAGCGACACGCGTCAAACATCCAACGGTCAAAAGAGCCGTTGGCGCGTATCTAGAGGGTTTTCAGGCTATAAATAGCCGTCTCCTTCCTCCTCATCAACCTTCTTCACTCCCTCACTGCCTTCACCATTGGTGCGAACACGAGCTCGAGAGCGAGAACAATTCCCTGCCCCGACGAGCCCTTCCCACGCCGGAACGCACCAACGCCACCGAGAAAGATGGCGTCTCCGCAATCATCGCCCGTTCGCGCCTCCGTCGACGAGCTCCTGAACGATCTAGACCCCCAACTTGGGTCGCCCAAGCGCGCCGGCGGCGAGCCGGAAAAAACTTCGGCGTCCACAGCGGGCGGAGGGAACATCTCCGCCAACACGGATGCTGCGGGACCAAGGACCGCATCAACCCCGCCGTTCGCTCCCGAAACGGCGGAGGAAAAGGTGGAGCTCCTCGATGAGCAGCTCGCCGCCGCGAAGGCCGCCACCACCGCCGCCGCTGGAGGAGATGAAGAAGAGGAGACTGCAGGCAACTGGATTGCCTGCAGTCTTCCCCCGGCTCTTCTTCCCAACTTGGAGAAGGAAGGCCTGGTTTTGAAGAAGAAATGGCGGCTCCCGGAAGAGGAGACCGAGCCCGCGCCACAAGAAGGCGAAAGGGTGCTTCTCGCCTCCCACCTTCTGCGAGGTATGGGGCTTCCCCCTTCTTCTTTCTTCCTCCAAGTTCTAGCTCACTACAGCATCCAACCTCATAATCTCCCTCCTAATTCCATTCTGTATATGGCCGGCTTCCAGGCCTTATTCGAGGGTTACCTAGGAATAGAGCCTAGGTTAGATTTTTGGTTGTACTGCTTTGGGGTTAAGCGTAACTCTTCGGAGGGCGCACTCCCAAATTGCGGAACCATTTCCTTTACTCTTCGGAGATTCCGAGAGGATTGGTTCCCCAAAATAAAAACCTCGGAATCCGTCAAATTCTGGACGGGTTCCTTCTTTTATCACCCCGACGTGCCTTTTCCTAAAAAAGCCGTCGGGGTTCCACCTTTTGTGAACTCCGCCGCTGTTCCCCAGGATAACTGGGTTACAGAGGCCGTCCAGGTTCTGCCTCCAGATCTACTAAGGATCAAGAGGCGCATCGCCAAACTCACTTCCTCCAAACCCCCTTTGACCGGAATGGACACGGTCTTTTGCTGGCTGAATAGGCGGATTCAGCCACTGGCAAATCACGGAGGCCGTCTCCTGTGTGAATACACAGGAGCCAAGGATCCAATGCGGACATCCGTCAAGGATTGGCCCGCAAAGGAGCTCAGGCGGCGCATCAACCAGTTGGTCGCTTCACGCGATCAATACACGGAGAGTCGGCCAATGTATACGGCCGACAATCCCGCGCCTAAGGTAAATTTCCCGTTATTTAGGTATAATATCACTTCCTGGAAAATCTACCTTTCGATTCTGATTGGTTTTTTTCAACAGCTTGTGGATCTTCCAGACTCGGAGTTAGCCTCCGAGGCCGAGCTGGATGCGCTGCGTACCGCCACCACTGGTGGGCGCAAACGCAAGAAGATAATTTCTTCGGATGAAATTATCGACCTTGACGGAATCCCCGTCGCCACGTCCAGGTTATTTTCTTCCGGGTTTTTTCTTTTATGGGATCCTTTTCGTCCATCTTCGGTATTTTAACATTTTCCGGGTTTTCGGTTTTTAGCTTGCCCCCCTCCACCTTGAAGCCGAGGAAGTTGAAAAAGCTCAAAGCTGCTTCCAACCGAGGCAGCCAACCATCTCCCGCCGTCGCCCCGGATACGCCGCAGTCAATGGCGGAAGAACTTACTGCCACCACCACCACCAAGCCCCCAGAGCCCAGCCAGCCCGTTGTGCCCGAGTCGGACACGAGGGAAAGGGCGGCTCCAGAGGTGGGGAAATCTTCTCGGACATTCGACGAGGAAATCCCCACCTTTGACAAGGATTTTAAAGCTATAAATGATGGCTTGAACGCGGCCGAAAGTCATTTCGCGGAATACGCGAAGGAATTCCGGGAAAACTTAGCAGGTTTGCAACGCATGAGCCAGGTATGTAACTCTAGCCCCCAAGCATTAAACAAAATGCATGCTTTTTTTTTGCTTTGATGTTTTTTATTAATCATACTTTTCCTTGCTGTGTTTCAGCAAACCTCCGAGGCCATAAACCTGGAAGTTTTCAGGAAGCTCACTATCAAGAATAAAGAAGTTCGAAGTCTTCTTTCTATTCTTGAGGAGAGAGAGGCGGAGCTGGAATCGTCTCAGCTTGCTTTGACGGAAACGAAAGGTAGGCTTTTTCGTTTTGAAATTTCCGACTTAAAACTTTGTTGTGGTTTTCTTCTCGAGGAAATTGATCAACTCGGATTTGCCCTTTGCTTTTTCAGCTGCTTTAGCTGAAGCTAAACAAGCAGCGGAAGATTCCGGCAACGCCGAGATTCTCCGCAATGAGAATATTGAGCTTCACAAGAATCTTGTGAAGGCTCAAAAAGACCTGGAAGCCAGCAATCTGGCCCTTGGAGTGGCTAACTCCAAGGCTTCCGAGCAGGCGGAGAAAGACAAATCCGCTATCCAGGATTTGACTGAAGCTCTGAACCTTCGCCTGGAGGAAGTTTCGGAAATCGATAAACTCATCGGTAAATTTTTACCCTTGTCTTCATCTTTCCATGTTTTGCTTTCTCTGTTTGTCTCCTTAACCTTTTGTATGCTTTATCGGATCAAACAGGAGACACCCCAGATGGCGCTCGGGCTGCAGGCATCCGAGCTTTCGGGGAAACATGGAACTTGATGAAGGCTGCTGCAACGCAGTTGGTAGGCAAGTTTCTTCCCGAAAAATCTGGGGAGTGCTCGGAAGTTGAAAAACTTCCGGGTATCATCATGGAGGTGGCGGAGTCCAAGGAGTCCGTTCTCCGCTCCGCTGCACGGGGTGGTGCGCGTATGGCCTTAGGCCTTATGCGCATGCACTACCCTAGTGCCAAATCCTGGCGTGTGGCCACCGGTGTCCCTCAGGGATACACGGATGCACAACGATCCACCATCTTTGGTGAAGTTAAGGGCCACGCCACCCAGATTGCCGCCATGGTAAATGTCGGCGTCCACTATCCAGAAGAAGAAGCTCCTCCGATTCCCGATGAAGAAAGCAGCGAGGAGGAGTCGGATTCTTGAAGGGTTACCTGGAACCTGGATAGAAGATTTAGACAATAGGAGCATTACTGTTCTTTCATTTGTAATCCAAAATGTAATGCTTCTTATGTATTAATGAAAATTCCGCCTTTTGGCAGTTTAACACTCTCTTCACAAACAAAACTTTCCTATTTGCACAATCTAAACAAATCAAATGAATAACAATAAACAACAATTCACAAACAAAAGAATCAAGTCATACAAAACAAACAAGTGTAGCAAAGTGTTTATGCAAGTTTTGGGGTCAATGCAAGGTCAAAACTTATCACAATAATTTAATTTACAAAATAAATTATTTTGATTGTGATTAAAGGTCTACCAAAATGGATATTGGTTGGTCAAGGTCACAAATACCATACAAGGTTTGGTCCAAGGGTTTTAGAAAACAAATCCATGATCAACATGATTCATTCCGTGGCTTTGGGTACTAGGGGTTGTAAATTTACAATAGGTCTTGGGATATAGGTTTCTAGTCCAAAAGTTCATGCCACACGTGGTTAACATAAAATGGGTGTTGGTTTGATCAAAATGATCATACCACAATTTTGTTAAAAGGGGTTTCATCCAACAACACTTAAAGTATAATGGCTAACTACTATGGATGGTTTATAGGACAAACTTACATGGAATGGGTCCTCTGGTCACAAATGGTTTTGTTACTGGTCTCTCTGGTCTCTAATCTTACTAAATGGAACATATTTCCAGAAGAAAACTAATTAAAATTATTTATAAAATTTAAACTAGGTGGAAAATACTCAAATGGTTATTTAAATTTTTAATTCAATTTTAATTGGTTCAAAAATTATTTTGGGATATAGGCTATCAAAGTACACATCCTAAGGTTTCCAAAAATATTTTATTTGCAATTTTTGGATTTCTAGAATTTGAATTATGCTAAAAATCATCCAAATGGCACATTTGAATTTGGAAGAATTTTAAATATTAAAATTTGAATTTGTACAGTGCTAAAAGTTTCTACATGTCAAGGGCTTTTCAAAATTCCAAGTTTTCTAAATTTGGCCTTATGGTTTAAAAGATATGAATGTTCTAAGTTGTAGGGGTCTTTCTGTAAAACTGTCAACTAATTTCTATTCGGGATAAATCCAGAAAAGGCTGAAATACCTGGCAGCTCCTCATTGGTTATGCTTGCTAACTGTACTGCTACGTGGCTACTGACTGGGCTGTGCTGACTGGGCAAGATTCATTAAACCGGGAGTGTTGGATCTAGATCCAACGGTTGCGTACCGGTTCATAGGGGTTCTAATCAGGGTCGTTCATCTAATCTAACGGTAGGGAGAGAGCAAGAATCTCACAGGTGGAGATCCCGCCGGAAAATGGCGGCATGGTGGCGTTGGCGCTCGGGAAATCACGGCGGCAGCGTTCCGGTGGCTCCCTCAGCTCGGGAAGTCGACGGCGAGCAGAGGCATGACGTGGAGATATAGAGGTTGACCACGACACGCTTCCCCGTTTCTGGGAACGGTGACATCGAGCAACTGGAGATGACACAGGCTCCGGTGACCTCAGATGATGATGGAGGCACCGAATTACAACGCAAAAACATGGGGAAAATGGTTAGAGGCGCCGCGGGGTCATAGCGAAGCTAATGGGTTTGGTATGGGGCTAGGGGCACGCTTACCACGCCGGAATCAGTGAAGCCGGTCGGTGGCAGTGCTCAACTACGACGAGCCAAAACTCATGTGTGGGGGCGCAATCCGTCGAGATTTTAGAGGGCTTTTGGGGAGGGGGTCTTGGGCTACAAATGGGCATAAACGGGGCATTAATTACAGTCTTTAACGCCGGCAATCAATCGCAAAACAAACGGGCGCAAGGGGTTGCCGTTTCTTCTTGCCTTGAAGACGACGATTATGTCAACCATGACGCACGCCTGCGAGGCCCATACGGCAGAGAGAGAGGAGAGTGCGTGGGCTTAGCCGCTAGTGGGCTGCTCCACTCCGCACCGCGCGACGGTTAGCTACTGGGCCTGCTCGGGCCTGTCTGTCTAAATAATTTATTTTTTATTCACTTTTATCATTTTATTTATAACTTTTGTTTTATTCTGTAAACAAATCAACACATTTCAAATTTTTTAGTTTTTTAAAAAAAATCAAATTTGACGTATTATGTTTATATATATAAAAAAGATTTAATAATTAATTTTTGACTTCAACAAAAATTATGAAAATAAGAGAAGTTATAATATTGATTTAAAAACACATTAATATTATTTTCATACTGAATAACATGTTTTGAAACCAATTAAATTATTTGAAGTATGGAACACCATAAATACTTTTTCGTTTCATAAAATATTCTGAGGTCTAGAAATTTATTTAGAATATAATCCTGTATTTTTAAATGACATATAAAAATTTTCAAAACCATATTTGAATTGAAATCATTTTATGGAATTAGGGCTTGCTAAAAGTAAATGATTACTTTGAAAATTATTTATTTTGAAACAACCTTAGGGTTTTGAAAATAAAGGCATATTAGGACTTTCTATTTCAATAATCACTTGAATAACATAAGATATTTCCTTTGTTTTTGAGTTTTTAATTATTTTTGGTGGATTGCATTAATCAACAAAACAAAAACAAAAAAATAGTGATTTTTTAACTTTCCAAAAATCAGGGATGTTACATCATGTATTGTTTCTATTATACTGAAGCATGTTATTGTGGTTTTCTCCTTTGATGATTTATTTGGGTTGAATTGGTGCATGCTTACACCATGTTATGACTACAAACCAGTCACCTTTAGCCTTGATGATCATTTAGTTTCTTACTTGTAATATCATTTTATGCTTTGATTAATGATGTTTTGTCGCGATGCATGATTGGCCATTTTTGTTCTCTTAGTTGGTCGCTCCCGGTCTCTTGCTAGCCTTCACCCGTGCTGAGCATGAGCTCTACTCATGCATCCAACTCCCTTAAACCAAAGTTTTCCCAATGTGTCCGTTATACATACCCATACATGGTATTTCATAGCCATTCCAAACAAATTTCTTGTGTGCTACATTTAAAACCTTCAAAATTATTAAACATGTTTTGTGTTCTTGTTTTAGCTCCTGAGGAAGTATTAAGTGCTTTATTGTTTATTCTTGCTTCGGTGGCTTCACACTTTGACTATCATTAATAATGTGCTAGTCCCTAATACCGCAAAAAGAGATGGAAAATGGGTTCCCAATCCTCAAAAGATAGATACAACATACTCATCATATCAAACTCCTCACACTATTTGAATTTAGAAATCATGAACATAGCTTGTGTAAACAAAGGAGAAAAATAGAAACGTACTCGTTCTCTCTGTGAGAGCCGCTCTTGAAGCCGCTGGACATGGATAGGTGATAAATCATTTAGTGCCATTTGTTGACATGACATACACCTTCCTCAAAATTATATTTTCAATACCTTTGTTTATCAAAAATAAAAGGCTCTAGCACATGAGTAATCCCTGCTTTCCTCTACGAAGGACCTTTCTTTTACTTTTATGTTAGGTCTCCATCTTTTTACTTTATGCACCAATTAAGAGAGCATAGTTTTCATTCTGAGTATAATGTGCATAGTCCCAAAATTTATTATTGATTAGGGTATGATTATGGTATTTCTTATTCTAAAATTATTTGTATAGTCACCACTTGAACTTTGAAGGTGTCCTGTCATTTATGTATTGCTATTTCACGAAGGACAAGTTGAATACAATTTTTTATGTTTTTCACCATGATCAAACAAACGTATAACCTGCAATGCATTATTAATCATGATCAATTGTTTATGTTACCTATCATGTGGAACATAGTTTCTAATTTTTCATAGTTCAAATAATGTTTACCATGCAGTTGTTTAAAGTGTCTTAGCTTACAATGCTTTTACATAATGATTGATCAAGATTGTGTTGGTTGCATGTCACCTCAAAAATTATTTTGTTATCACTTAGCTACTCGAGGACGGGCATGAGTTAAGCTTGCGATGCTGATATGTTCCAAACGTATCTATAATTTTTTATGCTCCCTGATATGTTTTTCCATGGTTTACCTATGTTTTCTATCATTAATGGGACTAACCTATTAACTCAGTGCCTAGTGCCAGTTTTTGTCTGTTTTATCTTTGAATTGCAGAAAAGTTCCAAAAATGAAAGTTCTTAGAATGGGCTCAAAAGTTCTGAGGATTTTTTATTCACCACAAGACCCCAGAAGCCAGAAGGGAACCCGGAGAGGATCCACAGGGGTACCAGCCATGTGCTAGCCGCGGGTACCCCTTAGCCCACGCTTGAGGGTCGTTTGGTGCCCCCCGAGAACCGTCTCGCGTTGCCTATTTTCCTATAAAATTACATTTGACCTAAAACAGAAGCCCCCAGAGGATTTTCCCAAATACGATTCACAGCCCCGTTGCCATCCAAAACCCTAGTTTGAGAGATAGAAATTCCTGTTTTGGCACTCTGTCGGGACGGGAAAGTGCATCCGGAGCCAACTTCATCGACGTTGTTGGCTCCCACGATGACGCGAGAGTAGCCCTCCGCGAGGCTGAGGGCTAATGCTAATAGCTATGTGATTATCTCTCTCACATGATGTGATATCTATTGTGGTCGTGATTTACGTTAATATATTTGAATCCATGATGTGTGCCCCTTGATTATGTAATGTTAGATTGAATTTTGGAATCATGAGGTATTCTTGATGTTTGTGTTGAGTATAATCTTCATAGTGCCAAGGTGATAGTGAGGGTTCTATGTTTGTATTAGAAAGAGACTCAAGAGATAGGTTGTGATGTTTGTTAGTACTATCTTTGGATGCTGAAAGTGAAAGTTGGGGTATCCATTGACAGGAGCATGAAATTTATGGTGTGCCTATGTAGCACTACGCAATTCTCATCCTATTTGATATATCTTGCATGTTGTTAGAGCAAACATCTTGTATTAAATTGTGTTAATGTTGTCGAGAGTTACCACTAGAGAAAGTATGGTCCCAAGGCCTTGTTTTCCACCATTGTAACACCGTTTACTTCCATTTTTACTACTTGTTTGCTTGGATACATTTTTATTATAGATTTCCAATTCCTTGTTTTACCACCCATATTACACATATTTTATCATCTCTTCGCCGAACTAGTGAACCTATAGAACTGACAGCTGTATTGGGCGTGTTAAGGACACAAGAGACGTCTTGTATCTTAATTGCAGGGTTGTGTAACATCCCAAGTATGAAAACAATCCCAAATTGTTTGCTTCTTGCTAAATTTTTGTTCTGCATCATGCATCATAAACTTTTGCATTTGTCTTCTAGTGTTTTCAATTGTAATTCAAATTCAAATCCATTTCATACTTGGCATGTTCCAATTGTGAATTCAAATTAAAATTTTGCAAACATTTTCAATTCAATAAGAAATTCATATTTGTTTGGAATTGTGGAATGATATTGATTAATTCAATTTTCCATTCTTTTGAAACCCTATTTGAAATTTAAATAGCAATTTCAAATCATTTTGGCAATTTCAAAATTTTGGAAATAAGCACACATACCTTTGATCTTACTGTTTTGAAATTCAATAAAAATTATTGTTAAAATAAAAACCCAAACAATCCTATTCTATTTCTCTCTTTCTCTTTCCTACAAAAAAAAACAAACAAAAAAAATATAAACAGAAAAGAAGAAAGGGAGGGCAAGCCAGCCCAATTGGGCCAGCCCACCACTCCCCAAAAGCCCAGGCGCGCCCCCTTACGTTGTCGTCTTCCTCCTCTGTACGGAGACAGAGGAGGGAAGACCTCCCCCACCAGCAGGAGCTCCACCTGCCTCCTCCCCTCTACTTAAGCCTCCGAGGCAGTGCCCTAGGGTTCCCCTCTCCCTCCTCCTCCATCTCCACCGCCGCCATTTCCCCTCTTCCTCCCTTCTCCCTTTTCTCTGTAGTTTTCTCTGAACCTCAAGCACCTCCATGGCCGGTTCATAGAGCTCCACTCGCCGTCGTTGTGGTGGCCGTCGAGTTCCCCTTTCCGCGGGAACGGATACCCCTCGCCGTCCTCTTCCGATTCGTCTCCAGGGAGGAGCCCGAGGCGCACCGAGTCGCCGCCGCCAAGCGCTCTGTCCCCGCCTACTGCTCCGCCCCGTCGCTGAACCTCCTCGTCCGCCTGCTCCCGCTCGGGCCTGGGTGAGCTCCCCTCTGTCCCTTCTCCTCTTCCCCTCTGTCCCCCTTGCACACACGCCGAGCGCCCAGCCCGCGCCCCGCGCGCACGCCGGCAACAGCCGCGGCAAGCAGCCGGTCACCGCCTTTCTTCTCCGGTCGGATGCAGTTAACGTACGTGTTCAGTTCGACAGTACCCGCACATGTCACCTCAAAACCCCCGCGCCTCTGTATCCTTCACCAACCGAGCAGCTAACCCACTGGTAGCACCCGTGCGCGCACACCCAGCAGCCCCGGGTTCGAATCCCCTTAGGCACAAAGCCAACCCCTTTTTTTCCTCTTTTTCTGTTATTTCTCGAATTCCAGAAAACAGATCTGAATCCTTAATTGTAAAATCAATAACAAATTGAATATTGATCCAATTTCAACGATTCAAGTTTCTGTGGATTCATAATCTTGTGCTCTTTCTGTTAATGTCAAAGTTGCAACATGTTTCTATAATAATTTTTGCACTAAATAATTAATTACAGAAAATGCAATAAAAATTTGAAACTTTGGAATTTCATAACTTGAGTTCTGTTCATCCAATTTGAGCAAACTTGGGCTCTAAAAATTTGTCTTAACAAACTCTACACATTGGTATTTTATTTGGTCACAATTGAATTAAATTTGAATATGTTTCCCTCTGTTTACTAAAATGGGCAGAATAAAAATGACTATGAAAAATTGCATAATAAATTCAATAATGATCCAAAAATTATGTTTAATAGCTCAAAATGTTCAGTGAAACATTTGCTACATGTTTTCAACCTTTTCAATACAATTGTTTACTGTTTTTCCTAATTAAAAGTGGTGCAATAATTCAATGCTTTAATTAAACCTTTTAAATTGCAAAATTCATAACTTGGGCAATTCAAATCCAATTCCAACATGTAAAATATGTTTTCCATGCAAAATTGAATAAGATTTCCAAATATAAACTTTGTTTTCTGTTTTGAATAAATTAAATCGCTGAAAACAACTGTTTCTTATTTAATGCATTTAAAATTGTCAAATTAATAACTTGCTCATTTTAAATCCTTTTTCAACAAATGAAATATGTATGCCATCTAAAATTTTGTGTTCTTCGAAATATGAATTTGGTTATCTATTTTGAACAATTAAAATGGGTGAAAACAACAAATGCTTGTGTAAATCATTTAAGAAGCCAAATTTCATAACTTGATAAATAAAATTCCAAACTTGGTAAACACCTTTTCAAATTGAAGCTATTGTTGTTTTCTCATTGTTTTCCTCATCCATGCATCATTCTAATAAACTTTCACATGATGGTTATTTGTAGATCATTTAATTCAACCTTAATTCATGGGCTTTTCTATATGCAACCCAAATTGCATATGGTCCCATTTAATTATGTTACCATGTCAACTAGCTTATCTTTGATGCATCAATCAAATTGTCATGCATCATCCCATGGTTGTGCATTATGCCATGTTATTGATTGTTTGTCTCTCTGCGTTGTTTGTTTGCTTCTTCTCGAATAGACGACGACGTTGAGACAGACGAGGTTTACGACACTACTTCAGAGGAGTTAGCCCAGTACCAGGCTACTGAGTTTGCAGGCAAGTATTCACTCACATGAACCATTGTGTCCTTTCCACACTGGATATCGATACTTTCCGTTGTCTATTCTGCTAGCCTTAAGATTCGTTGCTTGTGTCCCGATCCTATCACATGTTATCCTGTAACCCTGATATAGCCTATCCTCCACACCTATAACCCCGTTGCTTGTTGCCTGTGTCTTACTAGCATGCTTAGGGTTGTTTATGCTCGAGTCTGATGTCCGTTATTTCTGTTACCCTATTTATTATGTTCTGGGGGCTCGATGTTTAAACAACAACCTGTTAATGTTTGAGGTAATGCTAATTTGATGATAAGGCACCGGCAGGAGGCCGGGTATGGTTTTGAGGCCTGCTAGTGTCGAACTCAGGAAAAGTTCTTGTCCGCGGTTATGGATGACTTGGTGATAGGGCTGGCTAACAAGGATTAGACAACCTACACCTAATTAATAATAGTTTGACTAGTAATAGACTTATTGACACAATAACTTGAACCTTCATTAATCCAACTGTGTGGGTTATCCTTGGATTGCTTCTTTGGATAAGGGGCGAGATCCAGGATGGGTTTGTTTGAGGATAGTGGTAGTTGGTTCCGATGCGCTATCTTATCCCCTTCTTTTAGCCGGATGTTGTAGCGTGTCTCTGTAGTTGGTTAGGTAGCCCGCTGCCGCATCTTTATATATCACCTATCTTCCGTTGAACCCAAAGCATCTGTACTTGGTGTTGCCGGGTACATTTTGGTATCTTGTGCGTCTTGCTTGCCAGTACTCGTCTATACTGACCCCTTTGGGGCTGCGTGTTCTGCAGACTACGTTTCCGAGGATCCCCATGGTGGCTACTACGTGGAGTATGACGAGGCTGCTGACGAGTAGATAGCGGACCCGGGCAGGATCCGAGACATCGTGGATGGGCTCCGTCTTTTTGTTTCCGGCCTCTTAGGCCTATTTGGATCTTGTCTGTACTCAGACACTTTGGATGCTTCCGCTGTGATGTAATGATGACTTGTTGGGACATGTGTCCTCTGGATGATTGTATTTGCTATCTCTGCTCTAGTGAGAGCTATTTGCAACTTATTTCTATTTCTTTGTGTCTTAGAGATTTGTTGTGATATCACTTGTTCAAATGCCGTTGACGTACCATGTGTGTATGTTATGAAGTACGTCAATGGAAGTAGTCGGATTTCTATGGGATGGTTTACGCAGACGATGGATAGTAGAGAATGGTTGTCACACGTTTACATGTTGGCCTGCTCATATTGAGATGCGGGTGCCGGTATGCCCCGTAAGCCCTTTATCTACTGTTTAGCGGGCTGTGAGTATCCTCTAGAAGTCCGGGTGCGACAAATGGTATCAGAGCCTGTCTGCCTGTAGGATCCCTTTTACTGGTCGCAGTTGAGTCTAGAAACTATTTTGTAGCTATATAGGAAAAATGAAACGTGAGAGTAGGAATTCTGTTCTTTTATTTCTTTCCCCACCCACCCTCCCTTTTCTGGTAAGGAAGTGCAACGTTGTTTTCTCTTCTCATCTAAACTTTCAAGATAGGGTTTCACGTATCCTGGTTTCTCTAGGATAGTTATATCTACTAGACCATAGGAATGGAGGTGGTTGTGACATGATTTATCATGTTGCCTACTCACGATTGAGAACGGAGGCGTGTAAGCCCCGGAAGCAGATCCTCTATTCCTTAAGCAGTAGATATTGATCCTTTAGAAGCCCGGATGGGGTTTCCCGTAGTACCTCAGGAGTGTTTGGTCTCGTGTTTCCCGATGTTGCTTCGATATCCTGTTCTTCTCAACATCCTTTTCGTCTGTCGAAACCTTGTTGTTGCTTGCCACTTCAGTTCTTCTACCGGCGTCTAATCAAAACTTCCCCGATCATCTGCAGATGGATCTCAGGTTCTACCCGCAGGTGGTTCGTATGACTCGTTGCGAGAGCACTGCCGGTTATCCGGAGATGCTGAGAGACATGGTCACTTTTCTGGGGTTCCGTTGGGCACCAGAGTACCAGGTCTACGAGCAGCAGCGAGAGTTTGACCAGACCTACTACCAGGCTATCGTCTACATTCTGTCAGATGATGGCATGAGCGTAGTTCACCGCTACGAGGCAGTGGGTTCCACAGTGGATATGGCTGTGCAGCAGGCAGCTTATGTGAGTCTCACCGTCCTTCGTGCTGACTACTGGGGATTTGATGATTCTATCTATTGCCACATCCCCCGTGGTTACATCACTTCGGAGGGAGCTCACTTCACTCTCTACGACAACTTGGATGTTTACGAGCATGATAACTCCAGGCTGCACACCACCGCTCATTGTGAGGCACAGTGACGCAGTTGCCCGCACACTATCTCAGGAGTTGGCTTCAGTCAGAGAGCAGCTTTACCTTGCTTTGACTCGTCTAGCGACTTACACCACAGACTTTGTTGGAGACGAGCGCTTTGCACGTTTCGATCAGCCAGTTGGGCATCGTCTGCCAGATGCTGGAGGTTACGAGCCGATCAGAGGTCCACTCCTTAACCTTGGTGCTGGTTACACTGGGATTCCACGCTTTGGAGCACAGGGAGTCGCCGCTATGTACTTCACCACGCCTAGAGTCGGTCTCAGACCACGTCAGATCTATGTGGATCGTCGCTCCATCTACTTTCGTGGGCGTCCTCCTCACCGTACCTCTCGTCGTACTCCTAGCCGCCGTCCTGCGTGATGAGCATGGGAGTACCGATGTATCCATTCTTAGCTATGTTTAGTTATCCTTTGGCATTCGAACCATTTATGGTGTGTTGGATATTCTGATGTATTTGAACATGTGTTGATGTACCTGTTGGTTATCTATTAATGCGTCGGAATAATCTCTCTTGCGGTTGCCAAGTCTATCCTTTTCTATTGTTGTGATAAAATGCATTTCCATTAAGGATGCCGCCAACAAGGAACAACACGCCTGAGCCACCGCCAATCGCGGAGCTGTTGACTCAGATGACCCAAGTCATGGCGCAGATGGCCCAGTTTCAGGCTAATCAGCACATCAACCAGACAGCTCCACGAGTCAGCATCAAGGAGTTTCTCAGTCTGGGCCCAAGAGCTTTCGTGGCCACACACGAGCCTCTGGACACTGATGACTGGATCCGTGAGATAGCCAAGGCTCTGGAGATTGCTCACATAGCTGAAGAAGACAAGGTCAAGTATGCCTCCTATCTGCTGAAGGGTCAGGCAGCTACTTGGTGGGAGAACTTCCAGGCCCTGAGAACTGGGATACCAGTCACGTGGGGTTGTTTCAAGGAAGCTTTCCTGAAGCACCACTTTCAAAATGGTCTCATGGAAAGAATGCGTGAAGAGTTTTGCTCACTCAAGCAGGGCAAGTTGGACGTCATCGGGTATCAGAGTGAGTTCAATCGCCTCGCTCGTTACGCTGGTGATGAGGTGTCCACTGAAGCTAAGAAGATGGCAAGGTTCCGCAGAGGTTTTAACCCGGAACTCAAGTATGCCCTCACCAATATCAAGGCCAACAGCTTCGAGGATCTTGTTAACACCGCGCTCAATGAAGAAAATGGGCACAAGGCGTCCGAGGAGTCTCGCAAGCACTCGCGTGAGGGTGGTTCCTCCTCCAACATGACCACCCCTCCGCAGAAGCGCCGCATCTGGGTGCCAAATGGTGCTGTCACTCGGGCTCCATACGCCCAAACTTCTCCAGGCTTCGCTCCCCGCCCACCCAACCCTGCTCAGATGCATGATCAAAGGGCTTCGATGGGGCAGCCAAGGCCAGGGCCTCCTTGTGTCGTCACTTGCTACAAGTGCAAGCAGACGGGGCACTACGCCGACAAGTGCACGCAGAGGCAGCTACCTCCACCACCACCTCGTCCTAACACAAACCAGGCAATGGTGCGCGCTCCCCCACCTAAGGCCTTCAACTCCAACAACAGGCCTGTCGGGAGGACCGCAAGGGTGAATCATGTCAAGATCGACAAAGCTGAGGAAGCTCCTGACGTTGTTCTCGGTATATTTCCCGTAAACTCTATTCCAGCTAAAGTGTTGTTTGATACCGGAGCATCACATTCTTTTGTGTCAAAGATCTTTGCGACAGCAATTAAACTCCCTTTTGTTGGTTTGGGTTCCCCGCTAGTGGTCAACTCCCCTGGAGCTACTATGCAAACTTCCAAGATCAGTCACAAAAATCAAATTCTAATTGGAGGCCACATATTCCTTGCTTCTCTCATACTACTTGGCAATTCTGACATTGATGTCATTCTTGCTATGGATTGGCTGAAGGCAAATAAAGCAAGGATTGACTGTGCTCAAAAGTCAATAACTCTGTCCCACCCTTCTGGCCAGATAATCTATTCTCCACATGAATCAAGTTCCATTCAGCTGTGCAACCTCGATGCAAAACCTCTACCTTCACTTGAAGATGTTCCGGTGGTTTGCGACTTCCCTGACGTCTTTCCAGAAGAGTTGCCAGGGATGCCTCCGGATAGAGCTGTTGAGTTCGTGATCGAACTTGAACCAGCTACTGCTCCAATCTCTAAGCATCCCTACAAGATAGGAACTCCCGAGCTGAAGTTGTTGAAGGAACAAATTGATATGTACATGGAAAAAGGTTACATTCAACCTAGTTCCTCGGCTTGGGGTTGCCCAACTCTGTTCGTTGCGAAAAAGGATCACACAAAGAGACTCGTTGTTGACTATCGTCCTCTTAATGAGAAAACCATCAAAAACAAGTATCCAATTCCTCGTATTGATGATCTTTTCGATCAACTTGCTGGAGCCTCAATATTCTCCAAGTTGGACTTTTGTGTAATAAAGAGAGGTGTTGTGTACATGGCATGCATGCATGAAAAATGGACCAAATTTTTGCTTTTAAAATTTAATCAGAGAGTTATCAGAAAATCACTTAATCTGGTTTCAAACAAAGTTGTTCTACAAAGTTTTGCAAAATGATCCAACTTTGTGCTAAAAAGGTGGCAAATTTGAAGAGCTTTCCAACGAATATTTTTGTGCAATTTTTGCCTCACAAAAAGGTCCTCAAAATTCTGTTTTTGGTTCTGTTTTAAAATCCCCAGGGACCTTTCTGTAAATCCCTCAGTTTTTCTAGGGGGTTTTCCGCGAGGTGGCCCTGTCGTCTTCCTCCTGTCCGGCGACAGGAGGGCAACTGCCCCGCCGCGCCACCTCCTGCTCCCCTCGCTGTCGACGTGGAGGCCCTGAGGCCTCTAGGAGACGTCCGGATCAATCGCGCCGCAGAGACCCCTCCCCCTCGCTATCCCTCTCCTCCTCTGTCTCTCTCTCCCACCCGAGAACACACCGCCGCTGTCGAGCCGCTAGCGCCGCCGTTCTGCTCCCTCCCCCACCCTTCCGAGCACCCCGTTGGAACCGCCGTTCCTCACCGCCCCTTCTCCGCCCAGGAATCGAGCCCGGATGGCCTAATCGGGGAGATCGCCGCCTTCTTCCTCCCCTCCGGCCGCCGGCCACTTCTCCACCGCGCCGCCGATTGCTTCCACCTCCGGCCCCGTCGTCTGCTCCGTTGAGCCCGTGGTGAGCCCCTGAACCTCCCCACCCCCTTCGTTTCCTCCCACTCGGCCGGAATCACCGAACCCGCCGGAGCCCGTGCCTCCCGCCGCCGCTCACCGTCGTTACCTCGCCGCCGGTGACCTTTCCGGGGCGGCGCCACCACGGTTAGGTGCGCCCCGTCGAGCTGCATCGAACGAGCGTAGGCACGCTTCCGGGGGTCGCCGGAATCGCCGCCGGCGGCCACTCCCCGTCACCGGCCGGCCACCGTGAGGTCACGGTGATGTCACTGTGACATCACCTGCCCACGTGGCACGCCAAGTGGCAGTTTTTGTCCCCTTTTGAACTGTACAGTGGGCCCCATTTGTTAAATAGAAAACAGAAAATTAAATGATTTTGGAAATTCAATAACTTCCATTTTATAACCCCTAAAAATATGAAAAAATATGCAATGTGTTCCTAAAAATGTAAGCTATTTATCTATGCCATTTTCATACATGTTTAATCAAGTTTAAAATGAGGTCACTTTTGTAGTTTATATTTAATCCATTTAAATATTGAAAATAAAGTTTTTATTCAATAAAAATAGAAAATTAAGTGTAATATACCATTTTGATCAGTGAATCAAATGCAATCCAACTATGAGGTTTACAAAGTCTTTTGAGCATCTTAGCTTGGTCACATCCCCAGTTTAGGGTTTTCTCCCCCTCCGGTGTTCGTCGTTCACGGCGCGAAACCCTAGCTTCCTGTTCTATTCCTTAAGCTTCATTTCAATTGCATTGTTTTACTCATGCATACATATTGTGCATTGCACTGTCGTCAAGTATTGATTGCTTGCCTTCTTTCCGGTGTTGCCCGCTATCGGTAGATCGAGATCCGGAGGTCGACCCAGCTTTCTACGACAACCAAAGCTCTACTTTCGACGAGCAAGGCAAGCACCACCTCATGGCTACCCCATGTTTTGGGTCTTTCAACCTCTTACTCATGCATTCGATTCAACTTGGTTTTGAGTCTGTTAGAGTTAACCTATCCACTGCATGACCCTCCCCCTCACATGTCACCTTCATACATGTTTACCCTCCTAGTATGACTAGGGTTGTTTGAGTATCGTAGAGCCTTGTGTGTTATGCTTAGCCATGCTTAGTGTTCTGATCTACTTCATCCGGTTGATGATTTGGATCACTTCGATAACCTTGTATGTTGTTATATTTGTGAGTACTGAGCATATGAAACTGACTAAGGCTAGCACGGGAGGCCACTTGGGTAGTGGTTATTCGTTCCGTACTCGCCAACCCTAGGATTTAAGGTCTCGCTGCGGAAGCCAAGACTGAGCGTGCAGCCACACGCGGGCCAATGAACCCCGCTCGGCTAACTAACTTGTTTGATCACTTCCATGGGTCACATAGTTTGAGCTTTCCATTTGCGGGTGTGTCATAATAGGTTTTGGAGAAAACTAGGGCGTGACCGGGACCAGTGATGGACGTACACGGATCTTGTCCCGACTCACAGAACAGGTGCCGTCAGGAGGTGGCCAACTCCCTGTTGACGGGGTGGCCCTGTTTGGGTTGACTCATGGAAAGGGTTAAGCAAGGTAAAGGCCGTGGTCGACCACACTCTGCCGCGCTCTTAGAGAGGAGCGTTACCGCGTGGCATTAAGAGTCGGTCGATACGTGTGGGTAAAGTGTACCACCCTGCAGGGATAAATCTTTCGGAAAGCCGTGTCCACGGTTATGGACAACTTGGTGAAAGTCACGGGGTCATAAATAACTCTAACGGAATGACTAAAACTTGCTGGCAATGAATGAAGGATGCCTCCTCGACTATGTCGAGAGGGGTGATTCTTGTAGCATAAGGTAGTCTGGGAATGAGAAAGTACTTGGTGGACTAAAGAACATGATGATCTCAGTAGTTGAGTAGATTCCTCTTCTGTTTTAGAAATGCTCTGTTACACGTGCTTTTCTTCCTCAACTTCGGAAAACAAAGTTGGCTTTATGCAAAGAACCTTAAAAGCGAAGTCTTGCTGAGTACCTTTTGTACTCAACCTTGCTTCGTTGTTGTTTTGTTTTAGACTTCGGCGGTGCAGCTGAAGAGGGGTTCTACCTCGACGTCGACGAGTAGTTAGGAGTTCCCAGGCAGCAGCCTGGTATCTGTAGTATGGGTTTGGCTACGTTGCTTATGTTTCGGACTCTTAGTCCTTTTGCTCTTGTTGTATAGCAACATCTTTGCTTTCGCTGCTTGTTGTAATGTTGGGTTGCTTGACCTATGTTGGTCCTGTAACCTCTGTGTGTAAGCTACTCTAGTATGCCTTGTTTAATACAACTTTCATGTCTAGAGTACTGCTTTGATCGGTTGTTGGTCTCGATCCCGTTGTTATACAGTTTTGGCTATGCCTGCATAGTTGTCGCAGTCGAGGGGTTGTGGAGCCGATGATCCATGTCCGAGCCCGCCTGCCGGAGATATCCGGCCAGGGGCGAGGTAACCCCAGTAACCCTCGATTGTTGTTGCACTTTCTGGACACATAGCAGCTCTATATAACTTTGGTCACGTTCCTTCAGTTTCATCCGACTCGTGGACGCTTGGGTATACATATCTGGTTATGACTAGCATGGACACAAGGAGTAGTAGACCGGGGATCCGGACTACGTGCCGATGAATCCGGTCTGCCTGCCGTTGTTTGTTGCGGCCGGGGCTGGTAACCCTGAAGCCCTTGTGGGTCCACTTCTAGAAGCACATGACAGTTTGTATATCTCTGGGTCCGGGGTCCGACAGGTCTTGGTATCAAAGCAGGACTGCCTGTAGGAAACCCTTGCCGTTGGTCGATGTTGAGTCTAGAACTTGTGAAAACTACTTTGAAAAGACAAAATGAGTTATGAAAACCCTCTTAGGATTCTTTTTGCTCCTTAACTGCTATCGCTCTAACTCTGAGTCATCGTATCTCATTTGTTTTTGTGTGTTGTTTCCTTGTCGTTGTCTCAAAAGTTAGGAGTAAAACCGTTGGGTGTTTTTCTTCCGAGTACTATGTCTCAGGTTGTTATAGTTCCAAATTCAAGTCATTTCTTCATGTGTTTTGACATCTTGAAAATGTCTTTGTTTCAGATGCCTTATGATCAGGTTGTTCGACATACTCTATGCCTTGGAGTTCCAGGTTTTCCTCATCTCTTAGCTTCAGCCTGTGCAAACATAGGAGCCCCTTGGTATCCTGTGTACACTGTGTATGAGGAGTACTGTGACTTCCACCAGACCCAGTACTTGTGTGGTGTCCGTCTCCCACAGCTAGATGGCACCATCTTTCCTGCTGAGCACTATGCTGAGGGTATTGGTTTCACCATTGAGATGGCTGTGCAGGATGCTGCACGGCACTGTCTTAATGAGCTTCGTTACCACTATCCAGACCACGAGCATAGCTCCTTCTGTTACTGCCCTGGTTCAGATGCTACTCTTGAGGGGTGTTATACCCACACCTTTGCTGATTCCTCCCAGGAGGAAGATCTTACACTTAGGTGCACCGCTGATCTCCTTGCTGCTTATGCTCGTCGCGAGCGTGAGCTTAGTGCACTAGTTAACACCCTTGCAGCTAGTCTCAGGACTGTGACAGACAGAGTGAGGCCATTCGTTGAGAGTGGTATTGTTCAGGCCTCTGAGATAGAGCTTCCAGCTGTACTTGTGCCTTCCTCGGTTGCGTCTCCAGATGTTGGAGGTGATGTTCCCCCTCGTGGATGCCTCAGGAGGCCTAGGATGGTGCGTGGTGTACCACAGTCTCCCCACGGACCGCGGGACGAGTCTGTTCGTCGCTACTCTGGTGCTCCGGTTCCACTTCCTTTCGACTTCGGAGGATACTGAGACTGTCGTCGGTTCCAGCTAGAGTAATGTTTGCTTTCATGTACTCGAAACCCGAAGTTGTAGAAAAATAATGTACAGGAGCAGAACTTCGGTGATGTGTATCTACCGTACTTTCTTTCAGTGTTGTATGTACTTAAGCTTGTGAGCTTGTACCGCCACTATGTATGGTTTGTACTTCAACTGGTTTCAATAAATGTTGTAATATGTTGTCTCCATGTTGATGAAATGATACACTTCATGTTCATTCGTTCTGTTCTACTACATTTCGGCATGTATTTTGTTTTTCCGTTGAAACTATCACATGTCGATCCATTGTATCTTTTTCCCATGGATGTGTTATTCATGTTTCTTCTTCCTTTTACTCAGGATGTCGAGTGGTACTCGTGGCCGTAACAACCCTCCTCCTGAGCCAACACCTCCGCCGCCACCCACAATGGCGCAGGTGCTGCAAAGCATCGAAACTAACCGTCTGAGGAACGAACAACTTCTGGAGCGTGTGGCCCAGAACACTGAACGCCGTGCTGCCGGCGTTACACTCGTGGACTTCCTCAAGGCTCGGCCACCTTACTTTGCTGACTCCACTGAGCCTCTCGATGCCGATGACTGGCTTCGCACAATGGAGCGCAAGTTCACTGCTCTCCGTGTCCAGGAACATGACCGCGTGAACTTCGCCACCTATAAGCTTGAAGGTGCTGCTGGTGCTTGGTGGGAAGGCTTTCTGGCGTTGCAGGCGCCCGATCATGAGGTCACCTGGGCAGAGTTCCGCACTGCTTTCCGTGAGGCTTATATTCCGAAGGCAGTTATGGACGGTAAAAGAAAGGAGTTCCTTGATCTTACTCAGGGCAGTATGGGTATCGAGGCCTATGGTCGTGTGTTCACTCGTCTGGCTCGCTATGCTCCTCGTGATGTCACTAATGACAAGGACAAGCAGGATCTGTTCCGTAAGGGCCTGAACCCAACTGTTCGTTACGAGCTTCTGCCTTTCAAGTTTCGGAGTTTCCAGGAACTTTACAGCCAGGCCATCACTCTTGAACGTGGCAAAAAGGAGATGGATGTTGCTATGAAGAAGAGTGCTGGAGATTCCCGTGCATCACCCTCTGGTCAGAAGAGGAAGCGCCGTGTGTTCATTCCATACAGCGCTGTTCCCAGGGCTCCGTTTCAGCCAAGGCCATCTGGATATGCTCCTCGTCCACCTGCTCCACCTGCTACATCAACCTATGGTGGTGGACAAGGTTCTCGTCCTCAAGTTGCCGCTCCTCCCAGCAATGTGTGCTACCGCTGTGGCCAGCCTGGTCACTTCTCGAGGGAGTGTCCTCAGAATCATGCTGGACGTGCACCTCCTCCTCCTAAGAAAATGGCAAAGCCTGCTGGTGTTGGACGTGGTCGTCTGAACTATGTGACTGCCGAGGATGCTCAGGATGATCCAAGCGTCTTACTGGGTACAATTCGTGTCAACTCAATTTCGGCTTTAGCCTTATTTGATTCTGGAGCATCGCATACATTCATGTCAGAAGGGTTTGCTAAAATGCATGGGATACCTTTTGAAAAGTTGTCAAAACCTTTGGTGGTAAACTCCCCTGGTTGCAACTGGCAAACCACCATGGTTACGCCAGAGCTCATGGTTGAGGTGGGATCCTTACAATTCCCTGCAACCTTCATTGCCCTAAAATCCACTGACCTTGATGTCATACTGGGCATGGATTGGCTTGCTAAATATGGAGCTGTTTTGGATTGTGCAACAAAATGCCTCACCTTGAAACATCCTTCCGGTGCCATCATCGACTATTGGTCTGAGTTCACCATTCCTCCTTCAGCACGTACACGACTTTCTCCTGAACTGCAGCTGTACTTCATGCAAGGTGATTATCCTCCTGAAATTCATGAGTTACCTGTAGTCAGTGATTTCCATGATGTGTTTCCTGAAGAGTTACCTGGAATGCCACCTGATCGAAGTGTGGAATTTGTCATTGAGTTAGTCTCTGGTACCGCTCCTATGTCTAAAAGACCATACCGTATGGCCCCAGAGGAGTTGGTTGAATTGAAACGCCAAATTGAGGAGTTAGAAGAAAAGGGTTTCATCCAACCTAGCACATCTTCTTGGGGTTGTCCCACTATCTTTGTCAAGAAGCGGGATACCAATGTTCCACGTCTGGTTGTTGATTATCGGCCGTTGAATGCAGTGACCATCAAAAACAAGTACCCTCTTCCAAGAATCAATGACCTCTTTGACCAGTTAGCTGGTGCAACTGTCTTTTCCAAGATGGACCTGCGATCAGGATACCATCAGATAAAGATCAGGAAGGAGGACATTCCTAAAACGGCGTTTACTACTCGTTATGGTGTTTACGAGTACACCGTCATGTCTTTTGGTATTACCAACACTCCAGCTACCTTCATGAGGCTTATGAACTTGGTATTCATGGAGTATCTTGATAAGTTCGTAGTGGTCTACATCGACGACATCCTGGTCTATTCTAAAACCGAAGATGATCATTCTGAACACCTGCGTTTGGTGTTATCCAAACTCCGTGAGCACAAGCTATACGCTAAGTTCTCCAAGTGCGAGTTCTGGTTAAAAGAACTCATCTATCTCGGACACGTAGTGTCTGCTGAAGGTGTTGCCGTTATTCCAGACAAGATCCAAACTATTCTGGACTGGGAAACACCTAAGTCAATCAAGGATGTTCGGAGTTTTCTCGGACTGGCAGGTTATTACCGTCGTTTCATCGAGAACTTCTCCAAAATTGCAAAACCTATGACTGAACTTCTTAAGAAAGGCAAGAAGTTCGAGTGGTCAGAAAAAGCCGAGGAAAGTTTCCAAACTCTGAAAACCAAACTGACTACCGCTCATGTGCTTGTTCTTCCTGATACAAGCAAGGATTTTGTCATCTTCTGTGATGCCTCTCAACAAGGACTCGGTTGTGTGTTAATGCAAGAAGGTCATGTGGTGGCCTATGGTTCTCGTCAACTGAAACCACATGAGCACAACTATCCAACCCATGATCTTGAGCTAGCAGCCGTGGTCCATGCTCTCAAGCAATGGCGTCATTATCTTCTTGGCAACCGATGTGAGTTATACTCAGATCATCAGAGTCTGAAATATCTGTTCACCCAACCGGATCTGAATCTCAGACAGAGAAGATGGTTGGAAGTAATCAAGGACTTTGACTTGGGTCTCAACTATCAACCCGGCAAAGCAAATGTCGTTGCTGATGCGCTAAGTCGGAAATCTTATTGCAACAATTTGATGATACAACAGGCCCAACCTCCTCTTCATGAGGAGTTCTCCAAACTCGACCTTGAAATCGTTCCTTCTGGTTATTTGGCCAACCTGGAGGTAAAACCTTCCCTTGTGGACCAGATCAAGAAAGCTCAAAAGCGGGATCTGGGAATTGTCAACATTAAGAAGAACATTGCTAGCGGTGCAGCTAAATGTTTCTCCATCGATGATCAAGGTATCGTATATTTTGGCAACCGTCTGGTAGTGCCGAAGATACGGAATCTGAGAAAGCAAATTCTCCAAGAGGCTCATGACACACCTCTTTCTATTCATCCTGGTAGCACCAAAATGTACCAAGATCTACGTCAAAGGTTTTGGTGGTCTCGTATGAAGCGAGAAATCGCTCAGTATGTTGCTGAATGCGACGTCTGTCGTCGTGTGAAGGCAGAACATCAAAGACCAGCCGGTGTTCTTCAACCCCTGCCTATTCCTGAATGGAAGTGGGATGAGATTGGTATGGACTTCATTACCGGCCTTCCCAATACCAAAAAGGGGCACAATGCTATATGGGTAGTGATTGATCGTCTGTCAAAGGTTGCCCATTTCCTTCCTGTTCGTGAGACTATTCGAGTCTACGATCTGGCAGATCTATATATCTCACGAATACTCAGTCTTCATGGAGTCCCAAAAAGGATTGTCTCAGACAGAGGCAGTCTGTTTTTCTCCAGATTTTGGGAAAGTCTTCAAAAGGCCATGGGAACTCGTCTATCCTTCAGCACCGCCTACCATCCACAAATCGGTGGTCAAACTGAGAGAGTTAACCAGATTCTCGAGGACATGCTCCGAGCTTGTGTTATATCGTTCGGTAAGGATTGGGAGAAGTTTCTTCCATATGCCGAGTTCACCTATAACAACAGTTATCAATCTAGCTTGGGCAAGGCTCCTTTCGAAGTTCTATACGGCCGTAAATGCCGAACTCCGCTGAATTGGTCTGAAACCGGTGAAAGATCGTTCTTCAGCCCGGATGTAATCAAGGAAGCGGAAGAAATCGTCCGTGTCATTCGTGAACGACTGAAAACAGCTCAATCTCGTCAGAAAAGTTATTATGATCGTCATCACCAAGATGTTCATTATGAAATTGGCGAGAAAGCTTACCTTCGAGTCACACCTCTGAAAGGTGGAAAACGGTTCGGAATCAAAGGCAAACTGGCTCCTCGTTATATCGGTCCTTTCCCTATCATTGGAAAACGAGGTCAAGTCTCATACCAACTGCAGTTGCCTCCAGGATTTCCGGATGTCCATGATGTATTCCATGTCTCGCAACTCAAACGTTGCTTCAAAGACCTTGTTCGTGGTGTGGACCATGAAACCATCAAACTCAAGGATGATCTCTCCTACAAAGAGGTTCCTGTCCGTATCCTCGATGAGGCCGAACGAAGAACTCGTAGTCAAACTATCAAGTTCCTCAAAGTTCAGTGGTCGCATCATTCCGAGAACGAAGCAACCTGGGAACGACAAGATCGTTTGCGATCTAAGTTCCCCGACTTCTTTTCTAAAACCTAGGAATCTCGGGACGAGATTCTTGTAAGGGGGGTAGACTTGTAACATCCCTACTTTTGTGTAATAAAGAGAGGTGTTGTGTACATGGCATGCATGCATGAAAAATGGACCAAATTTTCGCTTTTAAAATTTAATCAGAGAGTTATCAGAAAATCACTTAATCTGGTTTCAAACAAAGTTGTTCTACAAAGTTTTGCAAAATGATCCAACTTTGTGCTAAAAAGGTGGCAAATTTGAAGAGCTTTCGAACGGATATTTTTGTGCAATTTTTGCCTCACAAAAAGGTCATCAAAATTCTGTTTTTGGTTCTGTTTTAAAATCCCCAGGGACCTTTCTGTAAATCCCTCAGTTTTTCTAGGGGGTTTTCCGCGAGGTGGCCCTGTCGTCTTCCTCCTGTCCGGCGACAGGAGGGCAACTGCCCCGCCGCGCCACCTCCTGCTCCCCTCGCTGTCGACATGGAGGCCCTGAGGCCTCTAGGAGACGTCCGGATCAATCGCGTCGCAGAGACCCCTCCCCCTCGCTGTCCCTCTCCTCCTCTGTCTCTCTCTCTCACCCGAGAACACACCGCCGTCGTCGAGCCGCTAGCGCCGCCGTTCTGCTCCCTCCCCCACCCTTCCGAGCACCCCGTTGGAACCGTCGTTCCTCACCGCCCCTTCTCCGCCCAGGAATCGAGCCCGGATGGCCTAATCGGGGAGATCGCCGCCTTCTTCCTCCCCTCCGGCCGCCGGCCACTTCTCCACCGCGCCGGCGATTGCTTCCACCTCCGGCCCCGTCGTCTGCTCCGTTGAACCCGTGGTGAGCCCCTGAACCTCCCCACCCCCTCTGTTTCCTCCCACTCGGCCGGAATCACCGAACCCGCCGGAGCCCGTGCCTCCCGCCGCCGCTCACCGTCGTTACCTCGCCGCCGGTGACCTTTCCGGGGCGGCGCCACCACGGTTACGTGCGCCCCGTCGAGCTGCATCGAACGAGCGTAGGCACGCTTCCGGGGGTCGCCGGAATCGCCGCCGGCGGCCACTCCCCGTCACCGGCCGGCCACCATGAGGTCACGGTGATGTCACTGTGACATCACCTGCCCACGTGGCACGCCAAGTGGCAGTTTCTGTCCCCTTTTGAACTGTACAGTGGGCCCCATTTGTTAAATAGAATACAGAAAATTAAATGATTTTGGAAATTCAATAACTTCCATTTTATAACCCCTAAAAATATGAAAAAATATGCAATGTGTTCCTAAAAATGTAAGCTATTTATCTATGCCATTTTCATACATGTTTAATCAAGTTTAAAATGAGGTCACTTTTGTAGTTTATATTTAATCCATTTAAATATTGAAAATAAAGTTTTTATTCAATAAAAATAGAAAATTAAGTGTAATATACCATTTTGATCAGTGAAACAAATGCAATCCAACTATGAGGTTTACAAAGTCTTTTGAGAATCTTAGCTTGGTCACATCCCCAGTTTAGGGTTTTCTCCCCCTCCGGTGTTCGTCGTTCACGGCGCGAAACCCTAGCTTCCTGTTCTATTCCTTAAGCTTCATTTCAATTGCATTGTTTTACTCATGCATACATATTGTGCATTGCACTGTCGTCAAGTATTGATTGCTTGCCTTCTTTCCGGTGTTGCCCGCTATCGGTAGATCGAGATCCGAAGGTCGACCCAGCTTTCTACGACAACCAAAGCTCTACTTTCGACGAGCAAGGCAAGCACCACCTCATGGCTACCCCATGTTTTGGGTCTTTCAACCTCTTACTCATGCATTCAATTCAACTTGGTTTTGAGTCTGTTAGAGTTAACCTATCCACTGCATGACCCTCCCCCTCACATGTCACCTTCATACCTGTTTACCCTCCTAGTATGACTAGGGTTGTTTGAGTATCGTAGAGCTTTGTGTGTTATGCTTAGCCATCCTTAGTGTTCTGATCTACTTCATCCGGTTGATGATTTGGATCACTTCGATAACCTTGTATGTTGTTATATTTGTGAGTACTGAGCATATGAAACTGACTAAGGCTAGCACGGGAGGCCACTTGGGTAGTGGTTATTCGTTCCGTACTCGCCAACCCTAGGATTTAAGGTCTCGCCGCGGAAGCCAAGACTGAGCGTGCAGCCACACGCGGGCCAATGAACCCCGCTCGGCTAACTAACTTGTTTGATCACTTCCATGGGTCACATAGTTTGAGCTTTCCATTTGCGGGTGTGTCATAATAGGTTTTGGAGAAAACTAGGGCGTGACCGGGACCAGTGATGGACGTACACGGATCTTGTCCCGACTCACAGAACATGTGCCGTCAGGAGGTGGCCAACTCCCTGTTGACGGGGTGGCCCTGTTTGGGTTGACTCATGGAAAGGGTTAAGCAAGGTAAAGGCCGTGGTCGACCACACTCTACCGCGCTCTTAGAGAGGAGCGTTACCGCGTGGCATTAAGAGTCGGTCGATACGTGTGGGTAAAGTGTACCACCCTGCCGGGATAAATCTTTCGGAAAGCCGTGTCCACGGTTATGGACAACTTGGTGAAAGTCACGGGGTCATAAATAACTCTAACGGAATGACTAAAACTTGCTGGCAATGAATGAAGGATGCCTCCTCGACTATGTCGAGAGGGGTGATTCTTGTAGCATAAGGTAGTCTGGGAATGAGAAAGTACTTGGTGGACTAAAGAACATGATGATCTCAGTAGTTGAGTAGATTCCTCTTCTGTTTTAGAAATGCTCTGTTACACGTGCTTTTCTTCCTCAACTTCGGAAAACAAAGTTGGCTTTATGCAAAGAACCTTAAAAGCCAAGTCTTGCTGAGTACCTTTTGTACTCAACCTTGCTTCGTTGTTGTTTTGTTTCAGACTTCGGCGATGCAGCTGAAGAGGGGTTCTACCTCGACGTCGACGAGTAGTTAGGAGTTCCCAGGCAGCAGCCTGGTATCTGTAGTATGGGTTTGGCTACGTTGCTTATGTTTCGGACTCTTAGTCCTTTTGCTCTTGTTGTATAGCAACATCTTTGCTTTCGCTGCTTGTTGTAATGTTGGGTTGCTTGACCTATGTTGGTCCTGTAACCTCTGTGTGTAAGCTACTCTAGTATGCCTTGTTTAATACAACTTTCATGTCTAGAGTACTGCTTTGATCGATTGTTGGTCTCGAGCCCGTTGTTATACAGTTTTGGCTATGCCTGCATAGTTGTCGCAGTTGAGGGGTTGTGGAGCCGATGATCCATGTCCGAGCCCGCCTGCCGGAGATATCCGGCCTGGGGCGAGGTAACCCCAGTAACCCTCGATTGTTGTTGCACTTTCTGGACACATAGCAGCTCTGTATAACTTTGGTCACGTTCCTTCAGTTTCATCCGACTCGTGGACGCTTGGGTATACATATCTGGTTATGACTAGCATGGACACAAGGAGTAGTAGACCGGGGATCCGGACTACGTGCCGATGAATCCGGTCTGCCTGCCATTGTTTGTTGCGGCCGGGGCTGGTAACCCTGAAGCCCTTGTGGGTCCACTGCTAGGAGCACATGACAGTTTGTATATCTCTGGGTCCGGGGTCCGACAGTTACCATCAAATAAAGATCAGAAAAGAGGATATTCCAAAGACAGCCTTCACCACTCGCTACGGTCTATATGAATTCACCGTCATGTCCTTTGGTCTCACCAATGCACCGGCGACCTTCTCTCGACTCATGAATTCTGTCTTCCATGAATATATCGACAAGTTCGTTGTGGTATATCTTGATGACATTCTTGTCTACTCAAAATCCGAGGAAGAGCATGAAGAACATCTTCGTCTCACTCTCATGAAGCTTCGCGAGCATCGTCTCTATGCCAAGTTCTCCAAATGTGAGTTCTGGATTTCAGAAGTTGCTTATCTTGGTCATGTCATCTCTGCCAAGGGCATAGCCATTGATCCAGAAAAGGTTAAAGCAATTGTTGATTGGAAACCTCCAAAGACGGTGAAGCAAGTAAGAAGTTTTCTTGGCTTGGCTAGCTATTGCCGTCGCTTCGTCCAAAACTTCTCCAAGATTGCCAAACCTCTCACTGACCTCACAAAGAAGGACAAGAAGTTCGTTTGGTCTCCACAATGTGATGAAAGTTTCAATCTCCTGAAGACTAAACTCACTTCTACACCAGTTCTGGTTGGCCCAGATCCATCCAAACCTTTCCAGATATTCTGTGATGCTTCTCTCCAAGGTCTAGGTGCAGTTCTTATGCAAGAACGTCAAGTTGTGGCTTATGCTTCACGTCAGTTGAACGCACATGAGCTCAATTATCCCACTCATGACCTTGAACTTGCAGCAGTTGTGTTTGCCCTCAAGAAATGGAGACAATACTTGTTGGGTAATCGCACTGAAATCTTTTCCGATCATAAGAGTCTGAAGTACATCTTCACTTAACCAGATCTAAACCTCAGACAAAGGAGATGGATTGAAAAGATCAAAGACTTTGATCTTACCATTTCTTACACTCCAGGCAAGGCTAATGTTATGGCCGATGCTCTCAGTCGCAAGTCGTATTGCAATAATCTCATGATCATGGAAAGCCAACCTCCTCTTCATGAAGAATTCCAGAAGCTCAACCTTGGTCTTGTTCCTCAAGGCTATCTTATGAACTTGACAACCAGTCCAACTCTCGAGGACAAGATTCGTTCTGAACAACTTCGTGATGCTGAAATCAAGAAGATTGTAGAACACATCAAAGGAGGCAATGAGAAATTTAAGTCCTTCTCAGTGGATGACAAGGGAACTGTGTTCTTCGAAGGACGCATTGCAGTTCCTCAGATTCAAAGTCTCAAAGATGTCATTCTCAAGGAGGCTCATGAAACTCCTCTCTCCATACACCCTGGAAGTACAAAGATGTACCAGGATCTCAAGACACTGTACTGGTGGCCTGGCATGAAACGTGAAATTGCTCAATACGTTTCTGAATGCGACGTTTGTCAACGTGTTAAGGCAGTTCATCAGAAAACAGCCGGTCTTCTCCAACCTCTGAAAATCCCTGAGTGGAAGTGGGACATGATTGAAATGGATTTCTTCACTGGTTTTCCAAAGTCCAAGAGGGGCAACGATGCAATCTTCGTTGTGATTGATCGACTCACTAAAGTAGCTCACTTCTTTCCTGTCAAAGAGACAATCTCAGCTAGTCAGTTAGCAGAGCTCTACACAGCAAAGATTGTTCATCTTCATGGTGTTCCATTGGAGATAAGCTCAGACCATGGAAGCATCTTCACTTCTCATTTCTGGAAAAGCTTTCAAGAAGCCTTGGGCACCAAACTTCTGTTCAGCACGGCCTATCACCCTCAGTCTCAAGGGCAAGTCGAAAGAGTCAATCAGATTCTCGAGGATATGCTCAGAGCATGTGGTCTCTCTTTTGGCATGAAATGGGAGGAATGTCTTCCATATGCTGAATTCTCCTACAAGAACAGCTTCCAGGCAAGCCTAGGCATGGCACCATTTGAGGCTCTCTATGGCCGCAGATGCAGGAGTCCAATCAATTGGTCTGGAGCTGGTGAACGTTCACTCTTAGGCCCTGATATTGTTAAGGAAGCCGAAGAGAAAGTTCGCATCATTCGTGACAATCTGAAGATTGCTCAGTCTCGTCAGAAAAGCTACTATGACAGCAAGCACAGGGACATGGTCTATGCAGCTGGTGACAAAGCATACCTCCGTGTAACTCCCCTCAGAGGCACTCATCGTTTTGGTGTCAAAGGAAAGCTTGCACCAAGATATATTGGTCCCTTCAACATTCTCTCAAGGCGTGCAGAAAATGCCTATCGTCTTGAACTTCCAGAAAAGCTATCCAAGGTGCACGATGTGTTTCACGTGTCACAGCTCAAGAAGTGCTTCAAAGATCCAGGTCGTGCAGTTGATCATGATTCCATTGATCTGCAAGAAGATCTCTCTTATGATGAGCACCCTATTCGAATTCTCGATGAGACCGAGCGCAAAACTCGCAACAAGAGCACCAAGTTCTTATAAGTGCAGTGGTCTCATCATTCCGATAAAGAGGCAACATGGGAGACCGAAGAGGATCTTCGCAAGAAGTATCCGGACCTTTTCTCTTCTCAGTAGGAATCTCGGGGCGCGATTCCTTCAAGGGGGGGCGTTTTGTAACATCCCAAGTATGAAAACAATCCCAAATTGTTTGCTTCTTGCTAAATTTTTGTTCTGCATCATGCATCATAAACTTTTGCATTTGTCTTCTAGTGTTTTCAATTGTAATTAAAATTCAAATCCATTTCATACTTGGCATGTTCCAATTGTGAATTCAAATTAAAATTTTGCAAACATTTTCAATTCAAGAAGAAATTCATATTTGTTTGGAATTGTGGAATGATATTGATTAATTCAATTTTCCATTCTTTTGAAACCCTATTTGAAATTTAAATAGCAATTTCAAATCATTTTGGCAATTTCAAAATTTTGGAAATAAGCACGCGTACCTTTGATCTTACTGTTTTGAAATTCAGTAAAAATTATTCTTAAAATAAAAACCCAAACAATCCTATTCTATTTCTCTCTTTCTCTTTCCTACAAAAAAAAACAATAAAAAATATAAACAGAAAAGAAGAAAGGGAGGGCAAGCCAGCCCAATTGGGCCAGCCCACCACTCCCCAAAAGCCCAGGCGCACCCCCTCACGTTGTCGTCTTCCTCCTCTGTACGGAGACAGAGGAGGGAAGACCTCCCCCACCAGCAGGAGCTCCACCTGCCTCCTCCCCTCTACTTAAGCCTCCGAGGCAGTGCCCTAGGGTTCCCCTCTCCCTCCTCCTCCATCTCCACCGCCGCCATTTCCCCTCTTCCTCCCTTCTCCCTTTTCTCTGTAGTTTTCTCTGAACCTCAAGCACCTCCATGGCAGGTTCATAGAGCTCCACTCGCCGTCGCTGTGGTGGCCGTCGAGTCCCCCTTTCCGCGGGAACGGATACCCCTCGCCGTCCTCTTCCGATTCGTCTCCAGGGAGGAGCCCGAGGCGCACCGAGTCACCGCCGCCAAGCGCTCCGTCGCCGCTTACTGCTCCGCCCCGTCGCTGAACCTCCTCGTCCGCCTGCTCCTGCTCGGGCCTGGGTCAGCTCCCCTCTGTCCCTTCTCCTCTTCCCCTATGTCCCCCTTGCACACATGCCGAGCGCCCAGCCCGCGCCCCGCGCGCACGCCGGCAACAGCCGCGGCGAGCAGCCGGTCGCCGCCTTTCTTCTCCGATCGGATGCAGTTAACGTACGTGTTCAGTTCGACAGTACCCGCACATGTCACCTCAAAACCCCCGCGCCTCTGTATCCTTCACCAACCGAGCAGCTAACCCACTGGTAGCACCCGTGTGCGCACACCCAGCAGCCCCGGTTTTGAATCCCCTTAGGCACAAAGCCAACCTCTTTTTTTCCCTCTTTTTTCTGTTATTTCTCGAATTCCAGAAAACAGATCTGAATCCTTAATTGTAAAATCAATAACAAATTGAATATTGATCCAATTTCAACGATTCAAGTTTCTGTGGATTCAGAATCTTGTGCTCTTTCTGTTAATGTCAAAGTTGAAACATGTTTCTGTAATAATTTTTGCACTAAATAATTAATTACAGAAAATGCAATAAAAATTTGAAACTTTGGAATTTCATAACATGAGTTCTGTGCATCCAATTTGAGCAAACTTGGGCTCTAAAAATTTGTCTTAACAAACTCTACACATTGGTATTTTATTTGGTCACAATTGAATTAAATTTGAACATGTTTCCCTCTGTTTACTAAAAGGGGCAGAATAAAAATGACAATGAAAAATTGCATAATAAATTCAATAATGATCCAAAAATTATGTTTAATAGCTCAAAATGTTCAGTGAAACATTTGCTACATGTTTTCAACCTTTTCAATACAATTGTTTACTGTTTTTCCTAATTAAAAGTGGTGCAATAATTCAATGCTTTAATTAAACCTTTTAAATTGCAAAATTCATAACTTGGGCAATTCAAATCCAATTCCAACATGTAAAATATGTTTTCCATGCAAAATTGAATAATCTTTCCAAATATAAACTTTGTTTTCTGTTTTGCATAAATTAAATCGCTGAAAACAACTGTTTCTTATTTAATGCATTTAAAATTGTCAAATTAATAACTTGCTCATTTTAAATCCTTTTTCAACAAATGAAATATGTATGCCATCTAAAATTGTGTGTTCTTCCAAATATGAATTTGGTTATCTATTTTGAACAATTAAAATGGGTGAAAACAACAAATGCTTGTGTAAATCATTTAAGAAGCCAAATTTCATAGCTTGATAAATAAAATTCCAAACTTGGTAAACACCTTTTCAAATTGAAGCTATTGTTGTTTTCTCATTGTTTTCCTCATCCATGCATCATTCTAATCAACTTTCACATGATGGTTATTTGTAGATCATTTAATTCAACCTTAATTCATGGGCTTTTCTATATGCAACCCAAATTGCATATGTTCCCATTTAATTATGTTACCATGTCAACTAGCTTATCTTTGATGCATCAATTAAATTGTCATGCATCATCCCATGGTTGTGCATTATGCCATGTTATTGATTGTTTGTCTCTCTGCGTTGTTTGTTTGCTTCTTCTCGAATAAACGACGACGTTGAGACAGACGAGGTTTACGACACTACTTCAGAGGAGTTAGCCCAGTACCAGGCTACTGAGTTTGCAGGCAAGTATTCACTCACATGAACCATTGTGTCCTTTCCACACTGGATATCGATACTTTCCGTTGTCTATTCTGCTAGCCTTAAGATTCGTTGCTTGTGTCCCGATCCTATCACATGTTATCCTGTAACCCTGATATAGCCTATCCTCCACACCTATAACCCCGTTGCTTGTTGCCTGTGTCTTACTAGCATGCTTAGGGTTGTTTATGCTCGAGTCTGATGTCCGTTATTTCTGTTACCCTATTTATTATGTTCTGGGGGCTCGATGTTTAAACAACAACCTGTTAATGTTTGAGGTAATGCTAATTTTATGATAAGGCACCGGCAGGAGGCCGGGTATGGTTTTGAGGCCTGCTAGTGTCGAACTCAGGAAAAGTTCTTGTCCGCGGTTATGGATGACTTGGTGATAGGGCTGGCTAACAAGGATTAGACAACCTACACCTAATTAATAATAGTTTGACTAGTAATAGACTTATTGACACAATAACTTGAACCTTCATTAATCCAACTGTGTGGGTTATCCTTGGATTGCTTCTTTGGATAAGGGGCGAGATCCAGGATGGGTTTGTTTGAGGATAGTGGTAGTTGGTTCCGATGCGCTATCTTATCCCCTTCTTTTAGCCGGATGTTGTAGCGTGTCTCTGTAGTTGGTTAGGCAGCCCGCTGCCGCATCTTTATATATCACCTATCTTCCGTTGAACCCAAAGCATCTGTACTTGGTGTTGCCGGGTACATTTTGGTATCTTGTGCGTCTTGCTTGCCAGTACTCGTCTGTACTGACCCCTTTGGGGCTGCGTGTTCTGCAGACTACGTTTCCGAGGATCCCCATGGTGGCTACTACATGGAGTATGACGAGGCTGCTGACGAGTAGATAGCGGACCCGGGCAGGATCCGAGACATCGTGGATGGGCTCCGTCTTTTCGTTTCCGGCCTCTTAGGCCTATTTGGATCTTGTCTGTACTCAGACACTTTGGATGCTTCCGTTGTGATGTAATGATGACTTGTTGGGACATGTGTCCTCTGGATGATTGTATTTGCTATCTCTGCCCTAGTGAGAGCTATTTGCAACTTATTTCTATTTCTTTGTGTCTTAGAGATTTGTTGTGATATCACTTGTTCAAATGCCGTTGACGTACCATGTGTGTATGTTATGAAGTACGTCAATGGAAGTAGTCGGATTTCTATGGGATGGTTTACGCAGACGATGGATAGTAGAGAATGGTTGTCACACGTTTACGTGTTGGCCTGCTCATATTGAGATGCGGGTGCCGGTATGCCCCGTAAGCCCTTTATCTACTGTTTAGCGGGATGTGAGTATCCTCTAGAAGTCCGGGTGCGACAGGTTGCTTGAGAGGTATACTTCTCAACCTATTCCTCCCTTGGGTTCGATAAACCTTGGCTCATATTTTGAAGGAAATTCCCTGCTGTCCTACAAACCTCTGCACTTGGAGGCCCAACATAGTCTACAATAGTAGTAACATGTAGTAGACATCTGGTAACACGTGAGAACCTAAGTCTATTGGATCACGGTGCTGGATACGGGGAGTCGGCAACATCCTCACCCACAGACTTGTGTATGAGGATCTTCTAAAGGCTTCATCGACATCATCATCGACATCTCTTCCGCTACAATGGTGTTTGGTACACGATCTCAAAACTAGATCTTGGGATTTATATTCACTTGTATTTGCATAGATAGATCTTGGGGGTTGCGTAGAAGTTTGGCAAAAAAACATTCCCATTGCGCAGCCCAACACATATAAAGAACTCATTAACCAAGTTGTCTATAGAGTACGTGAGCTGGAGTTAGAGTATAGAAAAATATTAGAGAAATTACCACCCAAGCTAGAATATATATTTGAACCTACTATTAAAATACATTTAGGTGTCAATGGGATAACTGCACTATTTATTTTGATGCAAGTTTTTCTACAATGCCTAAAACATTGTTTGATAATCTAAACTTGGGTGACTACAATATAACTGAACTTAAACTTCACTTTGTTGATTCAACATTCAAGCAAGCTGTGGGTATTAAACAAAACATTATAGTACAAATTATAAGAAGCCATGCACTCCCTGATCTTGTTATAGTAGATATGACTGAAGATTCAGTTGCACCTATAATACTTGGCAGACCGTTTTTAAGAACCATTATAGCCTCGATGAATTTCCATGAAGGAAACATGAGGGTTGAATTATCTTCTCGAGATCCTTTTGTTGTTCATTTTTCCAAGAAGAAGAAATCAAAGGTCTACGATAATGGCATCATAACTTTGAAGGCAAATTACTTCGGGATGGGCACATAATTTACTAAGCCCATGTGAACATCATTGCAGTTGAGCTAACCGATCGAAAACAAAGTGTTGCATGGGAGGCTACCCATGAAAAGTATTTCATCTTGTTTTTATTCTAGTTTCATTTTTTGTTTTAGTGTTGAAAACACAGTGGAGGAGGAATTTTTTTTGCTTGAACTATTACTACGAGTACTACCATTAAACTCATCAAAATTATATACAAGTATGTTAAGGATTGACATTTCAGATCCCAAGTGAAAACATCAAGGAAGAAAAGATTTTAAATTACTAGGGTTGCTTTAACGATCACTGGTACGATGGAATTTCACCGTGACGTCCATCGTACTATGATACTTTTTTCAAACCAAAACCATCTGCATTATTTAATGAGCAAAGGTACGGACAAGCTTCACCGTATTACTCACCATACCTTGCCAAGAAAAAAATTATTAGCTAATCTTCCGTGGTGCAACTTTTTTTGGAAGATGTAACGAGTGGTAGTATGGCCAATTTTGACCATACTGGCCACTGTACTGGCAAACCATATATTCCTTAACATTGAGTACGTAGATAGCGATTGGTAGTACGGTCAATTTTGGCCGTACTAACCACCATACTTGGAAACCTTCTATGCGTGTGTATCTAGTACCCAAATAATGAGTGACATAGTACGGTGAGCCACCGTACTAGCCTCCGTACCCATCACGGTACCAGATTTCGAAGGCAGTCAAACCTAACGAGGGAAGGTATACCAACCTTGGTACGGTCAATAACGAATGTATTGGTCACCGTACCACCCCAGTTCGCAGCTCAAAACCCCCCAAAGCCAAGATTCCAATACATAATTTTATTTCTACCACTTCTGCCACCTCCAAACCTCCACACAAACCTTAAGAGATCTGCTTGCCTATTAATATTTTTGTTTGATTCCTTTTGCACCAGCCATCCAAGGTATGTTTCTCCCCTTTGTCACCGATTACTTTTTGTAAATATTGGTTCAATCATGTTTTATTTCCAATCTAGGGTGTCATGTTTTCATGCCTAGATCTTTTAGATTGAGAAATTCTTTTGCATCTATTTGTGAGATCACATCACTAGTATATTATATGAATCATATTACCCATCTTTTATGAATCATTGCTTACTATTGTTAATTATTTTTATATGAACACGAGGAGCCCAACATGTGCTAGTGCTAATCCAAGTGCTAGTGGAAGTGTTATTCAATCTAGAAATGTTATCAAGAAGAGCCTAGCTGTGAGATTTGTGGCTATCAAACTGCGTGGCAAGGCCAACCAAAACAAATATAAAACTCATGAGCAGCGTGTGATATGTCCATTTCGCATCCCAATTTTAGATGTTAATTGTCCCTTATTCATTGATATATTTCATATAAAGCACTATACTTATGTTATTTTGTTGTTTTTTGTGTGTTTTACATTTTTAACAAATTAATTATCAGAGTCGGAATTCAGCTAGAATAAGCATCGGTCAGAGGAGGCATCTTCGGTACATTAGAAAATTCAGGATAAATCAGAAAAGGAGTTTTCTCCGAAAATCAGCTGTGGAGCCCGAAGGATACCTGGAGGGGAGCCAGGGGCACCAAGTGACCTTCAGGCACGGCCCCCCCTAGGCCATGCCTAGAAGTCACCGAGGGCCCGTGGGTCCCACCTCCGGCTCCCCTATGGCGTACCTCCCTTGACCTAAAATCATCAGAGAGCCACTTTGTATAATTTCTCCGCCGCCTTTTTGCAACGGAAACCATCGAGAGAATAAAACACCTTCCTGACAGGGAGATTCCTCCAAGGAAATTCCCTCCCGAAGGGGAGAATCGTCACCACTGTCATCGCCGTTGCTCCGCGCATCATCGGGATCATCATCAACACCACCAGAATCATCACCATCATCATCCCATCTCATCCCGTTGTAAGAATTAGAGTCATATTTCATTGTATTTCATCAGATATCTTTACCAGTGTGGATTACCCCTTCGTAGTTGATGCTTGTGAGAATTATCGGTGTTTGCACCTTATGACCAGATTGGTATTCATCATTATATCACCTATGATCATGATCCATATGATGTGTTGTGAGTAGATTATTTAGGACATGGGAGAAGTCTTGTTATTAGTAATCATGTTTCGGTGAGTAATATTTACCGGTTTGATATTTAAGTTATGGTGTTATTTCTCTAGTGGTGTTATGTGAACTCGACGACATAACACTTCACCTTTATGGGCCTAGAGTAATGCATTGTGTGTTGGATTTCTTATGGAGGGTTGCTGGAGTGACAGAAACCTAAACCCAGTTTGCAATAATTCACATAAGGGAGTAGTAGATACCACGAGTTTATTGTTGCGGTTAGATTTATTTCTTAATTGTTATCTTGTATTTGCAGATGCTTGCAAGTAATGTAATCGTAAGTGTGCATTTTTCCTGGATGGGGTGGTGCGCTAGCATAGGTCTATCCACATAACACTTACCGAAATGATCAAGATTAATCAACGACGTGTGATGAAAATAACTTGATAAAACCTCCAGTGTGTCCTTAGGAACGTTTTAAAGATTATAAGAAACAACACCAGCTTGTCCTTTGTGCTAACAAGAATTGGGCCCCTTGCAGCAACTATTTACTTTTATTGTTACTTACTTGTTATTGCTTATTTATCACCACAAAAATCCCTAAACATTTACCTTTTAGTGTATACAGTGAAACCTTACTCAAAACTATTTATCAATACCTTCTGCTCCTCGTTGGGTTTGACACTCTTACTTATTGAAAAAGCTATGATAGATCTCATGCACATGTGGGTCATCAGCGTGATATTATAACCACAAAGTAGGCTTGACCCGCAACCATCCACCATGTCGGTATTACTAATGATTTTGAATTACTATGCAATGTTGGCATTCATGAATTTGTTTTTCAGGATGTTCCAGCCTACCGCCGGTTGACGATGGAATTTTTATGCACGCACGAGCACGCCATTGAAATTTACCCCGGTGATAACTCAATTGAAGAAAGGATAAAATTCTAGCTGATGGACAGATCATTCGTCATGAATATAAACGAGTGGTGCAACTGCTTTGATTTCATCTATAGTGATGGACAGACTCGTACAAGTAACTATTTGCTAAACCCCCAACCTATTCATTATTTTAGTCAGATTAGTATCCAATCTAATACCCCCAAGGGAGGGAACATTGAGTGTCCTGCTATTCGATATTTCTTCTATGTTATTGCTAACACTTTGCAGGCACGCATCGAGTTTACAAGAGTCAATGAGGATGAGATGCTCATCCTAGCAAAAGCCGCACAACTTGAAACAGAAATCACACCCAATTTAGGGACGATGCTTCTATTACATCTTACACGTCAAGCACACCAGATCCATGGACCCGTCACTTGTGGAGGAGTCATCACCGTCCTCGCCAACGCACTTGGATTAGACTTGAGCAATCTAGCTCAACTCATCGGCGAGAGGTATGTTGGTACTACCACATTAAGAGCCACATGTATGATTATTATTCGACATGAAAGAATGTTCATTCGTATACCTGGAGTAGGGAAACTATTTCCAGCTCCCATGCCTAACATATTTTCTCTCGATAATGGAATACTTCACTATGCGGTGTAGGACGAGGAAGAGGAAGCTGAGCCCGAAGGTGAAATATCGGACGATTATGACGTTGAATCAGAAGTGCCCGAGGAGAAGGCGTACATACCACCACAGTACATTATGTACCAAGACCTGAACTAGCTCGGAGACCACATCAATGATATCAAGAACCTTGCAACCAATCTCCGTAATGCTTCTTTTGATTTTGTAAATAACTTTTATTCTTGGAGTAATACTTTGTACCCCGATAATTTTTAGCCACCACCACAACGATCTCCCATGTTGCAAACGTTTAATCTTGGAGAGGTTGTTAACACTTCTATATCAAGAGGTGGTGACAAGTTATCTTTTTATTTGCTTTCTCAGTTTTTATTTTTGAGGGTTTTTTATATCACTTGCATTAGAGTAGCATCCAATGTTTTATTTTCAGTTTTCAGTGTGTTTTTCTTTTGAAGTTTTTTTTATAGCTTTACTTTTGCTGCCAATTTTCTATTCTTGAACCCGTCTGGAAAAACACAAAAAATATTTTTTTCCATTTATCTTTTCTCTCTGGATGTTTCCATAGCACCACAATTATTTTGCAAAAGAGTAGTCGATCATGAGTTTTCAAGAAACGCATCCTAAGGAAGATAGGAATATTTCATTGACATGCGGTATGTCTTGTTATTCCCACCTTTTGAAGTTGCAAGTTTATATAAATAGTATATCATCAAATTATTATATGCATGTGGGATAGCAAGTCTTGATAGATAGAGTAAGAATCTTATTCACATGGTTATTTAGTATTGTTGCTCTGACTCTATTTTTAAGTAGTGAACCATGTCTCCCAAAGTACCAAACTATATAAATTAAGTAAACAATAAAAGGTATTTGAATTAAGACTTGAAGAGTCTAATATGATAAGTACTCAACCCCATAGTATGTAATGTTATTTGTCGTTTATATTTCATTTGAAGAGATTTTCTGATAGAACATATGCTTGGTGGTAAGTGAGATTCATGCAAGAGTTTTTCCATGTTAATCACCGTAATAGGTATTGCTTTACGCGTGTCTTTACACCTTGTTGCCCCCATGGGATGCTAACAAGTCCACTGTCCTATGAACGATCTACTAGAGTTAATCTCAGATATCGGCTATGAGTTGATTTAACACTTCATACAATGATGTTATAGTGGGTAAAATTAACAGTACTCTCATGGGAGATATGCTCTTAAGTAGGCTGACACTCCTCTGAGCCTTGAACAATCAAAACATCTGAGGGAAACCTCTAATACCCAAGTCATGGGTGATAAGTTGTGACATCATGTTGCAGCATAGCTTTGCGTCCACACCATTGATCAAACGTATATGAATCTTTTTGTTATGGTCCCATTACTATTGAGTTATTGTTCTTGAAAGTCTATGAAAATAAAAAAAAGTGCATTATAGAGCCATATACTTTACATCAGTGGGAGTTATTAATGAGTTACTCTCAATTTATGCTTATTCAAACATGGTCTCGCGCTCTTATTATGATAAATATGATCCTTCTAAATGTCCCTTCGCAGGCTTGTGTTTTCTACAAGAACTAGAATGATTCTTACATTACAAAATGTCCCTATTAATATGATCTTTATTTTATTTGTCTTGGCTTATGGAAACTTTTATGATACTTTGCTACTACACTATTTATATTAAGCTTTCAGCTGAAGGAAGTGCTAGCCATTGATCGCTTGCAGAGTTGACTTTAAATCCCTAGCAATGGTGCCAGAAATTCTTGTTACAGAAACTATGGATGGTGCGTTGGGAACCCCAAGAGGAGGGTGTGATGAGGGCAGCGGTAAGAATTTACCTCGGTTAAGAACCAAGGTTATCAATCCAGTAGGAGAAAGAGGATTTTCGGAAGGTTGATGTCACTGACGGTGGTGATGGCTCACCGGTGTCCGCAACAATGCGGAACCTGCACACAACACAACCAAAATACTTTGTCCCAACGGTACAGTGAGGTTGTCAATCTCACCGGTCTTTCTGAAAACAAAGATTATACGTATAGTGTGGAAAATAATTTATGCTTGCAGTAAGTAAGAAAGCAGGAAATTGTAGAGGTTTGTTCAACAGTGTAGGAAAATGGACCGGGGTTCATAGGTTCACTAGTGGTGTATCTCCATAAAAGATAGCATGTTGGGTGAACAAATTACAGCTAGGCAATTGACAAATAAAGGTTGCACCGTAGTGCATATTCATGACATGAAGGCTACTATGATATTTAGTGCGTGCATTACAACAATATATATAGACCGTAATCCAACTGCGTCTATGACTAATAATCCACCATCGGGTTATCATCCGAACCCCCTTAGGTATTAAGTTGCAAGCAATAGATAATCGCATTAAAAAATGTGTGTAATGTAAGCAATGATTGTACACGCGGGCACTCACACCACTGTTTTCTCCTTAGTGGCAACATGGCATCCTCCCCTGTCATGTTTCTGTCACTCGGGCACAGGCGAAAAGGAGGCATGAACCCACTATCGAGCATAAATACTCCCTCTTGGAGTCACTAGCAACTACTTGGCCAGAGCAACCACTAGCAACGGAAAGAATGCAAGATCACAAATAACATATGCAATAAAAGACTATAATCAACTTGGCATAAGTTTAATATTCATCGGATCCCAACAAACACAGCACATAGATTTACATAAGAACAATCTCGATCATGTTAGGCAGCTCACGAGATCTAAACATGGAGGCATATGAGGAGAAGACAACCATCTAGCTACTTCTATGGACCCGTAGTCCAAGGATGAACTACTCACGCATCACTCCGGAGGCAGGCATGGTGATGAAGAAGCCTCCAGTGATGATCTCCTCTCCGGCAGGGTGCCGGGAGACAGCTTTAGAACACCCCTGATCTAGGGTTGACGATGACGGCGGCTGTGGAACTTCTTGGGGATATTTGATCATGTCTCTAGGGTTTTCCATCCCGGGGGATTAAATAGGCGAAAGGGCAAAGGCGGTGGAGCCCTAGGGGCCGCACACCACCCCCTGGCGCGGCCAAGGGGGGTGCGCCAGCCCATGGTATGGGCCCCCTGGTGCCCCTCTTCAACTCCTCTTCGGTCTTCTGGATGCTTCCGGGGAAAATAGGAACTTCGGGATTTGTGGGGTCCAATTCCGAGAATATTTCTAGAACAACTTTTCTGAAATAAAAAACAACAGAAAACAGGGAACATGCACTTGGCATCTTGTTAATAGGTTAGTCCCGGAAAACGTGTCAAAATGACATAAAGAAGGGAGAAAACATGTAGCAATTGGCATAATATCATCATGGAGCATCAGAAATTATAGATACGTTGGAGACGTATCAAGCATCCCCAAGCTTAGTTCGTACTCGTCCTCGAGTAGGTAAACGAGAAAACACAATAATTTCTGAGGTGACATGCTACTAACATAAACTTGATCCTTAAAATGCAAAAGCATATGTAAGCTGAGATCATAGAACTTTAAACACAAACATGATAAATAGAACTTTAATAATAAAGCATAGCAATCACTTTGCGTCATGAGAAGTATCTCAAATAAAAGATCATGAGTAACCATGCAAAGAAAGATATATGTTTGTTTCAAGTATAGAGAAAGCATGGAAAAGTGATATTTCGCTAGTCCTTAAGAGTGGGGAAAAACATAAATTTCAGGACACCTTCAAAGCTCATGAGGAAGACTAGAACAAATAAGTTGAGAACAAGCAATAACACATCATGAATCCATTAATAATGTTTCTGGGACAAATGCACATAAAGCTCAGAATGGCAAAAATGCTCTCTCAACTGTGCATAAAGTTAGAAGATGGAGACTCAACATAAAGTAAAAGAAAGGCCCTTCGCAGAGGGAAGCAGAGATCACTCATGTGCTAGAGCTTTTTAGTTTATTAAACATAGGTATTAAAAGTTTGACACTCCCCGCATCCATCTTTCACAAACCATGGCTAACTGAATCCTCGGGTGCCTGCCATCACATACCATGGAGGAGTGTCTATATTTTGGGATATGTATGCTAATGTCAACGAATGGTAAATAGAAAATACAGTACGTCACAAGCCAACTGGATTCACAAGAGCGGCTCCCATATGAAGGACGCAACTGGTATGTAAGGTCATCCCTATTTCTCTTTTGTTTACACAATTATGGTTTGACTGATAAATCAGGGGCAAAAATAGTGAAGAGATTTTGTGTGTATTAATTTGGGACTGGGCACCCCGCTGCCGGCTCTTCTATGATTTGGATAAGAGGATGAAGCCACTAGTCCAGGGTCTGAAATCCAATCAATAAGTGAGATAAATATTCTCTTTTTACGTCCTCATGAGCAAAAACGGGAACACAAAGCAGGAGTAATTTTGAAGGTTTTAAAGGTAACACATGAGAAATTTACTTGGAGTGGCAGTTAAATACCACATGTAGGTTGGTATGGTAGACACAATGGGAAAACTTGGTTTTAGGGAGTTGGATGCACGAGTAGAGCTCATACTCAGTACAGGTGGAGGCTAGCAAAAGATTGGGAGCGACAAATCAAGAGAGCATAAGAGCCATAATCATGCATAGCGACATAAACATTATTAATTAAAGAATAAGCAGTATCATAAGTTCAAAAACTAAATAATCATAGAGGCTATTAGTGACTGGTTTATAGTTATAAACATGGTGTGAGCATGCGCCAAGTCAACCAAATAAAACATTCAAAGGAGAATACCATAAATTTATGCTTTAACATGACAAGAACAACTCATGAATCTTTCAATGGCACATTAAACACTCTCAGATATTTGAGGCTAATCATGCTACTCAATAACCACAAGGCTTTAAAACTAAAATAACATCTAGCATGATACGAAAAATTTCTAGCCATAGTCTATACAAGCTTCTACTTGCACCACTAAAAATTCTACTTTAAGCAGCAGTTTCTTCTCCCAACAAGCACCATACAAGATATGTTTTAACAAAAATAATACTCTTCAAATGCTACAGCAAGCAAACATAAGAGTACTCACATAACACTACTAAAACTAACAGCTCTGATAAGAGATGCATGCAAAACAGGAGCTAAATAAATGCAGTAGCCAAACAAAGATTAAGAATACAAATTATTCCCATGAAAAAGCGGAGCATGTCACTCTCCATTAAAAGAATCCTGGGGTCCAACCAAGCATATTGAAAAAATAAAAATAAACTGAAAGCAAAAAATAAAAGATGCTCCAAGTAAAGCACATAAGATCTGACCGAATAAAAATATAGTTTCACTAGAAGTGACCTGATAATTTGTTGATGAAGAAGTGGATGCCTTGGGAATCCCCAAGCTTAGACGCTTGAGTCCTCTTGGAATTTTCTGGGATGTACCACCGGGGCATCCCCAAGCTTAGGATTTTCACTCTTCTTGATCACATCATATCATCCTCTTCTCTTGACCCTTGAAAACTTCCTTCACACCAAACTTCTCACAATCTTCATTAGCAACGTTAGTGCAATCGAAATAATAAATTCACATGGTTCAGTTTCAAAACAAGCCTAACACTCATAAACACATTAGCTACTGTCACAACTTCTTTTAAAACTCTTTTTATCGAAAGAACACCAAAAGAAAGAGATTAAGATGCAAATGCAATTATTGGCAGAAATCTATCAAAACAGGCCAGCAGGTAAATATGATTTTTTTTATAAAATCTTCTTTTGCTCAAATCAAAAAGTGTTCAACTAAGAAAAGTTGCGTATATAGTCCAGGATTATGCGCAAAAAAACTCAGGTCATTTTGAATTTTCTAAGATTTTATACCAATTTAACAGTGGACAGTAGAAATCTGTTTCCTGCGCTGAAATCCAAAATATAGCCTCAACTTTCCACTAGAGGCTTTATTTGGCTCAACAAAGACACAAAATAAAAGATACAGCGGGGTTGCTAAGGAAACAGACAACACCCAGGTGCAAAGAAAACAAAATAAAACGAAGGAAAACGGGCTGAAAACGGAGAAATAAAACGGGTTGTCTCCCGGTAGCGCTTTTCTTTAACGCCTTTCAGCTAGGCATAGAAAGAAACTCAAGTATTTTCAAGTGAAGCATCAACATCTGTAACTTCCTGTAAATCATTATTTGCAGCAATAGGCACTCTAGGTGTTTCTGAAGATTCAACATGAAGGTCACTCTTAGTTTCATTAATTGTTTTAGCAATTTTCAACACATATTGAGATTTGGGTTTAGTTATCTTGGGAACATACATGAATCTTTGCTCTTTTCCCACAAAGGCTTTCTCCTTTTTGAATTTAAGAGATGAAAAAGTTGAGCTTAAAGTTCCCATAGCCTCCTCTAGTTTACCAATCCTAGAATTTAGATCATCATGAATGTTGCCAGCTTCTAGAGCAGTGATTCTTTTATCAATAGTTATTATTGATTCATTAACTTTGCTAGAATTATCAAGGAAAATTGGTAAGTTCATTTCCAAAGAGTTTAGTTTATTAATAACATCATCCAAAGTGGTCTCAGTTCTAACAGTTATAGTGGGGGCGTTCCTACCAAACTTTCAATCAAATTGCAGGCTTCCAAGGCAGGAGTTCCTAGAAAATTTCCACCCGTAAGAGTATATAACACATACCTATACCAGCCAGTAGTACCCACATAAAAAATTCCTCAGGAGTATCAAGGTAGAATATTTTTTGTGCACCTATTATGAGCATTGTTTATTCTATATCAAGCATCTTTTAAACTCTCTCCCCCTGTTGCCTAAAAGAACGAACCTCAACTTCAGGAATATTCATTCTAGCAAAATAAAAGCAAGCAAATAAATAACAGCTATAAAGTAAACTATTTTTTGTTTTTTTTGATATAAATAAGAAAAACAAGACAAAAAAATAAAAAACAAGCCATAAACAAAATAAAGAGGCTGAGAGTGAGAGACTCCCCTTGCCAGAAGACTTCTTTCTCCCCGGCAACAGCGCCAGAAATTCTTGATCGCTTGTAGAGTTGACTTTAAATCCCTACCAATGGTGCCAAGAAATCTTGCTACAGAAACTATGGATGGTGCATTGGGAACCCCAACACGAGGGTGTGATGAGTGCAGCGGTAAGAATTTCCCTCAGTTAAGAACCAAGGTTATCAATCCAGTAGAAGAAAGTGGATTTTCGAAAGGTTGATGCCACTGACGGTGGTGATGGCTCACCGGTGTCAGCAACAACGCGGAACCTGCACACAACACAACCAAAATACTTTGTCCCAACGGTACAATGAGGTTGTTAATCTCACCGGTCTTGCTGAAAACAAAGATTAGAGGTATAGTGTGGAAAATAATGTATGCTTGCAGTAAGTAAGAAAGCAGGAAATTGTAGAGGTTTGTTTAAAAGTGTAGGAAAATGGACCGGGGTTCATAGGTTCACTAGTAGTGTCTCTCCATAAAACATAGCATGATGGGCGAACAAATTAAGGATAGGCAATTGACAAATAAAGGTTGCACCATAGTGCACATTCATGACATGAAGACTACTATGATATTTAGTGCGGGCATTACAACAATATATATAGACCGTACTCTATGACTAATAATCCACCCTCGGGTTATCATCTGAACCCCCTTAGGTATTAAGGTTCAAGCAACAGATAATCGCATTAAACAACGTGTCCAATGTAAGCAATAATTGTACACGCGGGCACTCACACCGCTGTTTTCTCCCTAGTGGCAACAGCACATCCTCCCCCTGTCACGTTTCTGTCACTCGAGCACAGGCGAAAAGGAGGCATGAACCCACTATCTAGCATAAATACTCCCTCTTGGAGTCACTAGCAACTACTTGGCCAGAGCAACCACTAGCAACGGAAAGCATGCAACATCACAAATAACATGTGCAATAAAAGACTATAATCAACTTGGCATAAGTTCAATATTCATCGGATCCCAACAAACACAGCACGTAGAGTTACATAAGAACAATCTCGAGAATGTTAGGCAGCTCACGAGATCTAAACATGGATTCATATGAGGAGAAGACAACCATCTAGCTACTGCTATGGACCCGTAGTCCAAGGATGAACTACTCATGCATCACTCTGGAGGCAGGCATGGTGATGAAGAAGCCTCCAGTGATGATATCCTCTTCGGCAGGGTGCCGGGAGATAGCTTCAGAACCACCTGATCTAGGGTTGACGATGACGACGGCTGTGGAACTTTTCGGGGATATTTGATCAGGTCTCTAGGGTTTTTCATCCGGGGGGATTAAATAGGCGAAAGGGGAAAGGCGGTGGAGCCCTGGGGGGCCCACACCACCCCTGGCGCGGCCAAGGGAGGTGCCACCCCATGGTGAGGTCCCCCTGGTGCCCCTCTTCGACTCCTCTTCGGTCTTCTGAATGCTTCCGGGGAAAATAGGAACTTCGGGATTTGTGGGGTCCAATTCCGAGAATATTTCCAGAACAACTTTTCTGAAATAAAAAACAGCAGAAAACAGGGAACTGGCACTTGGCATCTAGTTAATAGGTTAGTCCCGAAAATGTGTAAAAATGACATAAAGAAGGGAGAAAACATGTAGTAATTGGCATAATATCATCATGGAGCATCAGAAATTATAGATACGTTGGAGACGTATCAGCCATCAGACAACCAATTGTAAGTGAACTAAACTTCTCGTTATTTTGGTTTAAACACTGATTTCCTTATGATTTTGTTACTTCCTTAGGACGATCAAGGTTTAAGCTTGGGGATGTTGATGCATCCAAAAATGGCACATCTCTATCTATGTTTAAACTATATCTCTGTCATGAAAATGATAGAGCTATTACTCTAAACCTGCCACTAATCACTAATTAGCAATTTATTTGCAAATCTCCATGTCATTATTTTTATTGCAGATTCTTGACAAGAAATCACTGGAAATCAGCGCTAGAAGGAAGGAAGAGATAAGGGTTAGAAAATCAATCAAGGTTGCTCTCGCAGCACACTTAATGAGCCTGATATGGTCATTACCAACCGTACTGCTCACAGTACCATATCCCAGGACGACCGTCAGATCAAACCAACCAAAATTCATCAAAGGGTCTAGAGCCAATTCGTGAAGGAAGACGTCCAAAACCCTACTCTGTTTGCTGCAGTCCCTTATAAGGAGAAGAAACAGCCCCCGGAGAAAAGGAAACACCCACCAGACCACCGCCACGTCCATCACCATCCTCTCCACAAAAGACCACGAAGTGCTGCCGCATCTCCACCACATCATCACCACCACCACCATAGTTTAGTCATACTGCTACATTTTAATCTAGATCCCATCGCGATTGGCAACATTGTATGAACTATCAATCTATCCAATTCAAACATCATTTTTATCTCAATGTTTTCAATTGCTGATATGATCGCGATGTGCGAGTAGTCCCCTCGGGCTATGGGCTAAGGCCTAGCCTTGCAGCTATGTGCTTGATCTAACCCATGGGATAATTAGTCTAATGGGTTCATTATGTTATTTGTGTGTGTTCTATTATCTATGCCTCGCTCCTAGGACTTGTTAGGTACCCAACACCCCGAAGAGTGATCGAGGTAAAGGTATAGTAAGAGTGAAGTGGAATGCTGATCATGAAAGTCTGTGATGGGAGGATCAGTAGGACTGTTGGAAATGGATCTCTCGGGAACAACAATGGTATCACCATGCTTAATGCTTTCCTCTTTCTTTTATAATTAAAAAACAAGGTAACCTCATGATATGGAAACTATATAGGACCAGCGATTGTTCGAATTACTCTATGTTAACCCGTGCTCGGAGGCATAGTGGATTAGGGATGCATTTCCTACACACAACTAAATATCATGTGTGCTAATTATACTAAACTGTGTTAATTTTATCTTATTTATCCCATGTTACTAATGCACTGCTGCAGGTGAAACCTTAAGCTCATGCCTATTTTAATCATTGATAACAGCACCTTTTCTATTGCAAGATTTGTCCGGTAAAACAGGAATTAATAAAATCTTTATGTGGATTCAATAACTGTTCTCATCAAGCTCATACTTCCCAATTCGATAAAACCTTGGGTCTCAAGGGAAAAAGCTACATACTACATTCAGAAATCTGATCAAAGGTATCAAATGGTTGGAGATGATAAAAATTAAACAGACCAGCAAGAAGGTGATGATTAAAATCAAGTAAAAGAGGTTGTATTCAATGAGGAAAATAGGACCATGGACCATAATTTCAGTAGTGACGTCTCTCAGAAGAACAATAAACATGTTGGGTAAAAAAATATAGTTGGGCAATTGACAAATAATGAAGGCATAATAATGTTATTATGACGAGATATAGTTCACGGGTTCTAACATTGTAGGCATTACGTCAAGGTAAATATACTTCCATCCGAAATCATCTACTACTACAATTCCACCTCAAGAAAGTTATCCAGCAAATTCGTCTGGTGTTAAGTTGCAACAAAGAAGTGATTGCTTTGTGTGAAACAGACAAATGCATTAAAATCAATATGCAATGTAAGCAATAATTCTCATTTCTAAACAAGAACACAGATGTTTTCTCCCTAGTGGTAACAACACATCCTCCTCCATGCATGCTTCTCTCACCCGGACACATGAGCAAAGGAGACACAGAGCCACTATCTAGCATATAGACCCTCTTTTGGAGGTGCATACAATAATTTGGCCAAGGAAATCATATACACCATACATAATTGCAAGACGAGATTAAAACTATCTAAAGATGTAAGTGAAGTATCTCATATTGACATGAACAAAATAATCAAAATCTCATGGTTCATCGAATCCCAGCAAACTCAACATGTAGCAGTTACATAACGGTGATCTTGATCATGTTAGGAAGCTCACAATATCTAAAAATGGTGGTAATAAGGGGGCATAACACCATCTAGCTACTGTTATGGACCCATAATGCCAGGATGAACTAGTCACGGATCATTGTGGAGGCAATCATGGCGATGGAGAGGCCTTCGGTGACGATCTCCCCCTCCGGCATGGTGCCGGAATAGGACTCCAGAAGCCCTAGATTGGACTTTCGAGTTGATGACGCCGATGTATCTGTTTCGTAGAAAATTTCTCCAGCCCTGTTGTTTTTAGGGTTAAAGGAAATTTATAGGCGAAGAGGCGACGGGAGGCGGTGCCCAGGGCCACCAGATGACCCCTAGGCGCGGGTAAAGGGGCCCGCCCCTGGTGGCTGTGGGTCCCCCCTTTGTCTCTCCTTTTGAACCCGTCTTCGTTCCGGGCAAAAAATAATCTTCATAATTTTTCAAGACATTTGGCGAATATTTTCTTCAGAACTTTTCTGAAACACAAAAATTGCAGAAAACAGGAACTGGCTGTGTGCATCTTGTTAATAGGTTATTCCATGAAAACATCCGGAAAACGAAGGAAAACACGTATAAAACATATGGCAATTGGTACAAAATAAGCACGAAACATCAAAAATTATAGATACATTTGGGATGTATCACTCCACGCCGCTCCGGAGGAAGCCCTCTTCGTCCACCTTGTCCTCGAGCTCTACACCGGCAATGACCTCTTCTGCCTCGTCTCCGAGTTTGACGCACAGATCGCCTCCGTACTCGCTGCGCCGGCCATCGTCAATCTTTGTAACAGCGCCGCCCTGGCTCAATCCCCATCACTCGTGGGCACACACAAGACACGGGAGGATAGCCACCACGAACGACGAAATTGACCCCCACAAGTTGCGAGGACGACAGACGAGCTCGAGATTGCCCTGCCACGGTCGCGCCTTTGCGTTCAGACCTCTTAAACCTAGTCTCAGTATAGTAGCTAAAACTGTTGATCATGTTCATGTACAGTTCTACACTCGCCTCTTTTTTTCTAGCAACAAACCCAGTCTCTGGCTACTAGTCGTACAAAGAGGAACGAGGGACTTCATACACATTTGATTGAGGAGTGTGATACTGTTTGGATCACCTATATATTAGTTTTTATATGTTGACGATATGTTGATTTCTGCTGTGGGCAAGAAATAAGTCACTACGTTCAAGTCATATTTGAGTAGTGAGTTTGAAATGAAGGATCTTAGAGCTGCTAATAAAATACTCCTTACTAGAGATAGAAATTTTGGTTTGTTATTTCTTATTCAACAAAGATACATTAGAAAGTTTTTCATCGGTTTAACATGCATGATGCAAAGTATGTTAGTACTCTCATTGCTCCTTACTTTAAATTGTCAGGTTTACAATGTCCTAGCAATGATGTGGATTTCGAGTACATGTCTAGAGTTCCATATTCTAGAGATGTTGGATCGTTGATGTATGCCATGGTTTGATCTCATCCTGATTTATCATATGCTATGAGTTTGGTTACTAGATACATGGCTAGCCCTGGCAAAGAACTTAAGAAAGTTATTCAGTGGATTTTCAGGTACCTTCATGGCACATCCAATGCTTGCTTGAAGTTCGACAAGGTTGATGAGGGACTCATAGCTGGTTGTGTCGTGAGTTGTAGGGAAGCGTTACGGCGAGTTGTTGCCCAGTCTACCACTGAAGCAGACTACATGGCAATTGCAGAATCATGTAACAAATTTGGCTGAAAATTTTGTTTGCTGAGCTTTGTGAAGATTATACTTAAATTAACCTGTTTTACGACAATCAAAGTGCTATTTATCTTACTAAGAATCATATGTTCCATTAGCGAACAAAACACATTGATGTCAAACACCATTATGTGTGTGATGTTATTGCACAAAGTAACTTGAACGTATGCAAGATAAGCACTCATGATAATCCTGCTGATATGATGACAAAGCATGTATTTGTTGCTAAGTTTGAGATTTGGTCAAGGTTAGTTGGTATAGCAGTTTAGCCCAAGAGGCTATTTGGCATCGAAGGTGTTTTCTTTGTTGTTTCATGGTGAAAGTTCGTTTTATTCTATATGAAGAAATTTGGCTCAAGGTGGAGTGTTATATTGGTGCGATCCAAATTCATATAAAGATAAAGCAAAATTCGGATGGAGCGAAGCGAGACCCATCGCTGGTAAGCTTGGGCTGAAGCGAAGCGGAGGCCGAAGTTTTCTCATCCCGTTGTTCCAGGTCCACCTGAGGGTGGGTACGGGACGAGTTGTTACCGACTTGGATCGGAATTTTACCTCGTGTAGAGTTTTACCCTTTATATACCACATATAAGCCCCCGGTTTGGGATAAGTTGCAAATTGTAAATCTCGACGTTCTCACCCGATATAGTGAAGTTTTGTTGGCTGACGCGCGTGGTTTTTTTTTTCATTAAAAAGATTTTTCTTTGTTTAAATCTCGTGTCCCCTATCGTGTATTCGTGTTAGATCTATAAACAATAAGGGACGATCAATTTTAGGTGATTCAAAATTACTAAAAAAAAAAGTAGTACTCTCTCCGTCCGGAATTAAATGTCACAAAGTTTAACGAAATTGGATGTATCTAGACATAATTTAGTGTTAGATACATCCACTTTTGTCAAACTTTGTGACATTTAATTCCGGACGGAGGGAGTACTATACAGCTAGGCATTGGCAAAATTGAAGGCAAATCTCACCGGGAAGAGCACAACAACTCAACAAAACTGCAGAGATACAAAAATGAAGAGCTCGCGGTGACGGATCAATCCCTCTGTTCTCTTCTACGAAGGATCAACCAAGATAGTCAATACAATCGACGTCAAGTGGATTACAGCTAGCACTAGAAGAAAAAAAAATCATACAGCCAGCCTGCCACGCGCGCTATCTCGGCTCGGACAGCTGCGACGACGACATGTACGACGGCCACCCGCTCATCGTCGTCATCGTCACCGACGACCGAGCGCGATCAGCAGCCACGGCACTGCCCACTATCACCTGCTTGACGATGTTCCCGTCGGACGGGCCGGCGAACCCGCGGCCGTACAACCGGAGAAAACCCAGCGACTGCGCGCGCGGCTCGCTGAGCTCCATGGTGCCCTCGAGCATGCCGGCCACCACCGCCATGCTCGGCCGCGTCTGCGGGTCCTCGTGCAGGCAGCACAGCGCCACCTTCACCATCCTTTCGACCTCCTTCGTCACCACCCGCCCTTCCAGCCTCGCGTCGGCCAGCTCCGCGTACCGCCCCGCCTCATGCCCCTCCAGCGCAACCAGCGGGAAATAGTCGTTCCTCGCGCTCCGAGACGAGCTCCCGGCCGTGGCGCCGCCGCTCGAGGTATTAATGGAGTCCTCGTCGCCACCAGTGCCGTCGCTCACGTGCTCGCTTCGGTTCTTGCGGCCGTGCACCAGCTCCAGGAGCACCATGCCGAAGCCGTAAACGTCGGTGCGGTCGGTGATGGCCGTATTCGTGAGCCACTCCGGCGCCAGGTACCCGCGCGTGCCCCGCATCGTCGTGAAGAGGCCCGACTGCTCCGGCGTGAGGAACTTGGCGAGCCCGAAGTCGGCGATCTTCACCTGCCCCCCGTCCGCGAGGAGGATGTTCTCCGGCTTCACGTCGCAGTGAATGATCCTCTGGTTGCAACCGAAGTGGAGGTACGCGAGGCCCCTCGCGGCGCCGACGGCGATGTCCACCCGCTCCTTCCACTCGAGCAGAGGTCCGTTGGGCCGGAACAGAGGACGGTCGAGCGATCCCTGGTTCATGTACTCGTACACGAGGAGGCGGCGCCGGCCCTCTGTGCAGAACCCGCGGAGGCGAACGAGGTTGACGTGGTGGATGTTGCCGATCACGGCGATCTCCGTGCAGAACTCGCGCTTCCCCTGCGTCCCGACGCCCTCGATCCTCTTCACAGCGACAAGCGAGCCGTCCGGGAGCTCTCCCTTGTACACGGCCCCGAACCCTCCTGCGCCGATCTTGGTGCGGTAGCTATTGGTCATTTCCTCGATCTCGACGTGAGTGAACCTGGTGGGGAGGCCTGGAATGATGACGTCGTCGCCGTCGTCGTCGTTGTCCAGGTCGCGGACGAGGTGTGCCGAGGCTGAACCGGGCGAGCGCTGCCGCCGGGGCTGCACGTCTCTGCTGGACCGCGAAGAGCGCCTCCCCTCGCGCCTCTCGCCCTTGCGCCACGACACGATGACGACGGCGCCGACAACGACGACGAGAACAAACGCGACGACGGTGGGAAGCAGGATGGCGATGAGTGTTTTGTTGGAAGCCGAGCTGTCCGACGACGAACTTGGGGACTGCGTGGTCTGGACCTTGATGTACCCGGACGTGCCGGCGGCATTGCTGGAATTGGAGCTAATGAAAGAACCAAGCTGGTGCTGCGCCAGGTAGCAAGACCGCGAGGAGTCGTCGTAGAAGTAGCCGAGGCAGGAGCAGTTACCGGTACAGAGTTTCTGGCACGACGACGCGTTGGACCCAGAGACTGCAGGCGGTGAGAACTTGTTACCGTAGTACGCAATGCCGCTGCCAAGGCTGATGTAGGAGACCACCGAGCTTCCCCCGGCGCCGCCTTCACCGCCGCTGCAGGAGCCGGAGGGCAGCAAAGTGGAGCCATCGGACGGCGCGCAGCCGTGGTGCGACTCCGCGAAGAGGCGTGGACACGTGCAGGCGGTGGTGTTGCCGTTGGGCGTGCAGAGGCCGAGCGTCCCGCACGAGAGCGGGAGGTCGCAGCCCCTGCTCGGCGTCACGATCCCGCCGTCCATCGGCGACGCCGACGAGTTCGCGGAGGCGAAGCTCGAGATCTGAAGCTTGCCGTCCACGCGCAGCTGGACGATTCGAAGCTCGGCCCTTAGCATGGGGACCTGAATGACGACGGCGTCGTCCGCCGTGAGAAGGTACAGCCCGGTGCCTTTCACGGACATGTACGCCACCGTGCCGTCGCGGTCCTTGACGGAGATCGCATCGCCGGAGAGGCGCCAGTACAGGGACCCCGACCACGACAGCACGGCGTCGGCGGCTGTGACGTTGAGGCGGTAGAGCCCCTCAGCCATGTCCGACGCCGAGGCCGCCGACGCGAGGAAGCCGCCAGCAGGGAGACTCTGCGAGGACACGAGCGAGTCCGTGGGGCGATCGAAGGACTGCCAGAGCGTGGCGTTGTCCGCGTCGAGGAGCGCGAGGTTGCCGGAGTCGGCGAGCCGGAGCGCGGCGACCGGGGAGCTGAACGTTGGCGTGGACCACACGGACGTCCCGTTGGCGTCCTCGGCGGAGAGGCCGGCGGACGTGAGGCGCACGGGCGCGGCGGAGTCGGTGATGGGCGCGGCGCGGTTGGCGGCCCAGACGCAGGTCTTGGACGGCGCGTGGAGCACGGCGAGGTAGTACCGATCCTCCTGCCCGCCCGGATTGTACACGACGGCCTCGAAGGCGCCGCTCCTAGACCGGAGGAAGACGCCGTAGGAGTCGTTGAACAGGAGGTAGGACGCCGAGAAGTCCGGCGTGACGATCTCCGTGCTGACCGTACTGGCGTCGGCGGCGTGCCGGGCGCCGAGGATGAGCAGGAGGAGGAGTGGCGGCATCGGCGACGGGCTCCCCATGGGCACGGCCAGGACGAAGCGGTCGGGTCATGGGGGTGCCGGAGCCGACGATGTGACGATGACATGGAGGGGGCCGGAGGAGTTGACTCGGAGTGGCGCCATTGGCTGGCTGGGGCCTGGGCGGGATCTGATCCCGGGGCGCGCGAAAAAAGATAATGCAGCGCGACGACGACCTGCGCAAGCGGTTGGTGCCCCCGCGTGCAGCTCTAGCTCGCCCGGCCGCCCCCTGCTCTGCTGTCGTGGAGTTTGAACATGGCGCTGGGATTGGCGGCGGGATTTTAATTGGATTATTTGCCCAGCTCCCTCGCCTCTTGTGATGAGATTGTTTACTCCGACCGAGCGTGCAGATTAGTGAAGGGCCGGAGTAGTGGTGGCGCTATTAGCATATGATGACGATGATCACGGCGGCCCGTCTCTTTTGTCCTTTCCCCTGCCTTAATCAAACCAGGAGCGATTAGATAAATTTTTAGAACGGGTCTCAAGTGATCCTGAGCTCGCATCGCAAATCGGAGACGCCACAGCGCCTTTGCTGAAGAGCGAAAGAACAGTAGAAAACGTAATCTTCAAAAAAATGGCTCACCATCTTTGCCTCTTGTGATGAGTACATTTTTATCAGTAAAAAAATAGATTTGTTGATCCAAACGTTGTGCGAGACAGAAAGGAGTTCAAACCCACGCTCTGCATAGTGTACGCGCATAAAAAAATAAACCCAAGAAATAAACTCAACCCGAGAACGTGGTAATAGCCCAATGGCTAGGGTCGTAGTGTTGCACCCAGCAACCAGAGTTCGAGTCCTGTGTGGACCAGATTACCTGGGATTTCTCGCCAAGGAGAAAAAGGATAGTCAGCGTCCTTAATAATACAAATAATCCTCTTTTATTTCAAAACAAAATTAGACGCAACAACGTACGTTTTGCTAATTCTCATGGGTGTCAACTAACATTATTTTTTAGTTTGTGCACGGTTGTAATTGAGATTTTTCAGTTATAAGTGGGTTGCAACTGGAAAAAAAAAACTAGTTTACGCGTAAAAAAAATAGTTTCGTAAACTTGAAGTTTTGATGTGTTAAATAACCTTCAAATGTAAGGTGGTGTATTTACAACTTATGACCGTAAGAACCACTGTCTTCCCTTGGATGAAATTTTCAACAGTACAAATTGCACGGCTTTTCTTAGAAATAATTGCCATAACGCAACCGATCTAAGTCGTTCGATTAATCTTCTCCTCTCTGTTGCCCCTAGTGGAACAGGTTGCAGAGAAGTGGATCTCGAACGGATGTTCTCCACACCCAATTAGGTGGATGGGTCCAGACTTGGCAGATCAGGTAATACTGAGGCTCCTCGCCTAGGCGGCAAGATCTAACCTCAAATAATGTTGATGGTGAGGAATTACCGACTTTTACATTGTTGAAGTTGCGTTGGTTATTCAAGTATGATGCACATATGTACTCCCTCCGTTCGGAATTAGATGACTTGTGTTTGTTCAAATAGGGATCTATCTATATACTAAAAGATGTCTAGATACATCTTCATTTAGACAAACATAAATCATCTAATTCTGAACGGAGGGAGTATGTTGTTGATTGCACGCACAAGACATGTATCTTACGGGGTTAATTTTGGGTTGCAAAGATGTTTTTTGCAAAGTTGCATACACAAATTTGTATGTTGAATACTTTTGGTCCTTTTATGTTTTGCAACCTTGTATGATGATTCGGGTAGGACGTGTTGCATACATGTTCTATATGATTTTGTCAGGCCACGAGTGGTAGAAACAATTATGTATGTTGGAGTATTATCTTGCAATGGTGAGGATTTTTCGAGCAAGTGAGATTGCTAGAGGCTGCATGTCTAAATATTTGCCCGCGTCGTCGGCACCTACTATGCCCTTAATCCCATTCATCGTTTGAGTGGAGTGTTTGCTGAAACCTTCATGTCCAGAGTTCATTTGGTTATTCTAACAAAACAAATGCTAGTAATACCGATGGTTTAGGCAGTACAAATTTAACCCATATGGTATAAACTTTTCAACCTTCTTGCCTTAAACATGTAATGTTTAATCGCTATATAATTTTATCATCTTCCTCGATTAGAGTCCCACGATAGTAGCATTTGCTAATTTCCACCAATTTCAATATCTCATTGTAATTTCTTTTTAAGCGGAAAAGCCTATGAAGTCTTCCTGCCAAATCAGGTAATACCGAGGATCCTGTGAGCCCTAGGCGACGAGGTCTGGCCTCAAATAATGTTGATGGTGAGGAATTATTGATTTTTACATTGTTGATGTTGCATTTGTTATTCAAGTATGATGCACATACATATGTTGTTGATTGCATGCACAAGACCTGTGTGTTACAGGGTTAATTTTGGGTTGCAAAGGAGTTTTCAGCAAAATTGCATACACAATTTTGTATATTGAATACGTTCGGTCCTTTATGTTTTGCATCCTGGTTTAATGATTCAGGTAGGGAGTGTTGCATACATGTTTTTTTCCTATCGCGTGTGTGTTTCTAAAATGTTGCAACATGTTCTATATGATTTTGTCGGGCCACGAGTGGTAGAAACAGTGATGTATGCTGGAGTATTATGTTGCAACAGTGAGGATTTTTCGAGCAAGTGAGATTGCTAGAGGCTGCAGGTCTAAAGATTTGCCCGCGTCGTCGGCACCTACTATGCCCTTTACCCCATTCATCGTTCGAGTGGAGTGTTTGCTGAAACCTTCATGTCCAGAGTTCGTTTGGTTATTCTAACAAAAAAAATGCAAGTAATACCGATGGTTTAGGCAGTACAAATTTAACCCATATGGTCTAAACTTTTCAACCTCCTTACCTTAAACATGACACGTTTAATCGCTATAATTTTATCATCTTCCTCGATTAGAGCCCCACGATAGTAGCACTTGCTAATTTTCACCAATTTCAATATCTCATTGTAATTTCTTTTTAAGCGGAAAAGCCTATAAAGTCTTAGCTTCCTGCATCACAAATCCTTGGGAGTACTTTAGTTCTCCTAATCCTTGGGTAGCTTTTGATGGATTCTTCTTACGACTATATTATGCCGCTGACCCAACAAAACCAGCTAGCTACGCCGCCCAATGTAGCCAACTACTACGAGACACTGATTTTGACTCGATGCGCAAACACACACAAAAAACTTGCTAACCTTTGCAGGGTTTCCTTAACCTAAACCAAGCATTTGCAGACTGGTTCGTTAGCGATGCTTTTGTTTATGCCCGTTCGTTTTCAATAAGCTACTCCGTACCATCTTTCTGGGGGAGAGATATATCAAACCGATCTTGATGATTGCCGGTTGGAGGCGAGGCATTCCGGCCGGCCGGCCGGCCGATCTCCTTCACCAGTTCACATGCCAATGCAAATTTAAAAATATCTTTGCTTTACTTTAAGAAAGGCTCAAGGCACGACTTTGTTTTGGTCCACGGCCCTACGCGTTTGCATACAGACCAGGCAAACTAACAAAACGGGGCGCTACTGTTGTCATGCGTGATGCAGGCCCTCTCCTCTCGCGGCGGCGCCGGCCCGGATCCCACGAAGCGATCGGTCACGCCGCCTCACATGCTGGCGCTTGCACGCACGTACTCGCTCGAACGGCTTCTGGAGTTGTCGGCCACGGCGGCGGCGGCGTTCTTTCGCGCGACCGGGCAGGTTCAGAGGTCCAGTCGTGCTGAAAGCCGGAAAGGAACAGCAAAATAACGGGCCAAGTGGCCAACTCGAGGGCGGGGGGCTTCACCTGGTGCTGATGTGCACGACTATTCTGTAGTACTACGAGCTATGCATCCGTGCATTGCTACGAGAGTAAAGTATTTGATCATCTTTCTACATACATGCATGTTTGGGTAAATAGAATTACTCTATGTATAACACCAGAATTAACAACTTCAGGAAGAATTTTATGATTATAGGGCATGAATCTATATTTTTTTGGTTCTGTGGTTGTGTCTCGGTAGCCAATAGAAGGCCGCTTAATTTGGTTACAAGAACATGCTGGTCCGATGTAAATTGTATACTAAGCGTAGACATGTGATATTAGGACTTAAGGTGGTTACTTTCAGGTTGAAGATTGTGTTAGATTGATCTTACGAAGGGCCCAACCACCACTTCATGCCCCTGGTCTATAGCGCCCTGATTGGGGGCGCCCAACCGTTCACTGGTTGGTGGGCCCCTGTGACCCGCGTATATAAAGTGGTGGGGGCTGTGACACGAGGTACGAGGTTAAACGCGCCGCCACAAACCCCACCTACACCCCTTCTGATCTAGGGTTCACGCAGTGCACACGGAAAACATCACCGACGCCACCATGTCCACCACCGCCACGCCATCGTCATCGAAAGGTTCTGAAGGTGGTCTCTTCCCCTCTCTGTCTCTCTCTTCCTCTCTGTATGTCTCTCTCACAAATCATCTCACAGAGGCACGGCCACTGTTCATACCGTGAACATCTAGCCCTAGTTGATCTTGGCTTACTAACAGATTGGTGCCCCTCATATTATTGTCTTGTGATCCAGGCGATACACTGCATGTCTGCATCAGCGCGTGTTTCTCCTGTGCGTCCAGCGTCTGCACACTCACCTCCTTGAGCTCGCCCTACGGCATGGCCACCACCAACTCGTAGGCGAAGGGCTTCATTTGGTGCTGATGCGCAGGTTGTGGTCGCTAAGAGCATCTCTAGCCGTTGCGTCCCTCGGGACGTTTTTTTCGCCTCCTGGGGTTTCCGGCGAAATTTTTGGCACTGGGGGAGTGGATATTCCCAGCTGTGGGGTAGGTGGGGGAAGAAAAATAGAGGAAAGAGAGACTTCCAGGTGGGCGCTTTGCATGCAAAAGGCAACCACGACGCCCTAGCTGCCCCCGGCACGCTGGGTTTGGGTCGGGAGTGCCCGACGGAAATTTGCTAATCGAACTCGTGGGGGCGGCGTGCGAGTGGGAGTTTTTTCTTCTACCTACGTCCAAAACGCCGTCCTAGGGGGCACGGCAAGAGATGCTCTAAAGTTGAGACTGGTCTGACTCACCACCCCTATGTCTATGAAGATAATTCATATGCTCCCTTTTCATGTACTCCCTCCATGTCATATTATGTGTCTCAAAGTTGGATAAAAGTGGATGTATCTAGACATATTTTAGTATTAGATATATCCATTTTTTTCCAACTTTAAGACAATTAATTTGAGACTTTCGTTGCTACTCCCTCCATCCAGGATTACTAGTCTCCTAGTGAAAAAAATATTTGTCCAGAAATTATCTCCCCATAGGTCTCTAATCATTAATTGTCTTAAATAAGTGTGGCCTAACTCTAATGTAAATTCCTCACCTTACTCTCTCTCCATAGGACCATAATCATTAATTTGCCTAAGTAAGCGTGGCCTAATTAGCGGCTATTATTAAGTAGATATTAAGTAAATTCAAAATTGTCACGTCATTGGAGGAAACGTTAGATCATGACTATTTTCTTTTGAAATTTAAACACCACTATATTAGGTCAGCAAGCCGCCTCATTAAAAACCTTACAGTCCCCTTAGGTATCCTGGTAAGAAAAAGAGTGCGTAAGAAACTTGCCGCCTCACCAAAGTTACATAACTGTTACATCATCTAAAAGGGTTTGCAACAAAAAGCTAGGAGGTTCATCGACTTAGGTACAAGAGGTATTTTTTCTAAAACCAAAACTAGCTATATCATGTCCTGCCGTGTTGCAATCCCTCTTACAATGGCTAAATTCAACTTTTCCAATAAAACTAGAAATAGCTATACAGTCTGCGTATATTGCGGTTGCCTCATTCCACGGCTCAACTTCTCCTGAACAATATTGAAAAACTTCATAGGCATCCGACTCTGCAATTAAATCATTAGCTCCCCTTTGTAACGCAAAATCCAGGCCAATTTTCATTGCTATAGTTTCAGCCATTGCTGAAGAGTCCACATAGGGGATAAGAGTTGATGTCGCGGCAATGAAGTTACCCTGGCTATCCCTGATGATAGCACCAGTTGCACCCGTTTTGCTGATCGCACAGAACGCTGCATCCACATTAAGTTTCCAACTATTTTGGCCAGGTTTTGTCCAGTTCAATTTATTCGGAGAGTAGTTACCCGAAATATGCTTGGAATAGTTAGCAGTAATTGTCCGAATGGAAAAAAACACACTGGCCACTATGTGGTACCTTTTCTCCGCGGGAAAGACGACGACGGATCCACCAAATATACCAGGCTGTCGTAGCTATAAGGTCCCGGAGATGTAACGACGAGTAGCCCTGAACTGGATGTGCCCCATTCTTCAACAGATCCTCAAGAATTTTAGGGCCCTCTTGATTTAATCGGAGAGCATCATCAATGAGGTTTTGGATACCTAAACCTCTCCAAATATCCCTAGCCGTCTCACATTGGAAGAGCATGTGTTTAATATCCTCAGAATGAATATTGCATAAAGGACACATGCCATTATCAGTGATGTGTCGATTAAGAAGAATTGCTTTAAGAGGCAGTATTTCATGGATAGCCCTCCATATAATTTTTTTTACCTTAGCCGAAACATTGAGTCCCCAAACCGATTTCCAACTAGTGTTATCTTGGTCTGATCCTTGTTGTAGGGCTCTACATGTAAGACCATTATATTGGTGCTTCCATTCAATGTGGTAAGCTGATTTGACTGAAAATATCCCACTCATGTTCCCATTCCAAGCAATGAAGTCATCGAACGCCCCCACATGTAGAGAGAGCATCTAGTGTATTAAAATTACTCTCGATCATTTGTGTATCCCAATGGCTTGTTGATAGATCAATTAACTCATTGACAGTAGATAGAAGGGAGTTCCCACGTAAACTTGTTATCATTCTGTTTGAACCAGACGGAAGCCAGGGGTCGGACCAGATTTTATTAGATGATCTCGATCCAATTCTCCAAATGTAACCACGTTTAAAAGTTTGTAGTCCATCCACGAGACTCTGCCAAGTAAACGAACTACCAGATTTGATACCCGCATCAAGAATACTCCCCGTGGGATAGTACTTTGCTTTTAGAATACGGGCACACAGGGATACTGGTTCTAGAACAAGTCTCCATATTTGTTTAGCCAACATTGCTAGATTAAGAGAATGCAAATCCGTGAATCCTAAACCACCCTCACTCTTAGGGAAACAGAGCTTCCACCAAGCATACCAGTGCATTTTCTTCCCTTGATTATCATCACCCCACCAAAATTGAGCCATCACATCAGTTATTTGCTTACATACCTTTTTTGGTAATTGAAAGACCGACATTGCATAAACCGGAATTGATTGGATAACAGCTTTCAGAAGAATCACCTTACCACCCATAGAAAGTTGTTTCTCTTTCCATCCTTTAATTCTCTGTATAACTCTTTCCACAAAATGTTTAAAGCAATCACTTCTATCAGCTCCCACCAAAATCGGGAGACCCAAATATTTATCCGAAAGGGATTCATTATTAATATTCAGAACATTGCAAATATCCACTCTCATGTTCACCGGTGTATTAGGACTAAAAAATATACTAGATTTTGCCACGCTAACCAGCTGTCCCGAATTTGCACAATAGTTATCAAGAACTCGTTGCAATGAGGTTGCATTCTGTAAATCTGCTTTCAAAAGGATTAAAGAATCATCAGCAAATAGTAAATATGAAACTGGTGGTGCGTTTCTGCACACCTTTATTCCTTCAATGCCACGAACCTCCTCTTCATGCAATAAACAACTTGATAAACCCTCTGCGCAAAGTAGAAACAGATAAGGGGATAGGGGATCCCCCTGACGAATACCTCTTGTTGGAATAAAACTATCTGTCAATTGGGAATTATATTTGAATGAATAGGTAACTGAGGTAACACAAGTCATAATCAAATCAACCCAGGAAGGATGAAAACCAATCCGGATCATCATATTACGCAAGAAAGTCCACTCCACTCTGTCATAGGCTTTATGCATGTCCAACTTCACAGCACTGAGACCATCTTTACCTTTTCTCTTATTTTTAATTTTATGGATGCATTCATAGGCCACCAAAACATTGTCTGTAATAAGTCTTCCCGGGACAAAAGCACTTTGAGTGGGGGAAATTATATCAGGAAGAATACCTTTGAGGCGGAAGGAAATCATTTTTGATATGATTTTGTAGACCACATTACAGAGGGATATTGGTCGAAATTGGGATATTTCTTCCGGAGAATCCACTTTGGGTATAAGCACAACGATTGTTTCGTTCCAGCCGTTAGGAATAATCCTGTCATTGATGGCCTCGAGCACCGCTTGAGAAATCGAGTCTCCCACAATATGCCAAAATTTCTTGAAAAAGATTGCGTGAAGACCATCTGGCCCAGGGGCCTTTAAATCCCCTTTGCTGAAAACAGCCTTCTTAACATCCTCAAAAGAATATGGGGCCATAAGTCTTGCATTCATATCAGGTGACACCTTCGGGGCAATTTTCTCAAGAAAATTCGGATCTCTTTCATTGATCTCCATAGAGAAAAGATTAGTGAAATAATTTGAAACAAGCGGATTAAGTGAATCTGTGCCTTCAACAAACACCCCATTCGGATCCTTTAGCTTTTTAATAAAATTTCTCTTTTTTCTCGCTGAAGCTTGACTATGAAAATATGCCGTGTTTTTGTCGCCATGTGCTAACCAATTTGCCTGAGATCTCTGATTCCATTTTATTTCTTCCTGTTCCAACAAATTCTCGATTCGCTGAGTTAGATCAAATTTCCGTTGATCAGTAGAAGGCGACACTGGGCCACGCATCAAATCTTCCAATTCTCTGTGGGCCCGGCGAATCTCCTTCTTGGGCTTTTTAAGCACCGCTCGATCCCAGTTATGAAGGCTCGTATGTACACATTTGAGACGGGTCAGTATTTCGGTATGAATCAGACCCTGGGCCGAGTCCTCCCATGCTTTCAAAACAGTGTCATTAAAAGTTTCTTCTTTAAACCATTTCGCTTCGAACAGGAGGGGTTTGGTAACCTGGTAAGTAGATGCCTGAGCATAGAAATGCGTGTCCAGCAGAAGAGGTCGGTGATCCGAACCATTGTAGTCTAGATGCGTAATGGCCGCCTGCGAAAAAAGATGATTTCACTCTGTATTTGCCACCCCTCTGTCAAGTCTCTCCGTGATCAAACCCCTATGCCAAGTGAACACATCACCAATGAAACCCATGTCATTGAGATTACAGTCATCAAGGGCATCATGAAAAGCCTTCATATAATGTTGTGGTCTTGGATTGCCACCTTCTTTCTCATGAGAATAAAGGATCTCATTCATATCCCCCATCACTAACCATGGTAGAGAATTATGTTGATGAATAGAACACAATCTATCCCAAGTTTTATATTTGTCCCTCCATTTAGGTTCACCGTACATGCCCGTGAATCTCCACTTTTGATGATCATCATCTTCAATAGTAACATCAATATAATTCGGATGTGCAAAATTCTGATATAGATTAACCTCCTTTCTCCACATCAGACGGACACCTCCACGCCTACCATCACTCTCTTGCACAATTTTGAAATCCATCCTTGTTCTTCTACGCAAAGTCTCCGCGGGAAAACTTTCAAGATGTGTCTCGGAGAGGAAGATCACATCAGGGTTATAGCGCCTCAGGACGTCCAGAAGCGCACGAACTGCAGCAGCGTTTCCCAAGCCACGGCGGTTCCAAACTAAGATTTTCATTGCGTCCGGACGGACCCCTCTCGGGAGCCCGCCGATCCATGTGAACTGTTTGAGGTAGTTCCCTTCTTTTTTGACCTCTTAGTCCTCTCCTTTTCCTTCGACACCATCACTGCATTCTGTAACCCATCTTGATGGACTTCTTTCCCGGCTGATAAAAGCAACGGTGAAGTGGTGGGTTTCACCACAATTTCTGTTCCCATTGCGTCCAACAAACTCCGTTTTGCATTAGCATCCGAAGTGTCTTTTTCTTTTGACAGGATATCCGTTTTCATGGGGCTAGATGCAGTATCACTCAACGCTTCCTCCTCATCCGGTATTGTATGTTCTACTACCACAACCGGTAGTGCATTGTACCTCCAACTAGTCATTTGATCATTAGCTCTCCCCCGTCCTGATGGATCTTTGCCCCTGCTTGCTCTCGCACCTCCACGGTAGCTGCTGTTACCTCTACGGTGCCAAGTCCCAAACTCAGCTCTAAGGAAATCTCCCCACTTTAGCGAGTTTTCATCGTGTTCACCGGATCCACATTCCGTATGAATATGACCAAACATACCACAAGCCCCACGGAATTTGGGGATTTTCTCATATTTGATACCATAGAATTCCCTCTGGCCTCCTCTCACAATGGTGACGAATCTGGCTAGGGCTTTGCGAACATCCAGCCGAACTCAAACCCTAACAAAATTTCGAGCCCCATTCACATCAAGCTCTATCTCCTCGGCTATACCAACCTTTTTCTCCATTAGACTCTTTATAAGCTTTTTATCCCTGTATCCAATCGGAAGTTTGTGAATTTGTAGCCAGACTGCAATATGGTTGAGATCCACAGAATCAATAGATGATAGTCCATCGTATGCTTCAATTGATACCGCGTTTTGACGAAATAGCCAGGGTCCTCCTTTCTCTACCTTTAGCCAATCACCGAGACAAGAACATTGGATGGAGAAAATGTTGCCTTCCAATGGAGTGATTATCAGTTTCTTTGCCGGGCTCCAAGCAACTCTCATGTGCGAATCAAACGTCTGGGGGCTGAAATAATTTGATGTGTGTACGCGCGCAATGGCCGTCCACTTCATACCTTGTTTTGGTACATCATCTTCGTCTTCAAAGACTAGATCATCAATTTCGTCGTCTTCAACTCCCAATCTCATCAGCATCTCATCCAGGGACTCGTCCCTCCCATCCAAAGATGTGTTGGTTTCGTTCCAGACGTTGCTGGCGAGGTCATGCTTGCGATTGCAGACTCGATCTCCTTGGTTGAGTTCGTGATCTTCCGGGTCGCGTTAAAAGCACGATGGCCAGGACCTGCCCCATGCAGAATCGAATTCGAATCCGTCTCCGTCTAGGGTCCCGATTGAACCTCGAAAACGAGAAACAACAACCGCCAAGAACCAACGATGGGAACGCTGCGGAGGGATCAACAACCTAACCTAGGTCACGAAGGAAACTCCCCGCCGGCACACCGGCGGTAGAGGCTAAAAAACCTAGTCGCCTGAGGACGGCTAGGTCAAGAGGTCAAAAGCAGGAAAGTCTTTAACGTTAAGATCATGACTTGATATATCACCCCAATAGGATTCTACCTTGATCGCAATGCAATTCACTATAGTAATCCTAGACAAAGGAGTAGTATGGTTTATAGTTGCATCTGCGATGCAAGGCTATATGATATGGGGGAGTTCTACAGGGGATCGTAGACATGAAGCACTGAGCAAATATTTCTAAGACGCATCGGGGCAGAGAACTACCAGTTGATAAGAAGTTACGTCCTCACGAAGCACCAGCCCCAAGCAAGTTAAATTATGCTACAGCGCTTCAAACCAAGAAACTTTCGATCAATCGCACTCAAGGCACAAGATCAACGGCACAAGTTGGGAGATAAAAATTAATATGTGGATATTCCTCAGTACAGGTGATGGCAAAACCTGCGCTCTAACAGCCTTGCTGTCCTCCTAATACTTATTTGTGTCGTCAAACATCAAACTTCCGGGGGGCAAAAACAGACCTATTTCACCTGCTTAATGAGTTCCTCTCATCAAAATGATGACACAATAATCATCTGCTACAAGAACAAAACATCTCGGGTACTAGACTCAGGTAATTCATACAGACCCATCATCCACCAATGACTTCCAGGAATCGTCATCGTCGTTGCAGAGAAAACAAATCAAGCGGCTTCTTCCGCTACAGGCACTGGTGCAACACCTCCGGTCGTGGGACTGGACAAAAATGGATTGCCAATTGTTAGTCCCTCAGAAGCTGCTTAAGGGTTACATACATAGTGCTAAAGTACGGTAGAGGATGAGGTACTTACAGTCCAACCATGACCTTGAAGGCGTCATAGATCCCCCACTGAGCACCGGTGAGAGTACCGATCATGACGATACGGAGGGGAAGCCCTCTGGTGAAGAGGCCCAGAACACCAATCTTCTTAACTGCCTGCAAAGATTTGACAATAACATCAAGTCAACAAATGATCCGGCAACTAAAGAAGACGCTACAGATTCTCAAGATGAGGTACTAGAGAGAACATGCTTACATCTCCCACTGTAGCGCCCTTGGCGTTGTTCAGGAAAGAGACCAGATTGTCAGCAGGGTGAGAAACAATGGCACAGAACACACCGGCGATGTAGCCACCAGCAAAGCTAATACCCAACTGGGAAGTCTTGCTGCACTCGGACTTCGGAACGGGGACAGCATGCTTGTAAATTAGCTCGACGATCGTCTCGAAGGAAGCAAACTTCATCATGGTGTCTGAAAAAAGTAGGGAAGTATACAATGAGTGATTATATCATTAACATATACGCATAACACATTAATCATTATATGTTCAACCTCCGTAAGTTACTTTAAGTTCCATCTACTCCCTTGGTTGAAATGGATGTATCTAGGCTTAAATACATCTAGATACATCCATCTCAATGTCAATTACAATTGAGACGGAGGGAGTAGATACTCCATGACCTACATCTGCTAATGAAATTATCGCACAAATAACAACTTCTAAAAAGAACAAAGTTAACCTAATTAATAATTGTCTGGCGATCTACAGTACTTAACATTGCTATTCATAAGCTAGAAAACGCTCAAGATAAGCAATCTTCCAGACTTCCAGCGATCCTCATAAAAGTAACAACCAAATCAAACCGCTTACGTGACTGTGAGGGCAACACAAAACATTCTTGATAAAAAGAAGTTAGGGAGGTATGAATTTGAGACAAGGTGATACGAATTTTCTTTCTTACAATTACAGTTCACAAGCAGGATATCTAAACCGAGTTTTGTAACATGTAACAGAGAATCTAAATGTTCTGGAATAACCTATTCCAATAGATAAAGGCTTACAAGTTCAGTTCATGGATACAGTTGTACCCGTAAAGATGCTGTCGGACTAACATTGTCCTAAATTTTGTAAGGAAGGTGCATTATGTAGTTTCAGCAACTAAACTTCCATCTTAACTATTGAATGGATCACTGGAACTTTCTTAAAACAACAATGCAAATAATGCCCATAAGTTAGATTAGTACTCCCTCCGTTTAATTTTATAAGGCATTTTAATTTTGGCCACATACTCCCTCCGTTCCACAAAGTAAAGACTTTCTAGCCTTATTGTGATTGTCCCCATTCCTTACTAAATGAGTGAATCAACACACTAAAATATGTCTACATGCATGTGAAAGGGGACAAAGACAAAAAGTATACAAAGTCTTAGAAATAGAGATGGTAAAACAAAAATAGAATACCACATTCATGGTTTGCCATTAATGTGTTAGAAGTTCACTCGCTGTAGTAAGGTCATTTGAGAAAAGAAAGTAACAAGCCATCACAAATAACTATCAAAGCAAAACAAACGGTAACAAGTTTAAGACACAGACAGGACAAGTATTAGACCAATTGGTTCCAAGGCAGGCCACAATTGTGCAACAATCATAGGAATGAAAATCAATGTTCATGTTCAGACAATATAATGCAACAGAATAGCAAGAGATGCACTTACAAGGAATCTGGCGACCCCAGAGAGGAACGATTCCCTTGTAAAGCCTGCCATCATTAACAACCAAAAGTTTTAGGGCATTGGATCAGGAAACAAGTGGCAGAAACTTTTCAGACAATTGGTAGATCTACTTACCCAGCAGCACCTTCAGCCTTGATGAACTTGGGGAGCCCATCGCTCAACCCACGAGCAAATCCAGGCTGCGTCTGCACACGGACCTTGACAGCCTCCATGGGGCAGAGAGCGACATCAGCAATAAGCTCAGCAGAAGCTGACCCTGCAAGGTAGATTAGGGTCTTGTACTTGACGGCATTCTCAGGCCCAGCCATATCTGAGTAGGTCTTCTTGAAGAACTCGTAGAACCCAAACTTGCAAGCCCCCTGGGCACTGTAACCGAGCAAAGTAGGGACCCATCCCCTGAAGAATCCTCTTGCTCCTTGCTCTTTGAGCAGAACACCGAAGCCAGATGTGATACTCTTGTACTTCTCTGGGTTGATCTGAAACAATTGGTAGAAATGTGTCATGCCCAAAGTACTTCAAACCTGGTAATAACTGCAACTTAGAATGTACTACAGTACTTACTATGAGTCGTAACTGACTCAAACAGTTTCATCAGAAATCATAGCAGATGGTAGGTAAATGTACAATTTTAACAAGAACAAAGAAATTATAAGAAGCAAATCAACCATCTTCACTACAACATGCATAATAAGCATTGTGCAGCGAATCGCTTAACTTTACTTTGATGTGACTTGCTAAGGTAGCTGGACAAAGACTGAACAATGGCCCACAGTTGGGACTGAACTTTAATGACTGGACAGTTGCAATTGTAAAAGGACTATGGGGCATTTTCCATTCAAAAAGGTCACTGTTAACTCAACTCTAGGAACAAAAGGCATGAACTACATACATAAGTGATCACAGGTTTAGTCATGACTGGACTTGAAATAACTTACTAGTGGACTAAAAAGATAGCTAACTGACACAGATTATGGCTGGGCTTCAGACCTAATTAAATACAGACCAACGTAAAAGGCGAAGAACTGCACACCCGTCAATGCAATTTGTGCACACAATCAGTTCAACTCGATGGGAAGGACAAAGGTCACACAATTCCACTAAGTGACTAAAATAGCACGGCTAAGTACCAAACAAAGAAAAGTGCGCCTAGTAGAATTGCAATTCCCTCAACTAGTAGCATGTACTAGTCGCCAATTCCTGGCCCATCTAGCTAAACAAAGAGCAACAAGCACATCTGGACCAACAAAATCCATATTGGGCAACGAAACACAATATATAAATCCTAACCAGCACCGAGCTACATGCACGATGACGCGGAAACCTCCTAGATTTACGCATCCAGATCAAGTAATAATGCCTACAAACGGAGATCGAAATCCGCATCCGAATATCCCCCTCGCATCGAACATTCGACCCGTACGAACAATACCAGATCTACGCGAAAACCATGGGATACAGAGCCCCAGACCCAAGGAGGGCACAGATCTAGACTAGAAGGCTCACCTGCATGTTGCACTTCACCAGGTCGAGCGGAGTGACGGCCATGTGGGTAAGCCCGCAGCTGGCGATCCCTCCGGCGGTGCAGGCGGCGTAGAAGGCAGGAGAGTACATGACGATACTCTCGTTGGGGGCCTGGATCGAGATCGGCCTGCCGCCGCCAGCGCCAGCGCCGGCGCCGAAGGCCCGAGCAGGGGCCGCGGGAGCAGCGGCGGGTGCCTGGTAGGAGGAGGAGGGGAGGCGGGAGGCAGAGGCGGAGTAGAGGAAGCTGGGGAGGAGCGAGTCGCGGGAGAGGTCGGAGAGCGCCATCGCCGCCGGGCCGGGAGATCCGGGTGGGGATTCGCGAGGCGGGGCGGGCCTGGTGCTCTCTGAAGGCTCTCCTTTGGCTGGCGGTGGCGTAGATTTGACGAGGAGGAATGGCCAGCCTGGAATATATCGACGAGGCTCGTAGGTATTCGGTGGCGGCCACGGGTTGGGGCCTTGAGGGTGCGCTCGCGCTGGGGGTGGGGCCCGCGGTTGCACGGGCCCGGTGTCGGTGTCTGTTCCGGCTGTGGTTGGTGCTCGGAGAGCGTGATTGGTGTGCGTATTTCAGACGGGAAAATGAAACCTTTTGCGTATTTTGAGTCTAAACCAAAGTTCTTATTTGAATTTGAGTCCAGCCAAAGTCATGACTTGCTTTCGGAATTTCGGCTTCGGAAAATGTGAAATCGGACGACTTTGCTAATGACGTTTACGAGTGGTGACAGAATATGCGGGGTGAATATTCCAAACCCGGCGCCGCCTTGTTCCGCTCGCCCATGTTGCTCGACCGACGAGTCCGAATTTCTCCGCGACGGGTGACGGACGGGACGAGCCGCCGGATGGAACCCGTGTCGGTGCGCCGTCCATGCAGAATTTGGCTAATTTTTTGAAATAATACACTTTTTAATACAAATTAAAAGAATATTACGTGTTTCATATTTTTTCCAAGAATATTGCATAGTCGTGTTCCGTGACTGCGAGTAGAGGCCTGTCGCGTTGCGCGACCATGATTGGTCGGCCGGCGCGGCGCGCTGATTGGCCCGGCCACGTCGACTGGGTTGTCCCGGTGCGCGCTAGTCGCGTTCGGTGGCCGCACTGCGACCGGGTCAGGCAGTCGCAGTCTGCCAATGCGACAGGGCCTGGCTACATATCCGACGCAGCGCTGCCTTCTCCTTCCCTCTCTCTTTCTCTTCCTTTCCTCTTTCTTTCTTCTTCCTCTTAGCAACGTCTTGCTCGGATAGCACCAACAAAAACTCGATTTTCCGCCATAGTTGGATTGTAGAGGGTTAGAGGAGGCTAGGGAACACTTGATCCCGTGATGAGCTAGCTCGTGGTGGTTGTGGTGGTGGAGGTGGTTCTTGTGGTGGTGGAGATGACAGCGATGATGGTGGATATGGCAGCAATGGTGGTGGAGTTGCAGTTCGTGGTGCTGTCGGTGGGCTGCGCTGACCCGACAAAAACGATTTGAGTTGTCACGCTTCAAGGGTATAATTTCGACGCGGTTTATGTTTCTCTTTTATTTTTAATGTGCATCACTGGCCTGCCAACGCAGAGTTCCTGAACAAAAAGATCTCGCACTATGGCTGGATGAGCATACTCTTTGGGCCATGTCCGCGAGGGTTTCCAGAAGACAACCGCCACGCTCAGTGGATCCTTAACACAATATCAAAGGGGAAGACTGGTGCCGCATCAAACGAGAAGAGTGACAGTGCATTAAAAGGGAAGAGTGGTGGCGCATCAAAAGAGAAGAGTGATGACACATCGAAGGGGAATAGTGGCGGCGCATCGAAGACAGTCGATGATGAGAACAGTGACGACGACTTTACGCCGAGAAGTGTAGCCAGGTTTAAAGCTATGTGTATGAGTGCAGATTCATCAAAAGTCGTAGCTGATGAAAACAGTGACGACGACTTCATGCCTCCATCACGAACACGTGGGAGAGCAAAGTGAAGTCGTCAAGTAAAATTATTTTTCCTTATGCGTATTGTTTTATTTCAAATTCTAATGTTGTACTGTTTTCTATGTTAAATTATTGTCCTCGTTGCAAAATAATTATAGAAATTTGCAATGCATCGGGTTACTACCGAAGGTGGAGAAGCCAAAAAAAAAATGCAGCAAGCACCCAAAAAAGAAAAATTAACACTCCTATCGCACTACCCCACTGCGACTAGTCCCGAACTCGACTGGCCCACCAATCGCGCTGAGCCACTGCGACTGCTCGCTAGTCGCGTTCCGCGGCCGCTACATGTCCCTAGTAGCGTTCGGCGACGGCTACTGGTTTCAAGTCGCATTCTGCCACCGCGATTCCCCCAGTCGCGTTCCAGCACCGGGACTATGTATTATTTTTGCAAATTCTAATTTTTGCGTAGTATTCTTTTAATTTGTATTAGAAAGTGTATTATTTAAAAAAAAAACAGAATTTGTTCCTTTTTTTTTTTGAAGTTTAAAGAGCTTTATTCAATAGAAAGCAATCCTAGAACAATCAGCCATAAGGCTAATTGTTAGGAAAGGGAGTACAGTCTCCACCCAACTCTCCGTAACCAACAGCGAACAAGCTCGCTTGGCACTAAGATGAGCCGGTAGATTAGAATGTCTGTGTACATGAACAATACTAAAGGAAATGAAATTGCTCGAAAGCTCATCAATGTCTAACAAAACGGGAGCCACAACAGCACGAGAATTGTGGCGAGTGTTCCAGAGGTTCACCACCTCCAGGCAATCTGTCTCCATGATCACTTTAGTGTAGCCTCTAAGTTTTGCAAAGATAACTCCATCTCGCAAGGCTTCTGCTTCTGCGATCATCGGATCCGTAATACCCTCATGGGGTTTACACCAGGCACCAGTGAGAGCCGTCGAGGATCTCGCGACCCCTCCAGCTCCAGCCTTGCCCTGAGCCGAATCAATAGCGGCATCTGTGTTGATCTTGATAAACCCATCATCTGGTGGCCGCCAACCATGGCCAGGTAGAACCACTGCAAGTGGCGATGGGATATCAAGCAGTGCTAAATCTTCCCTTATGCGAATAATGGAAGAAACTGGATCCAGGGACTCCTCCTCGTGAACAATTCTGTTTCTTGAATGCCAGATTGCCCACATAACAGTTATAATCTTGGCTCTTAGTGCAGAAGAGAATCTTGGATCACACATAATATCTTTATCCTACGTGAGGGGATGTAAACTAGGTAATCTGAAATCAAATCTCATCTGAGCTTCATCCCAAAATTTCCTGGCGTGTGAGCATAGAATTAATGCATGCATTAGATCTTCCTCCTTTGCCAAGCATACCCGACATAAACTGATAGGTTTTATATGCCGGTTTTTGAGAGTGGCTTCATCAGGTAGGATGCCCCGAAGAACACGCCACCAGAAAACCCGTACCTTGGGCACCACCTGGAGTTTCCAAAGAGAACTCCACATCTGTTGATTAGTCAATGAAGAACTGGTAACCGTCCCTTCCATAGGAGACAAATTCTCCTTGATATTCATTAGAGAGCGGTACGCGGATTTAACAGAATATATACCATTTGGTTCATGTGCCCAAGCAAAAGAGTCCTCGCCTCCACCCAGCCTAAGGGGAATGTTCAATATAGCATCCGCATCTGGCCTTGCAAAGGTGGCGCGAACAAGTTCTGTCCTCCAAGCTCCAATAGCCGAATCAATTAAGTCACTCACCAGGTTAACTGGTGGATCAATCGGGAGCTGATCAGGAATAAACATCGGGGACATAGAAGTCGTGGAAGGGATCCACTTGTCAGTCCATACCGAAATAGTACCTCCCGTACCAATAGTCTTGTAAAGCCCTGCACCTAGAGCCTCCCGCCCTGCTATGATCGCGCGCCAAATAGAGGAGGCACTCGAAGGGACACCTGCTTGCATGAAATCACACGCAGGGAAGTAACGGGTTTTCATAACCCGAGAGCAAAGAGAATTCGGTTTTTCCAGGAATCTCCAACCATGTTTACCAAGTAAAGCAATATTGAAGAGTTCCAAATCACGGAAACCCATACCTCCTCGTATTTTTGGAGTAGAGAGTTTTTTTCAAGAGAGCCAATGCATTGATCTCTTATCAATTGAACTGCTCCACCAATACTTCGCCATGTTGGAAGAGATGCTCTTGTATACCTTCTTTGTCAACTTAAAACAACTCATACTGTAAGTAGGTATAGCCTGTATCACAGATTTCAGCAAGATTTCCCGTCCAGCACATGCCAAATTTTTCTCAGACCACCCCTGCATCTTGCCCCGAGCACGGTCACATATATGATCAAACGTTCCACTCGTGATCCTTCCCACTGCTGTAGGCAAACCGAGGTATCTATCACTGAAAGTCTCCACCGAAATCCCCAGCCAATTCTTCATATCCTCTCTTCTAGGTCTTGGGGTATTAGGCGAGAAGAAAACCGCACTTTTTGATTTGTTAACACACTGACCCGAACACTCTGCATAGATGTCCAATATCTGATTTAACCGTGCAGCGCTTCTGTCATTGGTGGTCATGAATATAAGACTATCGTCTGCAAACAATAGATGATTAATCCAAGGTGATCGATACGAAACACGAACACCCCTATCAATATAATTCCCACCAAAGTGATTCAGCAAGGAAGTAAAACCCTCTCCACAGAGCAAGAAGAGGAATGGTGAGATCGGATCTCCTTGCCGAAGACCTCGTGAGGGAGTAAAAAAGGGGAGGAGTTCCCCATTAACTCGTACTGTAAATCGAACCGAGCTGACACATCTCATGATCAGCCGCACAAAATTGATTCCAAAACCCAAACGGAGAAGAATAGCCTCCAAATAATGCCACTCAACCCGATCGTAGGCTTTCATCATATCCAATTTCACTGCACACGAGAAGTTTTTGCCTTTCTTCCTCCTCCTCATTGCATGAATACTCTCGAAAGCAACAAGCACATTATCCGTGATAAGACGGCCAGGAACAAATGCACTTTGCTCTTCTCCAATAATATCATCCATCCAAACTCTCAGTCGGTTAGTGAGCACTTTCGCTGCAATTTTATAAGCAACCGGACAGAGAGAGATAGGTCTATATTGAAGAATAGACTGAGGATTTTGCACTTTAGGAATCAAAGTGATAGAAGTGTCATTCATACCTAATGGTAATTCCCCTCCATTCAGAAAATCCAAAATCGCTGGGACAAGATCACAATGAATAAGGTCCCAATGGCGTTGGAAAAAACCCGCTGTAAATCCATCCACCCCAGGGGCTTTGGAAGGAGCCATTTGGAACAAAGCTTTCCGAATTTCTTCGGGTTCGAACGCCTTCTCCATGGACTCATTCATATCAGACGTCACCTTCCTCGGAACACACTCGAGCATAGCATCCATATTACTAAAACCTTGGGACGTATACAGGTTCTGATAGAAATTTAGCACCTCAGCCTTGTCTTCATCCTCATCAGAGCACACTGAGCCATCAGTCCTTGCCAGGCCACGGATACGATTTAATCGTTTCCTTTGTGTTGCTTGGGCATGGAAAAAGGCAGAATTCCGATCACCTGCCCGCAGCCACCTGACCCGTGATCGTTGACGGATCCATACTTCCTCCTGCTAAAGTAGGCTCCTCAAGTTTTGCGCCACGTTGTTCTCTTCCTCCGAAGGACCCCGTCGCAATGACTGCCTCCTAAGACGTTCCAACGTGGCCTTCGTCTTACGAATCTTCTTTGCTAGACACCCGAACTCATTAGCCCCCCAAGTACTAAGTTCTGTTTGGAGAAGGGTAAGAGTGTTCGATACCGCAGCAAGTCCCTGTCCCGTGTGTAACCTCCTCCACAGGTTCGCAACAAGCTGGTCATAGTCTGCGTGGGATTGCCACACATTTTCATAGCGAAACTGCCGAGAATTTCTGCTATTGATATTGCTCCTACGATCAGTGACCTCCACCACCAGAAAACAATGATCTGACTCGACAGCACTAACATGCCGTACTCGTGTATCCTCAAAACGCTGACGAAACTCAGCATTAGCTAATGCTCTGTCCAAGCGTGCTTTGACATTCGCATCACCTTGTCTTTTATTATCCCATGTGAAATCCACGCCTCTCCACCCCAGATCCTGGAGCGAGCACTCTGAAACTGCCTCCCGAAAAGCTCTCATTTGCCACTCCGATCGCGAGGCGCGGCTAAAGTGTTCGGAAGCATGCATTGTTTCGTTGAAATCTCCCAAACATAGCCATTCAGCATGTGAGACTGAATACAACGTCCGCAGAAATCTCCAAGAATGAAATCTGTTTTCTACCCGTGGCTCACCATAAAAGCCTGTGAATCGCCAAGGGGATGAATCACCCTCCTTGCGAACAAGAACATCAATATGGTTAATGCTATAATTTTGTAGATCAACCACCACTTCTTTTGCCCAGAACAACCCAACACCACCGCTGCGGCCGTCACTGTCAACTGCAAAACAACCTGAAAACCCCAAAGTTGCCTTTAGTGCCTCCACCCTCTTAGCCTTGATCTTTGTCTCCATTACAAACAACAAGGCAGGAACTTCTTGCTTCACTAAGCTATGAAGCTCTCGAACAGTCATAGGGTTCCCAAGCCCCTGACTGTTCCAGCCTACACAATTCATTGCTCTCGGCAGGACTGCGAAGCAGACTCTGCCGAAATATCAGAAGAATTTGGTGTTGCTCTTTTCTTCCTCGGTTGGACTTCCACCGAATCACCTGTGCCCTCTAGCACCGCCGCAGCTGGCTTCCCACTAAAGATAACCAGTGCACCTTCCTTCGAGGGCACGTGTACTGCTTCTTCCTCCTCTGGATAATCAACTTTTCTATAGACTTTCGGGGTAGCAGCTTTTCTTTTATTGTTTTGCCCCTGCTTCTTTTTGAGAGGTGAGGTGACCTCTGTACTCTTCCCGGGGCCTGACGATGAACTACCCCCTCCATGCTTATTACCGAAGTGAGCTGACGGCTGATCAGAGTTCGAGTTATCACTCGCGTAGGATCTCTTCTTCTCCTCAGGCGCCCTCAAGTTAGTGGAGTACGGCAAAGCACCATTATCATCTCTAATACCCGGCGTCGGGCAAACCGAGTCTGCATGGCCTAGCCTACCACAAGAAAAGCAGAAGTTGGGTATTTGCTCATATTGAATATCATACCAATCTTGGCTTTTCCTCCATGATGAAGCAATCAGAACCCCTCTCCTCAAAGGGTTCCGAACATCAATTGTTACCCTAGCCCGTAGGAAACCACCTACAGGGTCAGCTTGAACAAACTTTGCATCCTTATCAATCATCTTTGCTACCTTTTCACCCCACTTTGGGTTCATGAAGTGGAACGGCAAGTTAAGAATCCGTGCCCACACCTGCAGCTTATCAAATTTCAACTCCGATGGACGCATACACTCCACGAAATCCTCAAGAATCACAGCGTTCCTACTAACGTGCCAAGGCGAGCCCTCCCACACACGATCTCTGTCGCGTTGATTCTCAAACTCAGCAACGAACATGTTAATACCAACTGATCGGAAGATCAACCCTCTGGGATTCCCCCAAGCCGGACGGAGAGCACTGGAGATAGTCTGTATGTGGAAATTGGTACGGTGCAGAACCTTCCCCGCAATTGTCCACTTCTTGATCGTTTCCTCCTCCAGATCGTCAATAACCAGTGGCGTCGCCTCTTCCTCGGAAAGCCCTAGCTTCCCCATCGCATCCTCCAGGTGCTTCCGTGCCGAACCCGGCGAGAGCGCACCTTTGCCCTTTGAAGGATCAGTAGCCGAAGCCATCTTGATCCCTCCCCGATGCTGCCCGCCGACGAGATCGTCAGCGGCCGCCGTCTAGACTCCACGAAACCCTAATCGCCTCCAAATCGCCAAAGCGGCAGGGAGCGAAACGGTACGGGAAACTTTACACCTGAAAATCATTTTAACAGAATTTGTTCCTCTATGACACTGTTGCTATTCTAAGCTCGCCTTTAGGACCGGGCTCATACAGATGTACTGTATTATTGATCTACCACAGAAAAAGAATTACCGTATTATATATTTTCTCAGGAGAGCCCAAGTCAAATGAAGCGGCTTCCCGAAGGAGCTTTTCGGCCAACAAGTTGACATGGCTGTTGGGACAGTTCGTTTGCTGACCACCTGACCCCAAGATGAAGCTACTACCTCAAAGTGGGGCAAGGGCTACTCGAGAAACGCAGAGCCAAACGGTTTTTCGACTATCCGAAGTCGTGATTTCTTGGAAAACATTATCTCCTGCACACCTCTGTCTTACAGGGTGTAGGTCAACTCGTTTTGTAGAGGAAAATGGAGAGGAGACTGTTTATCATTTTATTTAAGATAGACACAAGATTTTTGCCTTGCCGATTATTATTTCATTTTTTTGACGGGCTTCGATTAATCAATTAGAGGTGGATATCCAGTTAGTCAATGAAAAACCGGATGAAAACCAGTAGACCACACAACATGTGAACATGATGACCCGGTTCAAAAATACGAGGAATAATCGAGAAATTAGCATAAAATCGCCACTTTTCTGCCAAAATTTTGGAAAACCACCATTTTTCTTTTTTTTCCACAGAAAACCACCGCATCTAGTTTTAATTTTCGCAATTCAAGCTAAATACCGATTTGCGGCAAATTGGCTGCCGAAGTGAAGAGTGGGCCCCACAACTGGTGATGACGTGGCCGGCTTGGGCACGGCTGTTTCCTTCACGTTAACGTCTGTTTCAAATGGAAATAAACTGTTATGTAGGTTTCAGTTCCACCCCAAATCGTCTGTGCGTTGCTCTCGCACGGTCCTCCTCCTCCCCAATGGCGGTACTGTTGGGGGTATATGGCATAGAGACAATAGTATTCAATTATTATTCTATCTCTAAGGTCAGAATTAAGTTTATGTCATCATGTTACAGCCGCTATAGCACTTGAAATGTGAGTTTTCAAAGGAAAATCTTTGTGCAGGTGTGAAGATATAAACAAACAATATTTTATAATATTGTCTCTAAGATTAATTTATGATTTGTGAGATGGTCACATTTTTTTGATCATGGATTTAGAACAAAGTCTAGAAAAACATAAGAGATTATTGTTAGGGTAACAATAGTATTGAACCGACTCAAGTGTATGTTGTTGTTAAAAGAGACTAAACAATCGTTATGTGTTTTAGCAAGTGTGTATGAAGTTAAATTGACTATAATTCATATACTATGAGAATATATAGTGACCGCATGATCGAAAGTTATATTTTGGATATCATCAATCGTCTTGCCGTAACTAGGGATTATAACTGTGATATCTAGGTATGACTGTCGATTAGTCATGTCGATAAGTCACTCGGATGATCTGGTAGGGTTTCGATTAAGAGAACGAAGTAGGCGCTGGTGACAATCATCGGCTAACAGGGGGCACGATTTACCCAGGTTCGGGGCCCTCGTAGAGGTAAAACCCTTACTCCTGCTCTTCTGATCTGTATTAAGGATAGATCGATTACAAAGGTGGGTGCGCAAGCCGAGAGATTGGATCTCGAGCTTATAGCTATGGTGGTGGAAAATAGATTGGATCCCTTGCCCTGTGGTTCTCCCAGCCTTTAAATGAATGGTTGGGTCTCAAACCGTACCGGGGGGTTACAAACCCTAGTTCTAGGTCGGTGGAAACTTTCCTTCTTGACCCGCAAGTCTTGCGGGTGGGCTTCCATTGGGCCTTTTAGAGCTGCGGGGTAGCGCCTTGCACTGGGCCTTGGTCTTGGGCCTCGGACCAGGTAGGCCCACTCGACAGGTCCTGGAGTCATCCCCACGTCAGTAGCCCCCGAGTGTTTATTCGACTGAGAATAGTCGAGTAAGCACTCAAAGTTCGTCCCTGGATTTTGCGACTGGCCATTTAATTTCCTGACTTCAAGGGAGTGTACCCTTTATGGGATGTGCGGCTTGTATTGGATTTTTTCGCAGAAGGGTACGGCTCAGTCGCTTGGCTCTCCCGAAAGATCAGGGCAAATTAATTGCATCTAGGGCAAAAACAGTTCTGGACTACACGAATTCGAGACCTCCGACTCGAACTCGACGAGGTGATTGTTGCGATTGGGCCGTGGAGGTCTTATCGAGTCGAACTTAACCTTAAAGGGGTACCCGGTGCGTCCGCTAGGATTTTTCTTCGTGTTGTTGACACGGAAAGTTTACCGGAGGACGCAGCTCGAGTGCGATTCCGGGCCCACAGGAGAGATCCTTGGGTCTTACTTTCGTACTCGAAAGAATACGGCATCCGGGTGTGCCTAGTCGGTCGAACGAGACGGGATTAAAATGATGTGTTAATACATCGTGATGCGATATTTGCGGGAGCCGCACATTCGTGATTCCCGATCAGATGCGCAGCGGGTGCTTTCTTCTGTCCTTGAATAGCAGCGAGTGTCACTGTTGTTGTTCTGCAGTTTTCGGGAGATTCATACGAAAGAAATTTCGTGTCATGAGATCCATACGAAAGAGATTTCGTGTTGAGTGTTTGTACGAAAGAAATTTCATGTCATAAGGTCCATACGAAAGAAATTTTGTGTCAGCGTCTTCCATACGAAAGAGTTTTCGTGTTATGAGGTCCACAAAAAAGAGATTTCGTGTTGATGAGGTGCGCAATGACGTCACCGTGCACTCGCCTGCTCCCGATGGGACGTGACGCAGTGGAGCAGAGCGCATAGGGCCCACCTTGCCAGCTTTTTGACCGGAAACGAGCGGTCGTGCCCCGGGTTATCCGTCGGTCGTGCAGTAACTACGCACGATCTCTCGTAAAGATCATGCAGGGGTAACTGTTCCCCGTCTCTTCGTTTCTGCTTCACACGTGGCGGTGGCGATGAGCGCCACGTTCGTGGATCAACGGCTCACAGTTGCCTAGCCTTGATATAAAAAATGGTCCTTAGGGAAGAGGTAACTTTCCCAGCCCTCATTCACCTTCTTCCTCCTCTAGCGCACTCCTTTTCTGCGAGAACGAAAGAAGTTTCAATGGAGGGAGGCAAGAAGCGCGGTGCAGCCGCGGCGTCCGGCAAGGAAGCGGCGAGCGCCTCCATGGCGGCCCCGATGAGAAGGACAGGCGAGTGGCGCCCGGCCAACACGACGAAGAAAAGCATCGTTGATATGCAGAGGGAGGGACTGCTCGCCCCCCCCCCGCCCAGGACTCCAAGTGTGTCCGGATGTCGAAGAAAAAGGAGGAGATGCCCAATCCGCTCGGCAATGAGCGTGTCGTGTTCTCGGAGCACGTTGCCCGAGGTATGTCCTTTCCTCTCCATCCCTTTCTCATCGGGCTGATGGATGTCTATGGCATACAGCTGCGCGACCTTCCTCCTAACGCGATACAACACATTTCGTGTTTTATCGTGCTTTGCGAGTGCTTCCTCGGCATTCGCCCGCACCGGGGGCTCTGGAAGGCCATCTTCCAGGTGCGGATCTTTCGGGAGAAGCCCCTGCCAGGTGAGAGGATCGGAGAGCCGCTCACGACCAGTGGCTTCGGGATCCCGACGAATAAGGACATCCCGTACCTAGAGATGAGTTTTGTCGACTCAGCTCAAGGGTGGCGTCGGAGGTGGTTCTACGTTGCGGACAACAGCGCGGGTGGCGTTCCAGAATTCCACCCGTTCGCCGTCTTGAAGCGGAGGAAGTCGTGGTCGCACACGCTGTCAGCTGAGGAATCCAAGGTGGTTTCTCCCCTGCTTGCGAAAGTGGCGCGCTTTCGCCACAAGGAGCAGGGAACTCCACTGAACGGGATACACTTGGCAGGAGTGTTTCTACGCCGGAGGGTCCAACCGCTCCAAGACAGGCCGACCCCGTTGTGGGAGTACACGGGTGTCAATGATCCGAGCCGGACGTGCGAAGATATTCTTTCAAATGCAGAATTCGAAAAGAAGGTCGTTGCAATCACCTGTTTGAACAAAGGAGAGGGATACCTGTCATGCCCTCTCACCCCTTTCGATGTCGAGAACGCTCCGAACGAGGTAAGTTTTTTTTTGTCCCTCTTCTTTCTTCTTTCTTTTTGTTTTGGGTTTTCGTCGATTGAGCCACCGTCTTTTCTCCCTTTGTCTTTGTAGAACGGGGATGTGGCGACGTGCTACCCGCCACTCTCTGCGGATGACGGCGTCTCGGACCTTATGACGAGCAACCTTGAGACTCCTCTCGACACCAGCGTCGCTGGCGCTGAGTCAAGCGAAGAGTTTCCGGAGGAAGAGGAGGGGGAGGAGGAGCACTCACTCCGCTACCGCAAGTGTCGCAGGGCGGAGGAGGCCGAGGTCACTTCCAAGGATAATTCCTTGAGTAGTGGTCGTGTCGAGGAGGTTGCGCCCATCCGGGCAACTCCCCTCAACGTGCTTCCCCCACCATCCATCAATCGAAGATCTTCACTGCGTGGGACCCGTACAACCTTGACGATGATGATGATGATGATGAGTGAATAGCGTGCTGCTGGTATTATTTTCCTATTGCTAATAGTAGATGGGTGAGCCATGTGCACTATGTCCCTAATAAAGGAGGAATGACTGATGTACCTAATGAAAACAACGAGCTCATTTCACAAAGTGTAGTAGTTGGTTATAGAATGTGCATTGATTTTAGAAAGGTTAATAAAGTTACTAAGAAAGATCATTATCCTTTACCCTTTATTGATCAAATGCTAGAGAGGTTGTCTAAGAAAACTCATTTTTTGCTTTCTTGATGATTATTCTAGGTTTTCTCAAATTGTTGTTAGGAAACAAGATCAAGAGAAAACAACCTTTACTTATCCTTATGGTACTTATGCTTATATACGTATGCCTTTTGGTTTGTGTAGTGCTCCTGCTACTTTTCGAAGATGCATGTCTGCTATTTTTCATGGTTTTTGTGAAGAAATTGTGGAAGTATTCATGGACGATTTCTCCGTCTACGGAACTTCTTTTGATAATTGTTTGCACAAACTTGATAAAGTTTCGCAGAGATGTGAGGAAACTAATCTTGTTCTTAATTGGGAGAGATGCCACTTTATGGTTAATGAAGAAATTGTTCTTAGACATAAAATTTCTGAAAGAGGTATTAAAGTTGACAGAGCTAAAGTGGAAGCCACAGAGAAAATGCCCTGTCCTAGGGATGTTACAGGTATTCGTAGTGTTCTTGGTCACGCTGGTTTTTATAGGAGGTTTATTAAATATTTTTCTAAAATATCAAAGCCTCTTACTAATCTTCTTCAAAAAGATGTACCATTTGTTTTTTATGATGATTGTAAGGAAGCTTTTGAAACTTTAAAGAATTATTTAACTACTGCTCCTATTGTTCAACCACCTGACTGGAATTTACCTTTTGAAATTATGTGTGATGCTAGTGATTTTGCTGTAGGTGTTGTTCTTGGACGTCGCAAAGATAAGAAGTTAAATGGTATTCTCTATGCTAGTAAGACTCTTGATGCTGCTCAAAAGAATTATGCTACTACTGAAAAAGAGTTCTTAGATGTAGTTTTTGCATGTGCTAAGTTTAGGCCTTATATTGTTGACTCAAAGGTTACTATTCATATTGATCATGCTGCTATTTGATACCTTATGGAAAAGAAAAATGCTAGGCCTAGGGTTATTAGATGGTTGTTGCTTTTACAAGAGTTTGATTTGCATATTGTGGATAGGAAGGGTGCTGAGAATCATGTTTCTGATAACTTGTCTAGATTGGAAAACATCACTTTTGATCCTATTCATGTTAATGATAGTTTTCCAAATGAACAATTGGCTGCAATAAAGGTAAAACCCCAAGATAGTCCATGGTATGCTGATTATGCTAACTTTATTGTTTCCAAGTATTTGCCTCCAACATTTACAGCTCAACAAAGAAGAAAATTCTTCTATGATTTGAGGAATTATTTTTGGGATGACCCACATTTATATAAAGAAGGAGTAGATGGTATTATGAGAAGGTGTGTTCCAGATCATGAACAACGTGAAATATTGAAGAAGTGCCATAGTAGTGCTTATGGAGGACATCACACTGGAGATAGAACCGCACAGAAGGTTCTACAATTAGGTTTCTATTGGCCTACTCTCTTTAAATATGCACTTAAATTTATTTTGTCTTGTGATGAATGTCAAAGAGTAGGAAATATTTCTAGGCGTAATGAAATGTCTATGAGTTATTCTCTTGTTATTGAACCTTTTGATTGTTGGGGATTTGACTTTATGGGTCCTTTTCCTCCTTCAAATGGCTATACACATTATACTTGTTGCTGTTGATTATGTTACTAAATGGGTAGAAGATATACCTACTAAAAGTGTAGATGGAGAAACCTCGCTAAAAATGCTTAAAGATGTTTTTTTCCTAGGTTTGGTGTGCCTAGATATCTTATGACGGGTGGAGGTTCTCATTTTATTCATGGTGGTTCTAGAAAAACCCTTGCTAAATATGATGTTAATCATAGAATTGACTCAGCTTATCATCCTCAAACTAGTGGGCAAGTAGAATTATCAAATAGAGAAATTAAATCTATCTTGCAAAAGAGTGTTAATAAATCTAGGAAGAATTGGTCTGATAAGTTGAATGATGCTTTATGGGATTATAGAACTCCTTATAAAATCCCTATGGGTATGTCTCCCTATAAAATGGTTTATGGAAAAGCTTGTCACTTGCCTTTAGAATTAGAACACAAAGCTTATTGGGCAGTGAAAGAATTAAATAAAGATTTTAAACTTGCTGGTAAGAAAAGAATGCTTGATTTGAATCATTTAGATGAATGGAGATGTGAAGCTTATGAAAATGCTAAGCTCTTTAAATAAAAAGTTAAAAAATGGCATGATAAAAGAATCCTTAAAAGAGAGTTTCATGTTGGTGAGGAAGTTCTATTGTATCGGTCTCGTCTCAGGTTTTTTGCAGGAAAATTACTCTCCCGATGGGAAGGACCTTATGTTATTGAAGAAGTGTATCGTTTAGGGGCAATAAAAATCGCTTCCCTCAAGGATAACACTACACAAGTGGTAAATGGGCAAAGACTCAAACATTATATTTCTGGGGATTCCTATGATGAAGATGTTAATGTTATTCAAGTAATGACTCCGGAGAAATTCATCGGAGGGAAGATTCAGAATCTGCAGAGTCTGTTTTGGAATAGGTAACAGTTCTGTTGAGAAAAAATTGACGGATTACCTTTTCAGTTATTAATTATTGATTTTTGGAAAATATGAAAAATACCGAGCCGAAGAGGAGTTGGAGAAGGTGCCCGGAGGCACCAAACCATGTGGCGGCGCGGGTCCACCCCTGGCCATGCCAGCCTATGGTGTGGGAGCCCCGGAGCCCCACTCCGACTCGTTTTCGACCTGGACTTTCCTTTTGTTACGCATATTTTTGCTATATAATCCCCCGAACCCCGAGGTCCGTATATCGTTTTGTCGTCGTGTTTCTGTTTTGAGATTTTTCTGCCAGGATCTGTTTTTAGTTTTAGAAGAACCATGGCCTCCGCCAACAACAACAAGGGGAAGGATACAATGGAAGATGATCCCAAAGGTCCCAAGCGCAAGAACATGGATCAGGGCGTCAAGAGAGAAGCAAAAAAGGACGCCATCAAACAGTGTTTATTCTTGTAGCGTGCGAGGACCAAAACCATCAGTTCCAGACCTCAGTCCCGTCCCTGGAGTAGAGGAAGCCCTTCGGGTTCCAGATGAGTTTTCTGAACGTTACCAAGCTTTAAGAACGGAGGTAGAGATTCTGAAAGAGGAAAACAACAGTCTTCGTGAGATGTTGCGGCGTTTCCACGCTTTGCTTGAGAAGAGTGTATCACCACCGCAAAGCATCATTGGTATTGGCATCCCCTTGGCTTGTTCCAAGCTTGGGGGAGTGCTGCGGTATCACCTTTATCTTTCACTCCTTTTTACCTTTTAGTAGAGTCATATCATGAGTAGAGAAAATATCATATAGTATGGTTTGCAGTATGGAAGTGTCACTCCTTAGTTGGTTATCGTTGTATCTCTTGGTTTGAGTTGTCGTAATGAAATATTAATGAGAAGTTTCATCATCTACTTGTTCTACTTTATTTTAGTATGCAATTTTTGTTATGTGATTGATCTTGCTATTAGTATTGGTATTAATGTTGGAGCTTCAAGATAATCTAGTTGGTTTTGGCAAACTTAGCATTAGTCGGTAGCAACAATATGTTGAGATTTAAGTAGCAACAATATGTTGAGACTTAAGTAGAAAAGAGGGAGTTGCATGTAGATATATTATTCCATGATCTTTCTTCTTTGTTAGCTCATAAGGTTAGTATTCTCAAATAAGTTTGTTTACACCTTCAAGGAATATTGCATGGTTGGCTTTATCATATATGTTTTTGTTTATTTTACTTCAATTCTTATGCTTGCTACCCAATCTTGCTAGCCAAATACATGTACTGAGAGGGAATGCTTCTCGTGCAATCCAAACCTTGAGCCCCAAAACCTTGCCATTTGTATCCACCATACCTACCTATTTGTGCTAATTAACCGCCACTCCAAGTAAATTGCTCATGTGCTACTTTTAAAACTTTCAAAATTACTCCTGTTTTGTGTTCTTGTTTTTGCTCATGAGGACGTAAATAGAGAATCTTTATCTCACTTGTTGATTTGACTTCACACATTTGGACTAGTGTCTTCATCCGCTTATCCAAATGCTAGAAGAGCTGGCAGCGGGGTGCCCAGCCCCAAACTAATACACATATTCTCTTCACTATTTTTCTCCTGATTTATCAGTCAAAGCATAATCGTGTAAACAAAAGAGAATGAGGGATGACCTTCTACACCAGTTGCGTCCTTCATATGGGAGCCGCTCTTGTGAAGTCTAGTTGGCTTGTGACGTACAGTATTTTCTATTTACCATTCGTTGACACTAGCATACACCTCTCAAAATTAGACACTCCTCCATGGTTTGTGATCGTTGGCAGGCACCCGAGGATTCGGTTAGCCATGGTTTGTGTAAGATGGATGGGAGGAGTGTCAAGAATTTTATACCTTTGTTTATTAAAATAAAAGCTCTAGCACATGAGTGATCCATGATTCCCTCTGCGAAGGGCCTATCTTTTACATTTATATTGAGTCAGTAAACCCATTTCCCTATGTCTTAAGCAAGCATTTGAATTGTTGTGATTCATCCGACTCCATGTTGATTTACTCGATCATGTTCATTATTCTTCCTTGTTCTATAAATGATTTTATCTGTTTGAATACCACTTAGAAAGTTACCAATGTTTGCAAAGAGACTGTTATAATTGAGCATGATAAACTCTGCAATATAGCTCTAGTATAAAGACTCTAATCGAAAGATGAGTACACTGTTAATTGTTCTCTAACCAAGAACGAAGTTTGCCTTTACCAATTTTGATTTACTTTTTGCACCATTAGTGTTCCTCTGCTTGTTACAAGTTTGATTATACGAGAGGAAATTGCTGCCTAAAATGTTTTGTTATTTGTTAGATGTGATGCCTCTTGTCTGTATTTTATTTATCGACACCTCGCTTCATAAACTTGTGGTCATGTTTACTGAGTTTAGTTTCGCTTGGGGACAGGCGAGGTCTAAGCTTGGGGGAGTTGATACGTCCATTTTGCATCACTGTTTTATATTGTTATTTTCTTTTATTCATTGATATATTTCATGTTATGATGCATTAATTATGTTATTTTATCTTATTTTGCATGTTTCATATTTTTTGGAGAATAAACACCGGGACCATAAATCTGATGGAAACAGTACAGTCGAGATACCATACTTCAGAAGATCAAAGAAGAGGGGGAACACCGGAGGTGTCTTAGAAGTTAAGAGGAGGACTCTAGCCAGAAGGGGAGCCAGAGGGGGGCACCAGGGGCCCACACCATGAGGTGGCGCGCCCCCTGGCCACGCCGCCAGGTGGTGTGGCCACCCTGGCCCACCTCTGGTCGACTTCTTTCGCATACTTGACCCTGAGGGAACCCTAAGCCCCATACAATCATCTAAGAATTATTCCGCCGCCACCTCGGGGCGGAAAACACCCCAGAGAGAAAAGCTCTCTGGCAGGGAGTAATATGCCGGGGGAAATTCCTCTCCGGAAAGGGGAAATCAGCGCCATCGTCACACTCCGGGCATCATTGATACGTCTCCAACTGATGGTGCGGATCTTTCACTCGTTGGGAGACCCCAAGAGGAGGTGTGATGAGCACAGCGGTAGGAATTTCCCCTTAGTTAAGAACCAAGGTTATCAATCCAGTAGGAGAAAGAGGACCTTCGGAAGGTTGATGCCACTGACGGTGGTGATGGCGCCTCACCGGTGTCAGCAACAACGCGGAATCTGCACACAACACAACCAAGATACTTTGTCCTAACGGTACAGTGAGGTTGTCAATCTCACCGGTCTTGCTGAAAATAAAGATTAGACGTATAGTGTGCAAAATGGTGTATGCTTGCAGTAAGTAAAGAAAGTAGGGAATTTTAGTGGTTTGTTTAACAATTTAAGAAAATGGATCGGGGTTCATAGGTTCACTAGTGGTGTCTCTCCATAAAAGATAGGATGCTGGGTGAACAAATTACAGCTGGGCAATTGACAAACAGAGGTTGCACCGTAGTGCACATTCATGACATAATGACTACTATGATTGTCGTGGGATAGTCACGGCAGATGTTACCTGGGGTAACTGATCTTGGGGCAAGTCGACACAGGTATTTGGGAGAGGGTTTAGCTCGAAGGAAGACATGGCAAAAAGCGATCTAAGAACCGGAAAACAACTCGCCGGATCTCGAATATGAACTATACTGGATACTCGATAATTGGTGATACAACTATGACTTGAATCTCTGGCGAACTAAACCTAGGGGCCGGTTTATAAAGCACCGTCCCTCCCCCTGGCTTAGCCTCCAAGGTACATATTGAGTCCTACTCGAACTTCTACTTGCAAACCCTAACTTTCCTTACCGCAACCCACAATCCGGGTTGCGAGGCCTACAAACCTTGGGCCTTCCAGAAGTTTCCTTCACCCTTAGCCGGATCTTGTCCAATTGTCGTTTGGGCCGGGTTACACCTTGGAGTTGGTCTACCGGGTTACTATCCCCCCATCAATAGTCCCCAGAATAGCTTGGGCTTCCGAGATTCACTCTTCGAAGCGCTGGCTATTCCCTGCAGAAATATCAAACGCACAAGCACATGGAGGCCGAGCCACAACACTTTGACGAATGGCTGGGACCAACTTCATGGGGTCCAGGCAGTAACCCGGCTCTCCTTCAAAGGCTTTCCCTAATTTTCCAGGTATGGTCTTAATAGAAAACTCCACGATTTCACCCTTTTCTCGATAATTAATTCTGATACCAAAGAGGAGATCTCCCTTTCCTTTTCATCCGAACTGCTCCCTTCATGCTTTAAAGTACGTCCCACAAATTTCAAAATAGGCAGCCGTTACTCCGTATTTCCCGGGTTCCACCCGTTGAGCTAGGCTTTTCCACCCAAACCATTATAAATAACCCTTGGGCGCAACCCTAACTCCAACGGCCTATTTCTCCCATTCCTCTTTCTTCCTCCTTTCGAGTTCGAACTCTCAGCGCACCACCACGGAAGCCCCGCGCGTATCACCGGAGCCCATTCGCCACCGTTTGCGCTCCGCCACCGCGCGATTCGCTCCGCCGCCCAGATCCGCCGCCAAACCTCCAATTTGCCCGCCAGAAACCGCGAAAGGGCACCAAACTTGCGCCATCTGCCTCCGGAAAGCCGCGCTTCAATCCCCCTCGGTAAGTCTTTCACATCCTCTAACTCATCCTCGCAATTTCTCAATTTTCCCTTAAGTTAGATCTAAATCGAGCCGCCCGCGATTTCTCGGATCGTGCCGAATTAAATCACTAGGGTCCATTCTAGCTCATTCAAATAGACAAGATACACAGTCTAATTCACTCTCCTACCACTTGTAATTATTAAACTGGCCACAATTTTAGAAATGAAATTCCCAATCTAAGCTCGGGTCACCCAAATTTTCCGCCTTTGCTCATATTATCCGGAAAATCTTTCCTTTCCGGCTTACTTGCCCACAATAGATGTGCGGGCGACCGCTTACTCTCCTCAAACACTTATCCATGCATAAAATCCTACAAGTTTTGCAATAATGTGCGACACCCGGAAAATTTGTACCCTGCTTTAGCAAAGTAATACCCGGATCATGTCTAACTTCCGGGTTACCTTGACACCGCTTGCCAATGCTTAGTCAACTGACCGTTTCCGAGTTTTATTTCTCACATCCTTTCCCTTGACGCTTTTTCAGGTTAACCCTATGGCGCCCAAGAGGCAGGGAAAGCAGCCGGTTAAGGCCAAGACCACGAACTCTATATCTGCCAACTGGGGGAAATCCTCCGTCACCAGGGCCAAGCTAGAGGAACTGGTTGAGCTAGGGGTCCTTCCCCCTCAGGAATCTATCCACTGGAGAGTACCGGGTAATGAAACCCGACCTTCTCCAGCAGGAAACGAGGTAATATGTTTTGTTGAACATGTGACCCGGGGCTTCAGGCCTCCGGGTCACCCTTTCCTTCGCGACGTCTTAAACCACTACAACCTCCGCATTTTCGACATAGGACCCAACTCCGTTTTAAACATCACTCACTTTATCGTTCTTTCCGAGTCTTACTTGTGCATTCCGCCAAGTCTGGCTCTTTTTGTTGAACTCTTTTAGTGCAAGCCGTGCCGCGAAAGCGGCGACGGCGCACTTCTTACTTGCGGCGGGGTTTCTATCCAACGCCGCAAGAACTCCCTGATGCCTCCTCTCACCCTCAACTCCCACGTAAAGCACTGGCAGCTCTCGTACTTCTACTGCCAGGACACCTCCCCACCCGGCGAAAAGAGGTTGCCGGGTTACTCGGAGGGTCAGCTTGATATCTCCGAGGCTTTTAATGCCTTTGCCCCTGACTCGGACAGGGAGGCAATTTTGCCTTCGTTGGCTAAGATCTCCATCTTATCAGCCCAAGGCCTTATCGGGCTCAACCTAGTAAAGACTTGGGTCGACTTCCGCATTCAACCCAATTCCATCCGCGAGAAACTGATGTGCGAATACTCGGGTCAAACCACGGACCCGATCCGATACTCTACCAGCACTTTCGCTCCCAGCGATACAAACAAAACCATTAAGGGCTTTTTGACAGAGAGGCTCGAGGTAATCCGGAACATAGCCGGATTAGAACCCTTCACCCTCGAGAACCCGGCCCCCTCAGTAAGTCTCCTACCTCTCGACCTTGGATTCTAACAAGTTCACTTTTATCCGGTTCTCTTGATTCAATACTAACCCTTACTCTGGTATCTTCACCTCAGGCCGATAGTAACTTCTGGAAAGTCGGTACTTCTCCTAATTCCGGAGACCCGGAGGTGGAAGATGATGCCGTTAATTCGGACGAAGGTGCATACTTAATCCCCTTGCATGCGTTACGCCCTGCTTCTCTTTTATATATTATAACTTTGATAATTTTCAGAACAAGAAGACCAAGACGAGGAGGAAGAATCGGACGGCAAGGTGGAGTCCGCCAGCGAGGAAGATGAACCGGAGCCAGGAATCAAAGCCGGATCCAAAAGAAAACCCCAAGGAATCGTCTTCCAGGTTTTATTTCGTTTCCTTGTGCTTAATTTTGGCTCCCATGACGTCATTCCTGAGCTAACCCTGTCATCACCCTTTTGACTACAAATGAAGGAACCACCCGCAACTAAGCGTAGAGTGACCCGCAACCATCCGGGTAATGAGACTCTTAACCCGGGTACTTCACCGCCTCCAACTCGACATACTGGTACTTACTGTACACAAGAATTTTTCCCAAACATTCCCTCACAAAGTAATCTGACACCTTGCTTGGTATTTTTCAGTATCTTCCGGGTCTAGCAGCGGCTTTCCCTCGGACTTCCCGGTGAACCTCGGGTAAAGTCCTTTTCCTGATGCTATACCGAACTTTTATCGCCTTTTTCATAATCATGGATTAACCGTACCTTCGCACTTTCTACAGAGCCACGGCCGTTGTTAGTGACCAGGAAGACACGGAGGTTGAGGACCGGGTTGAAAATAAACCGACTGACGGTGCTTTCACCACAGCTGGCGATGAGCAAGCGTCGCCAACAGAACTGGCTAGGCAAGACACCGGGTATCCAATAGCCTCGCACGCGAGCGAGAAGGAAAAGGGCGCAGCCTCGAACGCAGGAGGGGGACCAGACTCCGACATTCGAATGACCCGGGTGCCGCCTCCTGTTACAAGAAAAACTCCTTTTCCAACTTCCCAGGCACCCGAGCCCTCTAACTCGGGTAACGATGATTTTAACCAGCTGATGAGCGCTCTCCTCGCCATGAAGGCTTCAGAGGGAAACATCCTAGAGCGTATGGCCGCAGCACATCAGGTAACTTTATTTGGTACTTCTTACTATACACCCAGTCCCCAAGTTCCGAGCATAACTTGCTGTAATTACGCTCGGTACTTCATATAATACTCGGCTTGTCATGATATCCGACTTACATTTTCACTCATTCTTCGCAGGCGGAGATTACCCGGTCAGATGAGGTGTTACTCAAGACCGAGCAGCTCCTGCTTGCTGAAGTAAAGCGCCGAGAAACCCTTGAGGCGGAGATGAAGACTTTGAAAAAGAACCTCTCCAAATACAAAAAGAAGTACAATGATGCCCAAACTACGCTGAAGAACTTGTCGAACCAGGTCGCGGACACTTATCGCATTTTGCTAAGTAAGTTTTTGCTTGCGACTAACTTGCATACTTCTACCTTATTGCTACGATAGTCGATTTTATTGATATGATTTCTTTTGTTTCAATTGCAGGTGCTAACCTTGCTGCTCCGGAAGACAATGCCGTTGCTCAGACTAAAACGTTAAAGACTGTTCTCCGGACGTTTTTTGCCGGCACAAAGGTTTTACTGGATGCCGTGAAATGGCCTTCCGAGGTATATCCAGGCGAAGAGAACCTTATGCAAGCCTTTTCAACCGTTCCTGGATGGATTGAAATATGGAAGCGTTCGTCGTGCCGAATCGGCATGACCCGGGCCTTCACTCTGGCGAAAGCTTATTTTCCTAAGCTTGACCCGGCAAAGGTAATATCCGGGTTTCCAGAATTCAAGGCTGACGGGGCCAAGTTTACGCCCAAGGACTTCAAAGTTATACAATCGGACGTACGCCACCCGGCTACTGCCTTGGCCGATAAGATAGACCTGGACACAATCATGAGCGCGTACGATTCTGACGGCAAGACTATTCTAGCAGAGGCACCCCCTCCCTTTGACATGCTGGAAAGATGGGCGACTGACCTGGCCAGGAGGAAAGAGGAAGCTGCGAAGAGAGAAGCCGAGTTAGGCTTAAGGCCGTCTTCCTCTACACCAGCTGTTCCTCCACCTGTCCGTCCTGATACAAAGAGTCCGGGTAAAGCTGCTGGAAAGGCCAAGGAGCAGGTCCAGGACGCAGACCCGGAAGTCCATTCCCAGGATGCCGAGTAGGATAATGTCTAGTATTTCGTGTTTTCAAAACTGATATGATTTTGGCGGTGCGCCTGTGCACCATTGATACTGATACTGTGACTTTGTGCCTTTCCCGGCTTTTGATAACCTCGATCCTTGTTTTAAGCTTATTCTCGATACTTGATTGTTTATTTTCGATTCCCCTTTCGAGACTCGGTTGACCGAGTATCGTGGGTTTTGATAAGCGGACTTTTCTTTAAGTCCCCAAGACTCGGTAGCCAAGGTTTTCGAGCTTTAGTAACTAAACAGTTTGTTTCTGTTTCGAAGTCCCCAGTCCCCATGACCCAAAGTACGAGCCAAGGGGGCGTGGCCTTTCTCAGATGGCAAACTGCTCTTTACCAAGCTGACAACCAATAGCCATTCACGTAAATACTGAAGTCATGCTTAATACTTGTTGAGTTTCCGGCTATTTTAGCCTTGTACTCTGCATGGACTTGTGGTTTAGATGACCCTTTTGATTATCTTGTACTGTAAGCCGGCTTTCGCGCGGATACCATGTTGTTACATCTATACGAAAAACAGGGTCAAGCAGGTCCCATTGGGCTGCATAGTTTGATTGTAATCGTAAGTGAACAGATCATGCCACTTTGTTGCGAGTCACATCGAGCTTAAGTAAGAATAACCAAGAAATTTGGCTCCTTCGTCCGGTTATAAGATTGCAGCCGTACTCGTCTTGCGAGTAATCGGCCCTCATAACTCATAGGCATCAAGGCCGGGTCTCCGGGTTTGTGACTACTATTTAAGCAGCTCAATTCCCAAAGACCTATGTACGTGCAACGTATTTTGATGATACTGATGTATTGATAATAACAAACATTACTTACTTGCAACTGAAGCAAAGACCATGATAAGACTTGAAAACCATCTCTTTTATTGATATGAAAAGTTTGAGTCAGCAGGCCGCCTCATTAAAAACCTTCCAGTCCCCTTAGGTACCCTGGGTAGGAAAAGAGCGCGTATGAAACCTGCTGTCCGTTACACTGCTTTAGTTGTTCCTGAGAATCGGCCTCGCGTTGGCATGGCCGATGCACATTCTCCATTCGCTAGTTCCTTTCATGATGAGTACCGGGTTTGTTAGCCAATCCGGGTATGTCGTCCTTGTGGCACGATTAGCTATAGATGGCGGTATGGCTTCCTCTTCCCTGTCAGTCAGCTTGGAAGGATCGCTCCTAACGAAGCCCACCATCTTAGGATCTTGTTCTGTCCTAGTTTTTGCTTTATTCCCTTCAGAAGTCAGCCTTTTTGACATTGTCCTTTCCTCTAGGTCCACCTGCGATCGGTAATGCTTGAGCTCTTCTTTCCTGCAGGCTTGCTCAGCCATTGCCGCATCTCCTTCATCACATTCGGCTGCTATGTCTCGATTCCCGTGTATGGTAATGGTCTTCTTAGGACCCGGGATTTTCAGCTGTAGATACACATAACACGGTCTTGCCATGAACTTAGCATAAGCCGGCCTTCCAAACAATGCATGATAGGGACTGTGCAACTTAACCACCTCAAAAGTAAGCCACTCGACTCGATAATTGTCCTTTGACTCCCCAAAAGCTACTTCCAACGCCACTTTTCCTTCGGGGCACGCCGAATGACCCGGCACTATCCCGTAAAAACTGTTGTACTCTTTTGCAACTGAGATTCCTTTAGGCCCATGCGCAGAAAAGTTTCCCAGTATAGGATATTGATACTACTTCCTCCATCCATCAAGACTTTTTTCAGCTCGTACCCATTGACCTGTGGTGCCACTACCAATGCTAAAACTCCCGGGTGATCAACTCTGTCCGGGTGATCCCTTCTGCTCCAAGTTACCTCCTGTTCTGACCACCTCAAATACCTTGGAACGGCGGAAGAGACTGAATTGACCGCCTGTTTCAATATCTTTTTATCCTTGTTAGAGCCTCCAGTAGTGTGCACGTGATATTGACCCAACTGTTTGGGGTTAGCTTGAAAACCTCCTGCTCCCCCTTGATTATTGCCTGGATTTCCTGCTGCCGGGTTACCGGCTGGGGGTGGACCGTTGCCCAAATTTCCACCTGGACCCGGGCCTCCTCCCCGACCCGCTCCTCGCATGGCTCTATTTACTTCCTCATTCTTCCATCTCTGTAAGTCGGCGCATTGCTCCAAGGAGTGATTAGCCGGCTTGCCGTTCCTGCTATGCTTCGGGCATACCATCCTAAATATGTCCCAACTGTTACTTGGTCTTGGAGGTCCTTGGTAATGTCCCCCGCTGTGATTTCCAGTATTAAAATTCCCTTCAGATATGGGTCTTGAAGACCCGGCCTCCGTGTTAGCTACAAACTCGGAATTCCCTTCAAACGGGCGCTTGTTCTGGCTATTTCCATTATTACTTGGCGCCGATCCATTGCCGGTTCTCCCACTGCTACTTGTGTTTGTTTTTGCTTTCTTGTCATCAATTTCCTCCTCTGTGGTGTCCGTTGCGGCGTGTTTGTTGCACGCTTCCATTAATTCTCCCATTGTTACCTCCGCTGCATTCCTACTAGATTTCATGCGAGTTAACTTTTGCACTAAAGGAACGTACTTACATGTTTTCGCCATAGCTTGTAGCGCATCCTTGGGCTGAATATCTGTGGATGAGTGGAGTATCTCCATAACCCGGCGTACCCAGCTGCGCGCTGACTCGCCCTTCTTCTGAACGCATCGTTCTAGATCGTCAATAGTAAACAGCTTTCTGCACGTTCCATGGAAGTGCTTGACAAACGCGGTTTTTAATTCTTCCCAGGATTTGATCGACTTTTCCGGCAGATTGGTGAACCATAACTTTGCTGCTCCCTCTGACATCATTAAGTACATGAACTTGGCTTGAAGATTCTCGGATGCATTGCGAATTGACATTGCCATCTCGTAACTGCTCAGCCATGTTTCTGGATCCATTGTTGGCTCATAATTTACTACTTTCCCCGGCTCTTTGAACTTTTCCGGGTAAGGTTCCGCTCTGATGTCGTCCGAGAGACACTTTGGTCCCGCCAGGGTGATTGGGGCTGGTCTTACTCGGGAAACATGTGACCCGGCTGGGGGTGCCACGGGGTGCGGCGCCACCGGTAACTCATGTGCTACAGACCCGGCCCCGGCCCTTTTGGCCCTGGAGCTGTCCACAATCGCCTGCGCCGCCGATGCTGCTGGTACTGTCTGGATATGAGGTGGGGGCGGCATTTGCTGTTGCTCTTCCCTCCGCCGTGCTGAATTCGTTTGAATATTGTCCTGTTGCTGACTGGGGTATGGCGTCCCATGCATCCCGCTTCTATGGTCTGGATAGTTGGCTTGCTGTGCCACCGCGGTGTGTAGTAGATCGATCGCTCGCCGGGTTACTTCCGCATGGGGCGATTCTCTCACAGGGATCTGATTCAAGGCGAGTGTCGCTGCATATACGTTGTCCATGGGATTGTTGTAATGACCTGCTGGTGTGCGAAATCGTGATGGTGGTGGTAACTCATTGCCGGGTGCAATTCTAGCCTGCGGCGGGAGTAACCCGGCCTGCTCATTTGCCGGCTGTATTCCCGCTGTATTAACTGCCGTCGCTGGTGGGGGTGCGGTTCCCTGGTTTACCGCTGGGATTGGTTGATCCTGGGGTGTGATAAACAGAGCTGCCGGATTAATAACCCCGCCCGTTGCTGGTAGCCTGGTCTGGTGCCTCTGATGCGCTCTAGACGTTTCCTCCCGGAGCCGAGTCTCTAACGCATCCAACTCGCGCTGCCGTGTGGCTATCCCCTGTCTCTCTGCTTCCACTTGCCTTCTTTGCTGCTCCAATGCGCGACGGGCCACATCCAGATCTCTGACCCGCTCCGCCGCATTCTCTGGAGTGATCACTGTAGCGAGGACGGTTGGATCTAAAATCAAATTGTTATCGAACAGGGCCGGGTGACGCGGGTTTGAAGGACCCGCCCCCGGTGTCCGGTTTGCTTGGAATCCGAACATGTTTGCCCGCATCTCCTCCTCCGGTGCGCGACTGGTAACCGATGCCGACTCTCCCTCAACCCGGATCAGAACCGGGTCAGCTGTACCCTGCTGTTGATTCAATGCCTGAGCCGTCCCGACTGCGGCCGCGGTCACGCTCTCTTGATTTACGTTGGCCGCGGGAGCCGTGTAGACCGCAACCCGGTGCGTGATGCTTGGCACGAATTCATGCCGTTCTTCTTCGCTGTTTTCCTCCTCATATCGATCCTCCAATAGATCCCGGATAGACTCGGTATCACCTTCTCTCTCTACCCGATCGCGCGGGGTCCATACCAACTCTTCCGACTGTTCCCACTTCTCGGTGAGTTCTTTTATCTGACCTGTTGTTCCGATCGATTCTTCTCTTTCCGATTGAATGTAGGTAGCTTCTCCTGACACAGAATCAGATCCAAGATTGTCAGGATTCGAGCCGGAAGTACATACCATACCGATGAAGACGTTGATGCGGCCGATTGTCACGATGGATCCGGCTTCGAGGTGATCCGACTCTGGCCCCCAGCCGGAATCGTCCACCATCTTCTCTCCTTGGCCGTCGACGTAGATCTCACCGACGATGAGGTTCTTCATGCTCTTCCGAGCTTCTCCCGTGATGTAAACACCTTTGGACGCAGGCCCCACGGTGGGCGCCAACTGTCGTGGGATAGTCACGGCAGATGTTACCTGGGGTAACTGATCTTGGGGCAAGTCGACACAGGTATTTGGGAGAGGGTTTAGCTCGAAGGAAGACATGGCAAAAAGCGATCTAAGAACCGGAAAACAACTCGCCGGATCTCGAATATGAACTATACTGGATACTCGATAATTGGTGATACAACTATGACTTGAATCTCTGGCGAACTAAACCTAGGGGCCGGTTTATAAAGCACCGTCCCTCCCCCTGGCTTAGCCTCCAAGGTACATATTGAGTCCTACTCGAACTTCTACTTGCAAACCCTAACTTTCCTTACCGCAACCCACAATCCGGGTTGCGAGGCCTACAAACCTTGGGCCTTCCAGAAGTTTCCTTCACCCTTAGCCGGATCTTGTCCAATTGTCGTTTGGGCCGGGTTACACCTTGGAGTTGGTCTACCGGGTTACTATCCCCCCATCAATGATATTTAGTGCAGGCATTACAACAATATACATAGACCGTAATCCAACTGAATCTATGACTAATAATCCACCCTCAGGTTAAAATCCGAACCCTCTTAGGTATTAAGTTGCAAGCAACATACAATCGCATTAAGCAATGTGTGTAAAGTAAGCAATGATTGTACATGCGGGCACTCACACCGTTGTTTTCTCCCTAGTGGCAACAACACATCCTCCCCCGTCACGTTTTTGTCACTCGAGCACAGGCGAAAAAGAGGCATGAACCCACTATCTAGTATAAATACTCCCTCTTAGAGTCACTAGCAACTACTTGGCCAAAGCAACCACTAGCAACGGAAAGCATGCAAGATCACAAATAAAATATGCAATAAAGACTATAATCAACTTGGCATAATTTCAATATTCATCGGATCCCAGCAAACACAGCATATAGAATTACATAAGAACAATCTCGATCATGTTAGGCAGCTCACGAGATCTAAACATGGAGGCATATGAGAAGACAACCATCTAGTTACTGCTATGGACCCGTAGTACAAGGATGAACTACTCACGCATCACTCCGGAGGCATGCATGGTGATGGAGAGGCCTCCGGTGATGATCTCCTCTCCGGCAGGGTGCCGGGAGACAGCTTGTTGGGGGGATGATAACCCGGCAGGCCCATGAAGGGGAACAAAGACCCGACTGGAAGGGGTTTACGCGAGACCTTGTAATATGATGTTGGGCCGAGTGTCACCGATGGGCCAGCAGTTGTATTGGTAACCCGGCTCAAGAAAAGGGAGGTTCTAGAAGACCCGAAAGATGGTGCGAACCATGGAGTCCAAGACTTGGGGGTCACGGAGAGTGATTTAGGGTTACGAGTAGAACTCGAGTAGGATTCTAGATGTATCTTGTAAGGAAAGCCATGAAACCAGGTGTTATATAAACCGGTCCATATGGCATAGACGGGAGATTTGGAGAGAGAACCCTAGATTCGAGTTATTCGAGATATACGAGAGCAAGTACTTGTAACCCTAGATTTGGAGTCTCGGCGACATTGCAGTCTGAGCCTCTAGATCGATATTCAATAAGATCCTAGCTGGAAGTAAGCTATTATCTCCAATGGAGAGGCTGAACCAGGATAAATCTTGTGTCCGATCTGAGCTAAACCCTCTCCCAAACACCAGAGTCGATTTACCCCAACCTAAGTTACCTCCGGTAACGTCTGCCGGGACTTTCCCACGACAGTTGGCGACCACCGTGGGGCCTACGTCCAAAGGTGTTTACATCACGGGAGAAGCTCTGGAAAGCATGAAGAACCTCGTTGTTGACGAGATCATCACCAACCCCGAAGGAGAGAAGATCGTCAACGATTCTGGCTGGGGGCCAGAGTCGGACCGGCTGGAAACCAAATCTGTCGTCACGATCGGCCGCGTCAACGTCTTCGTTGGTATGGTATGTACGTATGGTTTAATTTCTGACAATAATGAGTATGATTCTGTGTCAGGGGCCGCCACCTGCGTTCAATCGGATGGGGAAGAGTCGGTAGGCACGGCAGAATTGGAGAGAGCACCCACCACCAAGAGGGAACATCCTGAGGAGCCGGCATGGACCCCGCGTGGCCGGGTCAATGAGGATGATGATACCGAATCTATCCTGCACCTGCTCGAAGATCGGTATGAAGAAGATAGCTGCGAGGAAGAAGAATATGAATCTTCACCAGACATTGCGCGCCGAGTTGCGGTCTACACATCCCATGCAATAAATCTAAATCAGGGTGATGTGTTGGTAGTCGCGGCTGGTGCGGCGCAAGCGATGGCCCAACAAAAGACTCTGATTAATGGAAACCCGGCTGGAGCTCGGGTCGATGGCGAGCAGACGTCCGTCACCAGCGAAACAGGCGAAACTGCCCATCACAGGAACATGTTTGGGTTTAGGACGAATAGAACAGCTGGTGCGGGAACGTCACACCCACCAAATCCGGCTCTGTTCAGCAATAACTTGATCTTGGATCCCACAGTGTTAGCAACGGTGATAACCCCGGAGAACGCGGCGGCCTGGGCCAGAAACCTGGATGTGGCCCGCCGAGCGTTGGAACAACAGAGGAGAGATGTAGAGGCCGAGAAATTACAGATGGCCGTGCGTCAACGTCAGTTGGATGAGTTAGAGGATCGTATACAGGCACAAACGACTAGAGCATATAATCAGAGGCACCAGACGAGACTGCCTGCGACAGGCGGAGCCCTGCAACCGGTCGCGTTATTCATTACGCCTCAAGACCAGCAAATCCCAATCGTGAACCAAGTAACTGGGTATGCAGGAGCAGCGCTTGGAGGACAACCAGCTAACGTGCCGACCGAGTCACCTGTGCTACATGTTGGGGTGGCCGGGTGCAATGCTATGCAACCACCACCATCACGATTTCACATCCCGTCGGGTCACTTCAATAACCCTATGGACAACGTGTACGCCGCAACTTTAGCGCTCGACCGTATTCCATTGGGAGAGTCTCCTCAGGCAATAGAAACCCGGCGGGCTATAGAGATGTTATGCACTGCAGTGGCTCAGCAAGCAAATTACCCGGACAACAGGAGCGGCATGCACGGGACGCCGTATATCAGTCGGTAGGAAGGTAATACGAGGAACATTCAGTCGAGTTCAGCACGACGGAGGGCAGAGCAGCAGAAAATGCCGCCTCCTCCACTTAGACCAGCAGCTCCTGCAGTCTCAGCGGCACATGCTATCGTGGATAGTTCTCGGGCAAGGCGTGCGGCCGGGTCTGTAGTGCGAGGCCCAGGAGTTGGCGCGCCTCCCGCCGCAGCAGCCGAGGTTTCACACGTTTCAAGAGTAAGGCCAGTATTGACAAACTTAGCCGGACCCAAATGCTTATCAGACGCTATCAGGGCCGAGCCTTACCCGGACAAGTTCAAGGAGCCTGGTAAAGTTGTCAACTATGAGCCGACCATGGATCCTGAGACTTGGTTAAGTAGCTATGAGATGGCCATGTCTATTCGCAACGCTTTAGAAAAGCTCCAAGCCAAATTCATGTATCTCATGATGTCTGAAGGAGCAGCTAAACTATGGTTCAATAACCTGCCTGAGAAGTCTATCGGTTCATGGAGCAATCTCAAGTCGTCTTTTCATGGAACTTGCAGGAAATTATACACGGTTGATGACTTGGATCGTTGTGTACAGAGAAAGGGAGAGTCAGCATGCAGCTGGGTGCGCCGAGTCATGGAGATACTCCACTCTTCCACCAATATCTAGCCCAAGGATGCGATACAAGCTATGGCGAAAACATGCAGATATACGCCCTTGGTGCAAAAATTGGTACGCATGAAATCCAGCAGGCATGTTTCAGAAATTACTATGGGGGAGTTGATGGAAGCATGCAACAAGCATGCCTCCACTGACACCACAGAAGAGGATATCGAGGAAAAGAAGGGAAAGGTTAATGTTAACAATAATGGAAGAACCGGTAATGGGGCTGCACCGAATAACAATGGAGGTAACAATGGTGGCAATGTAAACAATCAGCATAAACGTCCGTATGAGGGGGGCTCCGAGTTAGTCGCCAGTACTGAAGCCGGGTTTGCAAGACCCAGAGCAGACGGAAACTTTAACGGAGGAAACAACTATCAAGGGCCACCACGGCCGACTAACCACATAGAAGCCTTCAAGATGCCTTGCCCGCGCCATAGTAGGAACGACAGACCGGCTAATCATTCATTGGAGCAATGTGTGGATCTACATAGGTGGAAAAATAAAGAAATACAGAAGGTCCTGCAAGGCGCAGGCCGGGGAGGAGGGTCGGGTCTGGGTGGAAACCCGGGCAACGGACCACCCCCCGCAGGCAATGCAGGAGCTGGTAACGCGGGCAATAACCAAGGTGGTGCAGGGGGTTTTCAGAGTAACCCAAAGCAGCTAGGACAGTATCATGTTCACACCACTGGAACCACCAAGAGGGAAAGGAAGATACTCAAAAGAGCTGTAAATTCGGTTTCTTCGGGTGTTCCAAGATACCTGAGATGGTCAGATCAGGAAGTAACATGGAGTAGAACGGATCACCCGGAAGCAATAGAACATCCAGGTCTGCTAGCTCTGGTAGTAGCGCCGCAGGTCAATGGCTATGAGTTAAAGAAGGTTCTGATGGATGGCAGGAGCAGTATTAATATCTTATACCGGGAGACCTTTTACCTATGAGGCTCAAGGAGTCTCAGCTGCAGAAAAGCTCCACAGTTTTTCACGGAATTGTACCAGGACATTCGGCCTGCCCTGAGGAAAAGATATCACTGGAGGTTGCTTTTGGAGAATCCAAGGATAATTACAGAGTAGAGTGGCTCACATTCGAGGTGGTGAAGTTGCATAGTCCTTATCACACATTGTTTGGAAGGCCGGCTTACACCAAGTTCATGGCAAGGCCGTGTTACGTCTACTTACAGTTGAAGATTCCGGGTCCTAAACGAACCATCACTATACATGGGAACAGAGATGTGGCAGCATAGTGCGACGAGGGAGATGCGGCACTTGCAGAACAATCTTGTGCAAAGGAAGAGCTCATATATTACAGGTCTCAGGTAGACCCGTAAGATCGAACCGCTTTGAAATAACCAAATACTGATGATGAGAGAGCTAAGTTTAAAGCAGCCCAAGACACAAAGATGGTGGCTTTCATTGAGGGCAACTCTTCCAAGTAGTTTGCCATAGGGTCAAACATGGATAGCAAGGAGGAAGGCGCGCTCATCGAGTTTATCCGCGAGAATCAGGATGTTTTTGCATGGACGCCTAGCGACATGCCGGGTATCCCGACTGAACTCGCTGAGCACAGTTTGCATGTTGACCCCAAGTCCCGACCAGTGAAGCAGGGCCTGAGGAAAATGAATGAGGAAAGAAGAAAAGCTATAGGAGCAGAGGTAGCTCGGCTCTTAGCAGCCGGCTTTATCATGGAGTTTTTCCACCCCAAGTGGTTGGCTAACCCGATTTTAGTGTTGAAAAAGAATAACGAGTGGAGAATGTGCATAGATTACAGGAGTCTCAACAAGCATTGTCCAAAAGATCCGTTTGCCCTTCCAAGGATAGACCAGATCATAGATGCGGTGGCGGGAAGTGACTTGTTATGCTTCCTGGATGCCTATTCCGGGTATCATCAGATAAAGCTCAAAGAGGAGGATTGGGAGAAGACGTTGTTCATAACCCCCTTTGGAGATTTTTGTTACAAAACCATGACCTTTGGACTAAAAAATGCTGGCGCAACATACCAACGATGCATTCAAAAGTGCTTCGAGGATCAGATTGGGCGCAATGTCCATGCTTATGTCGATGACGTAGTGATCAAAACAAGGAACGCAGAAACGTTCATTGATGACCTAAAAGAGACCTTCAAAAACCTGAGGAGATACCAAATGAAGCTCAACCCAACGAAATGTGTGTTCGGAGTTCCTGCGGGGAAACTACTCGGTTTCATCGTTTCTGAGCGAGGGATCGAGGCTAACCCGGAGAAGATCAAAGCTATTCAGAGCCTAAAAAAGCCATAGGAATTGAAACACGTCCAGAAACTTACAGGATGCATAGCAGCACTGAGTGATGGGGGGATAATAACCCGGTGGACCAAACTCCAAGGAGTAACCCGGCCCAAAGGACGCTGCGCAGGATCCGGCCAAGGATAAAGAAACTTTTGGAAGGCCCAAGTTTGTAGGCCCAGTAACCCGGATTGTGGGTTACGGTAAAGGGAAGTTAGGGTTTGTGCGCCGTGTCCGGGTAGGATCCATGGTACTCCTTGGAGGGTAAGTCAGGGGGGTACGGGTGCTTTATAAGCCGACCCCTAGGAGTAGTTGATAGAGATCTAAGAACCCCAGCAATATCGCCTGATACCGAGCATCTAGTGTAATCCCAGAGTTGAGTTGTTATATCAAGATCGGAGACTCGGCGACTTTGATTGCCGGCTACCAGATCGAGTTGCATCATGTTTTCCTCTGAGCTAAACCCTCTCCCAAACGCCTGTGTCGTCTTGCCCCAAGATCAGTTACCCCCGGTAACGTCTGCCGTGATTATCCCACGACAGTTGGCGCCCACCGTGGGGCCTGCGTCCAAAGGTGTTTACATCACGGGAGAAGCTCGGAAGAACATGGATAATCTTGTCGTCGGCGAGATCTACATCGATCACAAAGGAGAAAAGACGGTGGACGATTCCGGCTGGGGGCCAGAATCGGATCATCTCGAATCCGGATCCGTCGTGACAATCGGCCGGATCAGCGTCTTCATTGGTATGGTATGTACTTCCAGTTCGATCCCTCACAATATTGTGTAACATCCACCTTTTTGTAATAAAGTGTTTGTGTTTTTGTGCTTTTGATCATGTCATGCATGAATTTTAAACCCCTAGTGGTACTTAAAACAGGTGCACTAAAATTAAATAACGAGGTCTATTAAAATCACTTAAAAGTGACACCCTAAAATGATGGTTTGAAATGGTACATTTTTGCAAAACAAAAATATGGTGAGGTTGTCCTTGTTGCAAGGAACTCAAAAATAATTTTTGCCAATTTTACTAATTGCAGAAAAGTCCTCAAAACATGTTTTTAGTGTGCTGTTTTAAAAGAGCAAGGACCATTTTGTAAATTTCAAGGAGAGCAGGGGGTTTTCAGAAGTTGGCGTTTGTCATCTTCTTCCTCAGCCAGTAGGCCGGAAGCTCCTCGACGCCACCCTTCCCCCCGCCACCTCCTGCTTCTCTCTTGCGAGGATAAGGCCGAGGAGAGAACTCATCGCCCTCCTCTATCTCCTCCTCCCCTCGGTGCCTCCCCTCTCTGTCTCTCCCGCCCGCGGAACCGAACCCTAACCGCCGCCGTCCGTCGCTCCTCGCCGGCGACACACTCGCTCCCGCACCCCTCTGAGTCCCCCAATAGCTCCGCCATCCCCGCCTCCACCTCCTCGAGCGCGCAGAGCCGCCGAGACGGCCGGAAGGCCCTTAATTTCTCGCCGGAACCGGCACGGCTGTCGCCGGAATCTTCCTCGACGCCGGCGAATTCCGCCTCGCCCTGCGTCCCCAACTAGCTCGTTGAGCTCGTGGTGAGGCCCCGAACACCCTGGCGCCCTCCTCCTCCTCCCTCCCCCTCTAGTTCTTGCTGTTGCCGCCGGCCGGCAACCGCCGCCGCGCCCGAGCTCGCCGGCTCGAGCTCCGGCGACCATATGGCAAGCCGCGGCCACCCCTAAGCTCCCAGCGACCTACTCTAACTCGTGGTGGGATTCTATTGCTGCAATTCCGCGCCAATTCGCCGATTTCATCACATCTGTGAGATTTTGAGTTCGGGTGATGTCATCACGACATCACGCTGACTTCACAGGCCCTTTTCTGTTTATTTCTGTTAAACGAATTTGTAGCTGACGTGTGGATCCCACCTCATTTTTTAAAATTACAGAAAATTGAATAAAATGGAAAATGCAATAACTTTTATTTGGTTCATCAGAAAAATGTGTTCAACATACCATTTTGTTCAGAAAAATACAATCTACATGTTCATATCATTTGCACACATTTTTGACAAAGTTGATTTTTGAGTATTATTTAAATCATTTAAAATAAAGAAAATAAGTTTTTATTCAAGAAAATTAGAAAATTACAAGTTATATGTAAAAATGCTTAGAATTTCAAATGCAACCTAGTTATGGTGTTCTCAACCCTATTTGAGCACTTTAACTTGTCGCACCTTTAGGTTTTGCCCGAATCGGCCCCCGAGGTCCATTTCGGGACTAATTTCACTAAAAGTGTTTGTTTAACATATGAACCCTAGCAACCCATGAACCATGTTTAGGGCTTCTCTTTAATGCATTCAAATGTTCATTCATACATACTGAGCATTGCATCGATGCCTGTTTTGAGTGTTGTTTTCTTTCTTTCCGGTGTTTGCTCGTATCGGTAGACCTCGAATCCGGAGTGAAGTTCGACACCCCCTGTTGCCGAATACTTGGTCTAAACAACCAAGTCAAGCACTTATTCCTTGAAGCTTTCTCTGGGTTTCTTGAAGCAAGGCAAGCATAACCTCTTATCTGCCCATATATGTTTTCGAAATGTTTTCCTTCTCGTACGATGCATGTTTTACAAAGTATCTTGAGTCAATAGATAGAGTTATCCTATTTATTTGTATAAACCAGATATCATGATTCCATGCTCCTAGCAGACATAGGATTTGTTTGTGTGTATCGCCAAAGCCTCAAATATGCCATGCTTAGTCATACATGTCTGTTTATCTCTGCTCCATCCGGTTGATGAATCAGAGTTACGAAATGAATCTAGTATGACAGGATGACGTGGTAAGGTTTGAGATATGTGTGGTTAATATGATTAAAGGCTTGAATGAGTTGCCACATGGAATGTGGTGATTTGCCTCGTTCATGCCCTAGGAGCGAGTTCTCGCCTTTGAAGCCAAGACTGATCGTGCAACCACACGGGGATTGGATTCCCCTCGGTTTCAACTTTTCTAGTTTGTTCCATGAGTTGCCTAGTTCGGGCGTTCCATTTGGATTTGCTGGGGATATCAAAACGTTTTCAAAACTAGGACGTGGTGGTGTATCGGCGCTCTGCGGGTAGGTAACCGTCGAGCATTGTGCACAACGATAGAGACCCGGCAGGAGATGGCCACTCCCTATTGGCGGTCCATCTCTACTCGGAGCGACTCATGGAATAGGCGACGCAAGGGAAAGATCGTGGTCAGCCACCCTCTGCCGGCACATCGTCGGAATTGTGCCAATAGCTTGGCATTAAGAGTCGGTTGATACGTGTGGGTAAAGTTGTACACCCCTGCAGGGTTTAATCTTTTCGAAAAGCCGTGTCCGCGGTTAAGGACAACTTGGTGACGGATCCTGAGATCATAGATAACTTGAACATGACGTCAAAGATGTTGCCAATGAATGTTTAGTTTTAAGAGGTGGTTCCAGTTATCGGTGCTGAAGATGATGCTTCGAAGGTTCTGAAGGCAATACCCGAGGAGAGGGTATTCTTTTAAAAGATTTGTGAAAAACTTCTCTGTCTCCCTCTATTCGAAACAAAGTTGGCTTTACGCAAAACAACCTTCATAAACCCTTTTCGAACAAGCAGATATATAATAGGTTAGCTAAGTCTTGTTGAGTACCTCCCGTACTCATGTTTGCTTCAATTTGGTTCAGGTGAAGTTCCCTACCTTCGGTGGTGTTTCAACGTGGACGTCGACGGATAGTTTGGGGTTTCCCAGGTAGCAGCCTGGAATCTATGGGCTGGGACGTCGCCTTATGTTGCGGCCTCTTAGGCCTTTTTGGTTCTTGTTGATTAGCAACATATTTTGCTTTCCGTTGTCTGATGTAATGTTGGGTCGTTTGACCTCTGGTTGTAAGCTACTCTAGTATTACTTGCTTAATAAAGCTTCATGTCTAGAGTGCTGCTTTGATCGGTTGTTGGTTTCGAGCCGTTGTTATACAGTTTTGGCTATGCCTGCATAGATGTCGCAGTCGAGGGGTTGTGGAGCCGATGATCCATGTGCGAGCCCGCCTGTCGATGTGATCGGCCTGGGGCGAGGTAACCCCAGTAACCCTCGATTGTTGTTGCACTTTCTGGACACATAGCAGCTCTGTATAACTTTGGTCCCGTTCCTTCAGTTTCATCCGACCCGTGGACGCTTGGGTATGCATAGTTGGTTATGACTAGCATGGATACAAGGAGTAGTAGACCGGGGATCCGGACTACGTGCCGATGAATCCGGTCTGCCTGCCGTTGTTTGTTGCGGCCGGGGCTGGTAACCCTGGAGCCCTTGTGAGTCCATTGCTAGGAGCACATAACAGTGTGTATATCTCTGGGTCCGGGGTCTGACAAGTCTTGGTATCAGAGCAGGACTGCCTGTAGGAAAACCCTTGCTATTGGTCGATGTTGAGTCTAGAGTTTGTGAAAACTATTTTCGAAATGACAAATGAGTTATGAAAACCTTCTTAGGATTCTTTTTACTCCTTACCTGGTATCGCTCTAACTCTGAGTCACCGTATCTCATTTGTTTTCAAATGTTTTACCTCTCATCAGTTAACTTCAAAGTTAGGAGCAAATCGTTGGGTGTTTTTTCCTAGTACTCCGTGTCAGGTTGCTAATGTTTTCAGAATTTCCACGTTACCTCCTTTGGTCTAAATCGTTGATTCCTTTTGACTTCAATTGATCCATATCAAGTCATGAATCTTTCTGTTGCATTCTTTCCCATGGGAGTGTTTCTCATGGTTCCGTTTCTTTGTACTCAGGATGTCCGGGAGTATTCAAGATTCCGTGGAAAGTGGTCATATCGAGGGAGAGTTGTCAACTTCCTTAATGACGCAAGTTCTTCAGGATATCGAGACCAACCGCCTGAGAAATGAACATCTCCATGAGCGTGTGGCGCAAAACACTGAACGTCGTCAGGACGAATGCGTTACATTTGGGGATTTAGTTCATGCTAAGCTTCCAACTTTCAGCAGTCTCAAGGAACCCATCGATGCTGATGATTGGCTCCGTGCCATCGAGCGCAAATTTAACGCTCTCCATGTTCCAGAAAGTGACCGTGTGAACTTCGCCGCCTATCAGCTAGAGGGTGAAGCTGGTTCATGGTGGGAAGGTTTCTTGGCGTTGCAATCGCCGGGACATAAGGTTACTTGGGAGGAGTTCCGTGAAGAGTTCCGTGCTGCCCATGTTCCTGAAGCAGTTATGGACTCCAAAAGAAGAGAGTTCTTCGATCTGACCCAGGGACAGATGAATGTTGAAACTTACGGGCGTGAATTCACCCGTTTGGCTTGTTATGCACCCCGAGATGTTGCAGATGATGCGGATAAGCAAGAGTTGTTCCGCAAGGGTCTGGATTCCGGAGTTCGCTATGAGCTTTTGTCTTTCCAGTTTCCAACCTTCCAGGACCTTTATAATCATGCTCTTACCTTGGAGCGTGGCAAAAAGGAAATGGAAATTTCTTTGAAGCAGATTTCTGGAGAGTCATGTGCGTCTTCTTCTGGTTCCAAGAAGCGGCGTGTGTTTGTTCCGTACAGTGCTATTCCATATCCATCAGTTGTTCAACAATGTCACCTTGGTTGGCAATCCAGAGTTGTTGGTGGTAAGAAACGGCTGGTGACATGTCATGTATGTGATGAACTTGGCCATTACTCCAACAAATGTCCCCAGAGGACACCTTCTACAATACAGTCCGTTCCTACACGTGTTGTTAACCGTGGTCGTTTGAACCATGTTCTGATTGAAGAAGCTCAGAAAGCACCTGAGGTCGTGTTGGGAACACTTCGTGTTAATCTAGCTCCAGCCTCCGTTCTGTTTGATTCCGGAGCGTCACACTCATGTGTATCAAGAGCTTTTGTGGTGTTGCATGACATACCTCTTGCGAGTATGGTTCCTCCGTTAATAATTTCCACCCCAGGGTCCTTCTGCTTGTCTAATCAGTGTTGCCCTGGTGTCCCAATTGAAATTGGAGGTTTGGTGTTTCTCAGTACACTTTTCATCATGGACCAAACTAATATCAACGTCATACTGGGCATGGACTGGTTGTCAACACATCATGCCATGATTGACTGTGCAGCCAAGTCTGTTACCTTGATTCATCCTTATGGTCAGACAACTCGGTTGTTGTTTCCTTATGGGACAGTTCAACCACAGCCACGTCCTCAGCTCAATGCAATCGAAGTTCGACCATCTCCCGAGGTTCATGAGGTACCAGTGGTGTGTAAGTTTCCGGATGTCTTCCCGGAAGAGCTTCCTGGTATGCATCATGATTATTCAGTGGAGTTGGTTGTTGAACTAATTCCTGGAGTGGCTCCTACTTCCGAAAGACCATACCATATGTCTCTAGAAGAGTTGGTTGAGTTGAAGAAGAAAATAGAGGAGTCAGAAGGGAAATGTTTCCCTCATGCCAACACATCTTCTCGTGGATGTCCTACACTCTTCGTCATGAAGAAGGATATCACAGTTCCCCAGCTGGTCAGTGAATATTGTCCGTTCAATGATGTGGCAATAAAGCACAAGTGTTCTCTTCCTCAGACAAATGATTTGTTTGACCGTCTGATTGGTGCCACTGTTTTCTCCAAGATACACTTAAGTCTGGGTTATCATCAACTTCAGACCAGGTCCGGGAATGTTTCTAAAACGGTTGTCGAAACTCGTTATGGTATTTACGAGTACACTGTTATGTTTCCCGAACTCTCCAACGCTCCAACCATGCTGATGGGGCTTATGAAATCCATTTTCATGGAGTATATTGACAAGTTCGTTGTGGTTCACCTCGACGATGTTATAATCTACTCCAAGTCCGAAGAAGAACATACTGAACATCTTCGGCTAGCTTTGACAAAGCTTCGTGAGCATCGTCTCTATGCCCAATTCTCCAGATGTGAGTTCTGGTTGAAAGAGCTCATCTTTCTAGGCTATGTCCTATCTGCTGAAGGAGTTGCAGTTCTCCCTAATAAAGTTCAAGCCATATTGGACTGGGAGTCACCTAAATCCATCAAAGAGGTTCGAAACTTCCTCGAACTTATCGGTTGTTATCACCGCTCTATTGAAGGTTTCTCCAAAGCTGCCAAGCCAATGACTGATCTTCTTAAGCAAGATAAACAGTTTGTATGGTCAAGAATGGCAGAAGAAAGTTTCCGGTTGTTGAAAACCAAGCTGGCTAATGCTCCTATGCTTGTCCTTCCGGACACGCGTAAGGACTTCGTCATCTTCTGTGATGCCTCTCGTCAAGGTATCGACTGCGGTCTATTGCAAGATGGAAGTGTGGTTTCTTATGCTTCTCGACAACTGAAACCAAATGAGCTCAAATATCCAACTCATGCTCTTGAGTTAGCAGCTGTTGTGTATGCCTTGAAACAATGGCGTCATCATCTGCTAGGAAACCAATGTGAGTTCTACTTCCACCAGCAGAGATTCAAATATCTTTTTACCCAACCAGATCTGAATCTCAGACAAAAGAGATGGTTGGAGCTAGTCAAAGAACCCAATGTGGAGGTCAATTGTCAAGTTGATAAAGGTAAAGCCGTTGCTGACACGACAATCCAGCAGTCTTACTGTAACAGCTTGATGATACAGCAAGATCAACCTTCTCTCCACAAAGAGTTCTCCAAGCTCAATCTTGAGGTTGTTCCCTCTGGTTATCTGGCTAATCCAGAAGTGAAACCATCCTTTGAACATCAAGTCAAAGATGCCCAAAAGCGGGATCTAAGCATTACCTTGGTCAAGAGAAAGATTTCTCGTGGAATTCCTACATGTTTCTCTGTTGATAATCAAGGTACCGTTTATTTTGGTGAACGTCTTGTTGTGCCGAAGAAACGGAGTCTGAAACAACTGATCCTCCGTGAAGCTCATGAGTCACTTCTCTCTGTTCATCCTGGTAGCACCAAAATGTACCGTGATCTGCGTCAAAGGTTCTGGTGGACCAAGATGAAACGAGATATCGCTCAATTTGTGGCTGAATGCGACGTTTGTCGTCGTGCTAAAGCTGAACATCAAAGACCAGTTGCTACTCTTTACCCTACGCCGATTCCTGTTTGGAAGTGGGATGAAGTTGAGATGAATTTCATTGTTGGTCTTCCAAGAAATGATCAGGGACACACCGCTATCTGGGTAGTGATTGATCGTCTGTCAAAGGTTGCTCATTTCGTTCCTATCCATCAGGGCATCATTGCTAAACAACTGGCAGATTTGTATGTCTCTCAGATAATACCCCTTCATGGTGTTCCTAAGAAGATCCTTTTCGATCATGGAAATCTGTTTACTTCCAAAGGCTGGGCAAGTTTCAAGCAAGCTATGGGAAGTCGTATACATTTCACCATAGTTTATCAATCATCCCGTAATGATCACCTCGGGAGTCTGAATCAAACACTTGAAGACATGCTTTGAGCTTGTGTTGTATCCTTCGGTAATGATTGGGAGAAGTGTCTTCCATATGCCGAATTCGTTTATAACAACTGCTTCCAAGTTATCTTAGCCAAAGCTCCGTTTGAAGTTCTCTACAATCGAAATTGTTCGATTATGTTAAATTGGTCAGAAACCGGTGAAAGACAGTTCTTTGGACCGAGGAATCTGATCAATGAGACTGAAGAAACAGTTCGTATCATCCGTGAACATCTAAAAGTTGCTCAGTCTCGTCAGAAGAGTTATGGTGACCGTCAACAAGATATTCGTTATGATATCGGCGGACAAGCCTATCTTCGAGTCACACCTTTGAAGGGTGTTCATCGTGAGGTCATGAAGGGAAAATTACCGCCTCGCTATGTTGGTCCTTTCCCTGTTCTTGCAAAAAGTGGGAATTTTGCTTATCGTCTCCATCTACCTTCAACGTTCCCACGGGTTCATGCTACATTCCATGTCTCACAACTCCATCGTTGCTTCAAAGATTCCAACCGTGGTGTTGATCATGAAACCATTGATCTCAAGGATGATCTGACCTACCGAGAATATCCTGTCCGTATCCTCGAGGCACCTGAACGAAAGATTCGATGCCGAAGCATCAAGTGCCTCAAAGTTCAGTGGTCTCATCATTCTGAAGCTGAAGCAACCTGGGAACGAGAAGATCGTTTACGATCTGAGTACCCGTCCTTCTTTTCTAAAACCTAGGAATCTCGGGACGAGATTCTTGTAAGGGGGGTAGACTTGTAACATCCACCTTTTTGTAATAAAGTGTTTGTGTGTTTGTGCTTTTGATCATGTCATGCATGCATTTTAAACCCCTAGTGGTACTTAAAACAGGTGCACTAAAATTAAATAACGAGGTCTATTAAAATCACTTAAAAGTGACACCCTAAAATGATGGTTTGAAATGGTACATTTTTGCAAAACAAAAATATGGTGAGGTTGTCCTTGTTGCAAGGAACTCAAAAATAATTTTTGCCAATTTTACTAATTGCAGAAAAGTCCTCAAAACATGTTTTTAGTGTGCTGTTTTAAAAGAGCAAGGGCCATTTTGTAAATTTCCAGGAGAGCAGGGGGGTTTTCAGAAGTTGGCGTTTGTCATCTTCTTCCTCAGCCAGTAGGCCGGAAGCTCCTCGACGCCACCCTTCCCCCCCGCCACCTCCTGCTTCTCTCTTGCGAGGATAAGGCCGAGGAGAGAACTCATCGCCCTCCTCTATCTCCTCCTCCCCTCGGTGCCTCCCCTCTCTGTCTCTCCCGCCCGCGGAACCGAACCCTAACCGCCGCCGTCCGTCGCTCCTCGCCGGCGACACACTCGCTCCCGCACCCCTCCGAGTCCCCCAATAGCTCCGCCATCCCCGCCTCCACCTCCTCGAGCGCGCAGAGCCGCCGAGACGGCCGGAAGGCCCTTAATTTCTCGCCGGAACCGGCACGGCCGTCGCCGGAATCTTCCTCGACGCCGGCGAATTCCGCCTCGCCCTGCGTCCCCAACTAGCTCGTTGAGCTCGTGGTGAGGCCCCGAACACCCTGGCGCCCTCCTCCTCCTCCCTCCCCCTCTAGTTCTTGCTGTTGCCGCCGGCCGGCAACCGCCGCCGCGCCCGAGCTCGCCGGCTCGAGCTCCGGCGACCATATGGCAAGCCGCGGCCACCCCTAAGCTCCCAGCGACCTACTCTAACTCGTGGTGGGATTCTATTGCTGCAATTCCGCGCAAATTCGCCGATTTCATCACATCTGTGAGATTTTGAGTTCGGGTGATGTCATCACGACATCACGCTGACTTCACAGGCCCTTTTCTGTTTATTTCTGTTAAACGAATTTGTAGCTGACGTGTGGATCCCACCTCATTTTTTAAAATTACAGAAAATTGAATAAAATGGAAAATGCAATAACTTTTATTAGGTTCATCAGAAAAATGTGTTCAACATACCATTTTGTTCAGAAAAATACAATCTAAATGTTCATATCATTTGCACACATTTTTGACAAAGTTGATTTTTGAGTATTATTTAAATCATTTAAAATAAAGAAAATAAGTTTTTATTCAAGAAAATTAGAAAATTACAAGTTATATGTCAAAATGCTTAGAATTTCAAATGCAACCTAGTTATGGTGTTCTCAACCCTATTTGAGCACTTTAACTTGTCGCACCTTTAGGTTTTGCCCGAATCGGCCCCCGAGGTCCATTTCGGGACTAATTTCACTAAAACTGTTTGTTTAACATATGAACCCTAGCAACCCATGAACCATGTTTAGGGCTTCTCTTTAATGCATTCAAATGTTCATTCATACATACTGAGCATTGCATCGATGCCTGTTTTGAGTGTTGTTTTCTTTCTTTCCGGTGTTTGCTCGTATCGGTAGACCTCGAATCCGGAGTGAAGTTCGACACCCCCTGTTGCCGAATACTTGGTCTAAACAACCAAGTCAAGCACTTATTCCTTGAAGCTTTCTCTGGGTTTCTTGAAGCAAGGCAAGCATAACCTCTTATCTGCCCATATATGTTTTCGAAATGTTTTCCTTCTCATACGATGCATGTTTTACAAAGTATCTTGAGTCAATAGATAGAGTTATCCTATTTATTTGCATAAACCAGATATCATGATTCCATGCTCCTAGCAGACATAGGATTTGTTTGTGTGTATCGCCAAAGCCTCAAATATGCCATGCTTAGTCATACATGTCTGTTTATCTCTGCTCCATCCGGTTGATGAATCAGAGTTACGAAATGAATCTAGTATGACAGGATGACGTGGTAAGGTTTGAGATATGTGTGGTTAATATGATTAAAGGCTTGAATGAGTTGCCACATGGAATGTGGTGATTTGCCTCGTTCATGCCCTAGGAGCGAGTTCTCGCCTTTCAAGCCAAGACTGATCGTGCAACCACACGGGGATTGGATTCCCCTCGGTTTCAACTTGTCTAGTTTGTTCCATGAGTTGCCTAGTTCGGGCGTTCCATTTGGATTTGCTGGGGATATCAAAACATTTTCAAAACTAGGACGTGGTGGTGTATCGGCGCTCTGCGGGTAGGTAACCGTCGAGCATTGCGCACAACGATAGAGACCCGGCAGGAGATGGCCACTCCCTATTGGCGGTCCATCTCTACTCGGAGCGACTCATGGAATAGGCGAAGCAAGGGAAAGATCGTGGTCAGCCACCCTCTGCCGGCACATCGTCGGAATTGTGCCAATAGCTTGGCATTAAGAGTCGGTTGATACGTGTGGGTAAAGTTGTACACCCCTGCAGGGTTTAATATTTTCGAAAAGCCGTGTCCGCGGTTAAGGACAACTTGGTGACGGATCCTGAGATCATAGATAACTTGAACATGACGTAAAAGATGTTGCCAATGAATGTTTAGTTTTAAGAGGTGGTTCCAGTTATCGGTGCTGAAGATGATGCTTCGAAGGTTCTGAAGGCAATACCCGAGGAGAGGGTATTCTTTTAAAAGATTTGTGAAAAACTTCTCTGTCTCTCTCTATTCGAAACAAAGTTGGCTTTACGCAAAACAACCTTCATAAACCCTTTTCGAACAAGCAGATATATAATAGGTTAGCTAAGTCTTGTTGAGTACCTCCCGTACTCATGTTTGCTTCAATTTGGTTCAGGTGAAGTTCCCTACCTTCGGTGGTGTTTCAACGTGGACGTCGACGGATAGTTTGGGGTTTCCCAGGTAGCAGCCTGGAATCTATGGGCTGGGACGTCGCCTTATGTTGCGGCCTCTTAGGCCTTTTTGGTTCTTGTTGATTAGCAACATATTTTGCTTTCCGTTGTCTGATGTAATGTTGGGTCGTGTGACCTCTGGTTGTAAGCTACTCTAGTATTACTTGCTTAATAAAGCTTCATGTCTAGAGTGCTGCTTTGATCGGTTGTTGGTTTCGAGCCGTTGTTATACAGTTTTGGCTATGCCTGCATAGATGTCGCAGTCGAGGGGTTGTGGAGCCGATGATCCATGTCCGAGCCCGCCTGTCGATGTGATCGGCCTGGGGCGAGGTAACCCCAGTAACCCTCGATTGTTGTTGCACTTTATGGACACATAGCAGCTCTGTATAACTTTGGTCCCGTTCCTTCAGTTTCATCCGACCCGTGGACGCTTGGGTATGCATAGTTGGTTATGACTAGCATGGATACAAGGAGTAGTAGACCGGGGATCCGGACTACGCGCCGATGAATCCGGTCTGCCTGCCGTTGTTTGTTGCGGCCGGGGCTGGTAACCCTTGAGCCCTTGTGAGTCCATTGCTAGGAGCACATAACAGTGTGTATATCTCTGGGTCCGGGGTCTGACATATTGGATCTGATTCTGTGCCAGGAGGAGCCACTTCTACCCGATCGGATGATGAAGAATCGATCGGAACGACATATCCGGCGGAAGGACCCATCGTGAAGTGGGAACAGCCGGAGGAGCCGGCATGGACCCCGCGCGACCGGGTCGAGAGAGAGGACGATACCGAGTCTATCCTGGATCTGCTGGAGAACCGGTACGAGGAGAATAACGCCGGAGAAGAACAGCATGAATTTACACCGAGTATCATACGCCGAGTTGCGGTCTACACGGCTCCCGCGGCCAACCTCAACCAAGAGAACGCAACCGCAGCAGCAGTCGGGGCGGCTCAGGCATTGGCCCAGCAGCAGGGCGCGGCCAACGGAGACCCGGTTCTGGCCCGGGTTGATGGAGAGTCGGCATCAGTGACCAGCCGCGCAGCAGACGAGGAGTTGCACGCAAATACGTTCGGATTCCTGGGAAACCGGACACCAGGGGCGGGTCCTTCGAACCCGCGCCACCCGGCCTTATTCGATAATAATCTGATTCTAGACCCCACGGTTCTTGCAACGGTTATCACTCCAGAAAACGCAGCGGAACGTGTCAGGGATCTGGATGTGGCTCATCGTGCGCTGGAACAGTAGAGAAGGCAAGTAGAGGCAGAAAGGCAAGGGATGGCCACGCGGCAGCGTGAGCTGGATGCGCTAGAAACTCGGCTCCGGGAGGAAACATCTAGAGTACATCAAAGGCATCAAACTAGGTTACCAGCAACGGGCGGGGTCATTAATCCGGCTACTTTATTCGTCACACCTCAGGATCAGCCGATACCAGTGGTGAACCAGGGAACCGCGCCCCAACCGGCGACAGCAGGGACACATCCGGCAAATGAGCGGGCCGGGTTACCCCCCCCCCCCACAGACTAGAGTCACAACCGGCAATGATCTACCACCACCGCCACCGTCACGATTTCGCACACCAGCCGGTCACTACAATAATCCCATGGACAATGTGTATGCGGCGACACTCGCGTTAAATCAAATCCCGGTGGGAGAGTCGCCCCATGCAGAGAAGACCCGGCAAGCCATTGATCTGTTGCACACTGCGGTGGCACAGCAAGCCAATTATCCGGATCATAGAAGCGGGATGCACGGGACGCCATACGTCAGTCAACAACAAGGGAATATCCAGACAAGTTCAGTGCGGCGGAGGGAAGAGCAGCAGCAAATGCCGCCTCCTCCCCGCGTTCAGGCAGCATCAACAGCACAGGCTGTTGTCGACAGTTCCAGAGCTCGGAGGGCCGCGGCCGGGTCTGCAGCACATGGACTTCCCGCAGCGCCGTACCCAGCCGCACCCCCCGCTGTATCACACGTTTCTAGAGCAAGGCCGGCCTCGACCGTTCTTGCGGGACCCAAGTGTCTCTCGGACAATATCAGAGTTGAACCTTACCCGGAAAAATTCAAAGAGCCAGGGAAAGTAGTGAATTACGAGCCAACTATGGATCCAGAAACATGGCTAAGTAGTTATGAGATGGCAATGTCGATTCGCAATGCATCCGAGAATCTCCAAGCCAAGTTCATGTACTTGATGATGTCAGAAGGATCAACAAAGTTGTGGTTCACCAATTTGCCGGAAGGATCGATCAAGTCCTGGGAGGAGTTGAAGACCGCGTTTGTCAAGCACTTTCATGGGACGTGCAGAAAATTGTTCACTATTGATGATCTAGAGCGATGCGTCCAGAAGAAGGGAGAGTCGGCACGCAGTTGGGTGCGCCGGGTTATGGAGATACTTCACTCGTCCACGGACATTCAGCCCAAGGATGCACTACAAGCCATGGCAAAAACATGCAAATATATACCTTTAGTGCAAAAGTTAACTCGCATGAAATCTAGTCGGAATGCGTCGGAAGTTACAATGGGAGAATTAATGGATGCGTGCAACAAACACGCTGCGACAGATACTACAGAAGAGGAAGTTGATGACAAGAAGGTAAAAGCAAACACAAGTAATAACGGAAGAACCGGCAATGGATCAGGACCGGGTAGTAACGGAAATAGCCAGAACAAGCGCCCGTTTGAAGGAGGTTCCGAGTTTGTCGCCAACACCGAAGCCGGGTCTTCGAGGCCCAGAGCAGAAGGAAATTTTAACGGAGGTAATCACAATGGAGGAAACTATCAAGGACCACCAAGGCCGGGTAACAATTGGGACATATTCAGGATGGCATGCCCGAAGCACAGCAGGAACGGCAGGCCAGCTAACCACTCCTTGGAGCAGTGCGCCGACTTACAAAGATGGAAAAATGAGGAAGTAAACAGAGCTATGCGAGGTGCAGGACGGGGAGGAGGACCGGGTCCAGGGGGAAACCCGGGCAACGGCCCACCCCCAGCTGGTAACCCGGCGGCTGGAAATCAAGGTAATAATCAAGGGGGGGCAGGAGGTTTCCAGGCTAACCCCAAACAATTGGGTCAATATCATGTGCATACCACAGGAGGCTCTAACAAGGACAAAAAGATACTGAAGCAAGCGGTCAACTCAGTTTCGTCAGCTGTCCCGAGATACTTGAGATGGTCAGAACAGGAGGTAACATGGAGCAGAAGGGATCACCCAGAAAGAGTGGAACACCCGGGAGTCTTGGCATTAGTAGTCGCACCGCAGGTCAATGGGTATGAGCTGAAAAAGGTTTTGATGGATGGTGGAAGCAGCATCAACATACTGTATTGGGAAACCTTCCTACGCATGGGCCTCAAGGAGTCTCAGCTACAAAAAAGCTCAACAGTTTTTCATGGGATAGTGCCGGGTCATTCAGCGTGCCCCGAGGGAAAAATCTCATTGGAGGTAGCTTTTGGGGAGTCAAAGGATAACTATCGAGTTGAATGGCTCACCTTTGAGGTAGTCAAATTGCGCAGCCCTTATCACGCGTTATTCGGAAGGCCGGCTTACGCCAAATTCATGGCTAGGCCGTGTTATGTGTATCTACAGCTAAAAATCCCGGGTCCCAAGAAGACCATTACCATACATGGAAATCGAGATATAGCAGCTGAATGCAATGAAGGAGACGCAGCAATGGCCGAGCAAGCCTGTAGAAAAGAACTCAAGCACTACCGGTCTCAAGCAGACCCGGAGAACAGAACCACATCAAAAAGGCCGAGTACTGAAGGCGAAAGAGCAAAGTCCAAGGTAGCACAAGATACTAAAATGGTGGCTTTTATCGAGGATGACTCCCCCAAACAATCCGCTATAAAAGAAGAAACTGCACGGCCGCTCACAACCAGCCACGTCATGGAAGCACCTCACCCGGGTTGGCTGGTAAACCCGGTACTCATCATGAAAAAGTCCAACATGTGGAGAATGTGCATCGGTCACGCCAGCCCGGGACCGGTGCCCACGAAGAACTAAACAATGTAACGGGCAGCAGGTTTCAGACGCGCTCTTTTCCTACCCAGGGTACCTAAGGGGGCTGGAAGGTTTTTAATGAGGCGGCCTGCTGATCCAAAACTTTCTCGCATCAATAAAGAGATGATTATCAAGTCCTATCTCGTTACAGCCTGATTACAAGTAAGTAGTATCCATGTGACATCAATACTTCAGTATCATTAAGAACGTTGAGTGTATACAGGTCTCGGGGGCTGGTTGCGCAAGTAGCACAGCCACAAACCCAAAGACCCGGCCTTGATGCCTATAAGTTATAAGGGCCGATTATTCGCAAACGAGTACGGCTGCAATCTTATAACTGGACAAAGGAGTCAAATTTTCTTGACTTTTTTTTACTTAAGCTCGATGTGACTCGCACTAAAGTGGCATGATTTGTTCGCTTACGATTACAATCAGCCATGAAGCCCAATGGGACTTGTCTGACCCTGTTTTCGTATGGATGTAACAACATGGTATCCGCGCGAAAGCCGGCTTACAGTACAAGATAGTCAAAAGGGTCATCTAAACCACAAGTTTATGCAGAGTACAAGGCTAATAGCCGGAAACTCAATGACTATCAAGCATAACTTCAGTACTTACACGGAATGGCCTTAGGTTTTCGATTCGGTAAAAAACAATTTGTTCTCTGAGAAAGGCCACACCCCCATGACTCGGACTTTGGGTCATGGGGACTGGGGACTTCAAAACAAAAACAAACTACTTGGCTATCGAAGTTCGAAAGACCTTACCATCCGAGTCTTGGGGACTTAAAGAAAAGTCCACTTATCAAAGCCCCTGATACTCGGAAAACCGAGTCTTACGAAGGGAGCCGAAAAGAGAGTCGGGTATCGAGAACAAGTTCAAAGAATAGACAAGTAGCACGATTATCAAAAGGCCAGGAAAGCCACAAAGTATACCACGGACTAAAAGTACGTTACAAATTACGACATCAGTATCAGGGGTACACAGGCGCACCATCAAAAGCATGCTAGTTTGAATACAAAGCATCACGTGATCAAGATATTATGATGGCACTGCCCTATTCGGCCTCCTGAGTACGGTCTTCCGGGTCTTGGTCCTGGGCTTGCTGCTTAGCTTTCCCGGCAGCATTACCCGGACTCACCGCACCAGGGCGGACAGGTGGAGGGACAGCTGGTGTAGAGGCAGACGGCCCTGATCCTAACTCGGCCTCTCTCTTCGCAGTTGCCTCCCTCTTCCTGGCCGAGTTAGCAACCCACTTCTCCAAGATATCAAAGGGCGGGGGTGCTTCCTCCGTGACAATTTTGCCATCAGCGTCGTATGCACTCATAATCGTGTTTAAATCCAAACTATCGGCCAAAGTGGTAGCCAAGGGACGCACTGCGGATTGTATGGCCTTGAAATCCTTGGGTGTAAATTTGGAACCGTCCGCCTTGAATTCGGGAAACCCGGATATTACCTTCGCCGGGTCAAGCTTCGGAAAGAAAGCCTTGGCCAGGGTAAAGGCCCGGGTCATACCAATCCGGCATGACGAGCGTTTCCAGATTTCAATCCAGCCAGGCACAGTGGAGCAGGCTTGAATGAGATTTTCTTCACCCGGATATACTTCCATAGGCCACTTCACGGCATCCAGTATAAATTTTGTGCCGGCAAAGAAAGTCCGGAGCATAGTCTTTAGGGTTCTAGCCTTGACAATGGCATCCTCCTCTGGGGTCGCAAGGTTGGCACCTACAATGGAAACAAAAGAAAGAACGTATCAATAATCCCGAGTATCACACAAAAAAGCAAAGACATGAAGTTAATCGGCAGCAAAAACTTACTAAGCAAGATCTGATAAGTATCGGCGACCTGGTCCGATAGTTTCTTCAGTGCGGTCTGAGCGGTATTGCACTTCTTCTTGTATTTAGAAACATCCTTCTTCAAAGTTTTCATGTCGTCTTCAAGGGTTTCCCTCCGCTTTACCTCGGCAAGAAGAAGTTGTTCGGTCTTGAGTAAAATTTCATCAGACCGGGTTATCTGCGCCTGTAAGTAGCAAGGAACACAAGTATCAGTTGGATATTATGGTAAGCTGAATATCGCGTAAAGTACCAAGCATAACTTTAGCAAGTCATGCTCGGAACTTGGGGACTAGGTATGCACTATGAGATATCAAGTGTCACTACCTGGTGCTCTGCAGCCATGCGCTCCAAGATCTTGCTCTCCGAAGTCTTCATAGTGAGGAGAGTGTTCATCAATTGATCAAAAGTGTCTTTACCCGTATCAGAGGAACCGGGGCCTTGGAAATTCCGGGAAGGAGCTTTCTTCTTAGTGGGAGGCGGCACCCGGGTCATTTGTATGTCGGAATCCGATGCTCCTTCTTCTGCACCCAAGGTTGTGGCTCTGTCCTTCTTGCTTGCATGGGAGGCAATCGGATACTCGGCCTCTTGTATGTCCGGGTTTATCGGCGATGCTTGCCCTTCGTCGCTAGACGCGGCTGTAGTCTTATCATCCGGGCTTTCCTTACCCGGGCCCTCGGTTTCCATATCCTCTTGGTCACTGGTAACGACCGTGGCCCTATAGATGTTATGAGTAAGCAGCTAGTATACAATCAGGAAAGGGTGATGAAGCGTGGTAGAGCATCAGGAAAGGGATTTTTACCCGGTATTCACCGCGAAATCCGCAGGAAATCCGTCGCTAGACCCGGGAGAGGCTGGAAAGTATCAAGCAAGATTCCATAAAGGAATGGTTCAAGGAGAATGTTTCGTTCGAGAAAGGATAGGGTAAATACCAGCCCGCCGAGTCGGAGACGATGAAATACCCGGGTTAAGAGCACCATCACCCGGGTGATTTCGAGTTGACCTGCGCTTGGTCATGGACGACTCCTTCAAGCATGGCCGGTGGAACAACGTCAAGGTAGCTCATGTATATTGTTAAAGGAATACGAACTGAATGCGAGGGGGTGATATGAAACCTTGGAGGTGGCCTCTTGAGTCTTTCTCTTTGATCCGACTTTGACTGTCGGCTCCAGTTCCTCCTCGTCGCTGGCGGATTCTACTTTGCCGTCGGAGTTTTCTTCTTCGTCATCTTCTTGTTCTGGATGTCATCAAAGTTATAGTTGGAAAATGAAGGGGTTATGATGAGCTTAAGGGAACCAAGTAAAATCCGGAGAGCACCTTCGTCCGAGTTAACGGCTTCTTCCTGCTCCTCTGGACTTTCGGAGCTAGGAGAAGTGTTGGTCTTCCAAAAATCATCATCAGCCTGAAAAGTATCAGTATAAGGGTCATCAACTGTATCGAGTGGGAAGAGCAAAGGTAAAGACATCAAAATTAGGTTTTCACCTTGGGGGCTGGGTTCTCGAGTGTGAAGGGCTCTAATCCGGATATGTTCCGGATTACCTCAAGCTTTTCCGTCAGAAAGCCCTTGATAGTTTTATGAGTGTCACCAGCCGCGAAGATGTTGTCAGAGTACCGGAGTGGGTCTGTAGATTGCCCCGAATACTCGCACATCAACTTTGTGCGGATGGAATTGGGTTGGATCCGGAAGTCGACCCAAGTCTTCACCAGGTTGAGCCCGATGAGACCTTGGGCCGTGAGAGTGGTGATTTTGGATAGCAGAGGTTGAATTGCCTCCCTGTCCGAGTCAGGGGAAAAGGCACTAAATTTTTCGGAGATGTCAAGGAGGCCCTCTGAGTAACCCGGCAGTTTCTTTTGGCCGGGTGGGGAGGTGTCTTGGCAGTAAAAGTATGAGAGCTGCCAGTGCTTGACATGGGAGTTAAGGGTGAGGGGTGGCATCAGAGAATTCTTGCGGCGCTGGATAGAAACCCCGCCGCAAGCGAGAAGCGCCCCGTCACCGCTTTCGCGGCACGGTTTGCACTGAAAAAGCTCAACGAAAAGAGCCAGACTTGGCGGAGTGCACAAGTATGACTCGGAAAGGACGATGAAATGGGAAATATTTAATATAGAATTAGGCCCGATGTCAAAAACGCGAAGGCCGTAATGGCTTAGGACATCACGGAAGAAAGGGTGACCCGGCGGACGGAAGCCCCGGGTCACATGTTCCACGAAACAGATTACCTCGTCTTTCGTCGGGGTAGGCCAGGTCTCCTTGCCCAGCACCCTCCACTGGATATCCTCTTGAGGAGGAAGAACTCCCAGCTCGACCAGCTCCTCTAACTTGGCCTTGGTGACCGTAGACCGCGCCCAATTGGCGGATATGGAGTTGGTGGCCTTGGCTTTAGTCGGAGTTTTTCCCTGCTTCTTGGGAGCCATGTGGTTGACCTGCAAAGCACAAGGTAGGAGGATAAAAGGAATAAGACACGGAAGCTGTGAGCCGGCCACGTATCGGCAAGGTAATATTGAGACATGAAAGTTGGGTGTTATTCGGGTGTCAGTTTGCAGAGTGAAGTTCGAACTATCCGGGTATCAAGTATTATAGCGAAAATTATGAGGGTCTAAGCGTTGAAGGAGCTTTTGAGGACGATGGATGACTGCACAGGCACTTAGCGCGAATAAAAGGAACTAGAAAGGGGAGGACTGGCCGGGTGATTGAGGCAAAGGCGGAAATTTTGAGCGGTTCGAGCCCAGATTGGGAATTCCATCTTCAGATTTGTGGCGAAATTAATAATTGCAGGTAGTAGGAGAGTGGATTGGAGTCTATACCTTATCTATTGGGCGAGCTAGAAAGAATGCTAGCAACTTAATTCGGCATGGCCGAGAAATCATTGGCGGGTTGATTTGGATCTAATCTGAGGTGAAATCAAGAAATTGCAAGGGCAAATTAATGGGTGCAAGAGGCTTACTGGAGGAGATCTGAGTGAAGCCTTGCGGAGGCAGATGGCGCAAGCCTGGTGTCCTTTCGCGGTTCCTGACGGGCCGGATGGAGATTTGCCGGTGGATCTTGGCGGCGGCGCGGGGTGAGCTGTGGCGGAGCGCAGCCTCCGGCCAATGAGCTCCGGTGATGTGCGAGGGATTTCCGTGGTGGCGCTCAGTGAGGATGAGCGCGGAGGGAGAAAGGAAGCAGAGTGGGGGGAAATGAGCAGTTAGGGTTCGGGTTACCCCTAAGGAGCCTATTTATAGCGCGAGTGGATAAGCCCGGTTCAGCGAGCGGGAGCCGGGAGTTGCGGAGTAAACGGCTATCTATTTGAGTTTTGGCGAGATGTGCTTTAAATGTTGAGCAGGGTATCTGAACGAAAAGGAGAAAGAGATCCATCCCGTGATATCAGGTCAATTATCAAGTATAGAATCTTGACATTTTGGGGTTTAGGCCTGGAAAAGTAAGTTAGGTAATTGGGAAAGAGCCGGGTTACTATATGGCCACCATGGAGTAAGGCCTAGCTATCTATTGAGGCACCTTAACCCGGCCTCCACATACTCGTGTGTTTGATATCCTTGCAGGGAATAGCGAGCGCTTCAAGGAAGGATCCGTGAAGCCCAGGCTATTCTGGGGACTACTGATGGGGGATAATAACCCGGTGGACCAAACTCCAAGGAGTAACCCGGCCCAAAGGACGCTGCGCAGGATCCGGCCAAGGATAAAGAAACTTTTGGAAGGCCCAAGTTTGTAGGCCCAGTAACCCGGATTGTGGGTTACGGTAAAGGGAAGTTAGGGTTTGTGCGCCGTGTCCGGGTAGGATCCATGGTACGCCTTGGAGGGTAAGTCAGGGGGGGTACGGGTGCTTTATAAGCCGACCCCTAGGAGTAGTTGATAGAGATCTAAGAACCCCAGCAATATCGCCTGATACCGAGCATCTAGTGTAATCCCAGAGTTGAGTTGTTATATCAAGATCGGAGACTCGACGACTTTGATTGCCGGCTACCAGATCGAGTTGCATCATGTTTTCCTCTGAGTTAAACCCTCTCCCAAACGCCTGTGTCGTCTTGCCCCAAGATCAGTTACCCCCGGTAACGTCTGCCGTGATTATCCCACGACACTGAGCCGGTTCATATCTCGGCTCGGAGAAAAAGCAATACCCCTATACTGACTATTAAAGAAAACAAACAAGTTCGTATGGGATCTAGAGGCGGATGAGGCATTTGAAGCTCTGAAAAAGCAGTTATCTGAAGCACCGGTTTTGGCAGCGCTGGGTCCCAAAGAGCCCATGTTGTTGTATGTTGCGGCCGGGCCTTGATCAGTTAGTGCACTAGTCGTGGTTGAGCGTAAAGAGGATGGAAAGGATTACCCGGTGCAACGACTGGTTTATTACGTGAGCGAGGTCTTATCAGAAGCAAAGCAGCGGTATCCGCATTGGCAGAAGCTAGTGTTTGGGGTATTCATGGCCAGCCGGAAATTGAAGCCGTATTTTCAAGAACACCCCATTACGGTGGTAAGTTCCATACCCATGGCAGATATCATAAGAAATTCAGATGCTACAGGTAGGGTAGCCAAGTGGCCCATCGAGATGGGTGATTATCACAGCAATTATGAGCCCCGATCTGCGATCAAGTCTCAAGCGCTGGTTGATTTTGTCAATGATTGGACTCAGACAAGCGTACCCTTGTTGGTGCCAAGTTCAGAATCTTGGGTTATGCATTTCGATGGTTCCAAACAGTATGAAGGATCAGGAGCTGGTGTTGTGCTCACATCGCCAAAAGGAGATAAGTTGTGCTACGTTTTGCAAATTCATTTTGATTGCTCTAACAATGTAGCCGAGTATGAGACCTTGTTGCATGGATTGCGTGTAGCAAAGGAGATGATCATTAAGCGCATAAGGTGCTACAGAGACTCGGATCTTGTGGTACAGCAGGTCTCAGGAACGTGGGACAGGAAGGATGCAACAATGGCAGCATACCGCAGAGAGGTGGACAAAGTAGCCGGGTCTTTCTTGGGGTATCAGGTGGAGCACATTGACCGGTGTAAGAACGAGGTTGCGGATGCACTGTCGAGACTCGGCTCTCGTCGAGAGCCGGTCCCGCCTAATGTTTTCTTGGACGAATTGTGGCGGCCTTCCGTTAAAACCGAGTCAGAAGAAGAAATAGCCAACCGAGACCCAGACTCGGAATTTGTGGCCGCGGTGCGCGCTATTCCAGAGTGGACTGAGCCGTTCCTGGCGTTTCTATTACGGGGCGAGTTACCACAGCAGGAAGTCGTAGCCCGGCAAATTCAGAGACGGGCAAAAGGTTACTCTATCATTGGTGGTGAGCTTTACAAGAGAAGTGCTACAGGTGTCTTTTTACGCTGTGTAGCTCCAGAAGAAGGCCGACAAATATTGAAGGAAATTCATGAAGGTGATTGTGGGCACCATGCCTCCACAAGATCCCTTGTGGCCAAGGCGTATCGGCACGGTTTCTTTTGGCTTACGGCTTTAGCAGATGTAGAACGCTTGGTGTCAAGGTGTGCTGGATGTCATAGGTATGCTCGGCAAACCCATGTGCCGGCTATGGAGCCGCGGACGATTCCATTGACTTGGCCGTTCGCTGTTTGGGGTATGGATATGGTAGGCCCTTTCCACATGTCTCCATGCAAAAAGACTCATTTACTGGTGGCCATCGATAAGTTCACAAAGTGGGTTGAGGTCATGCCAGTTACGAACTGTGAAGCGGCCACATCTGTGAAATTCTTGAAGAAGATCATATATCGGTTTGGATACCCCCACGGCATAATCACAGACAATGGAACCAATATGTCCTTAGGAGATATGGAGAAGTTCTGTGGAAACAATGGCATTCGACTTGATGTAGCCTCGGTGGCCCATCCACAAGCCAATGGTCAGGTGGAGAGAGCAAACCAAGAGCTACTTCATGGATTGAAACCACGATTACGAGTCCCGTGTCTCCGAGCTGCTGGAGCATGGGTTGAGGAGTTACCCTCTGTGGTTTGGGGAATCAATACTACACCTAATAGGTCTACTCAAATGACCCCGTCTTTTATGGTTTATGGTGCAGAGGCGGTCCTCCCAAGTGATATTATCCATGACTCGCCACGAGTGTCGGCCTATGTTGAGGTGGAAAACAAGAAGACCCGGCAGGACGTTGTGGATATGTTAGAAGAGCATAGGGAGCAAGCATTGGAACAGTCCGCAATTTATCAGCAAGATTTACGGAGATATCATAGCCGCCGGGTCAAGACGCGTGTTTTTCAAGAAGGAGACCTGGTGCTGTGTTTGGTGCAATCCAAAGAGGGAAAACACAAGTTATCTCCCCCATGGGAGGGTCCGTTCATTATAAGCCGGAATCTGCACAACGGGTCCTTTTACTTGGTAGATGCAAGGAAAGAGTCGGACCATGTGAATGACACTGCTCATTCCACCTTCTCCATGCAAGAGCGTGAACGACCATGGAACGTGGCTTAGTTGCGTCCTTACTACACTTAGCATAGACTCGGTTTGCAAATTGTATTACACGATGCAACAAGCAGCAGGTTTCAGACGCACTCTTTTCCTATCTAGGGTACCTAAGGGGACTGGAGGGTTTTTAATGAGGCGGCCTGCTGACCTAACCTTTTCATATCAATAAAGAAATGGTTAAATCATGATAATCATTATGTTCTTTAAATTTTGTCAATTTCTCGCATATTTTTCTGTAGTTGATCATGCCTTGTATTTACTAGTGAGTTATTTCAGTTAAATATGTTCTCCAACAGTAAGGCGTATGATTTACTGGGTTTAAATTTCCGGATCTTTTCCTTTTTAGTATTCAAACTATCTGTAAGCCGGTAGAGCAGAAAGCCTACTGTTGCATAGTACATATATCTAGGTCTTGGGGGCTGATTGCTTGAATAGCACAGTTGCACACTCAGACCCGGCCACGATGCCAATCGGTTGTGAGGACTGATTACTTGCAATAAGTACAGTTACAATCTCGTAATCCGAACAATAGAGCCAATTTTTTCTTGACCTCTTTTGTTTAAGCTTGATGTGACTCGCAACAAAATGGTGTGTTTGCTAACCTATAAATCCAAGCAGTCATGATGCCCATTAGGACCTGCCTGACCCTGTTTTTACTAGAGCTATAGCAACATTGAAAATCCATGCGAAAACCGGCTTATAACCAGAAGGGTCAAAAGGGTCATCTAAACCATAAGTTTTGCAGAGCAAAGGCAACAGCCGGAAGCTCATTACATATTGCGCATAACTTCAAAATATATAAGTGTATAACAGTAAAGTTTGGGACTTAGGGACTTGAGAAACAAAATTTCTCAAGCCAAGAATCCTCATACCCAGAATCCGGGTCTTGGGGACTTGTGAGAAATTCTTCACAATCCTAAGACCAAGACTCGCCATCTTTCTCATAAAGCATATAACAAGTAAAGTTGTGCCAACATGAGTTTGTAAAGCGCATATCAAAGCGACAACCAGAAGGGTCATCGAAACCATAGAAGTTTAATGTGTTACAAACCTTAGGAATAATATCAAAAAGTGCACAGATGCACTATCAAATAACAGTGTGTAAAAGGCATATTACAATGCCTATTGGCCGAATGATTGTTTGCTGATAAAAAGGAGTACATTACTCGGCTGCTGCAGCCGAGTCATCATGAGTGGTCTTGGTGGCCGGGTCTTCGGTATTCTCCTTTGTCGCGTTCTCCGTTTCAATGTCCGGGTCACCCGCGGAGGGAGCACGAGATGGAGGAGCAACAAACGGAGTTGACGAAGTTGGGTGCAGAACCGGCCTCGGCATTTCTCTTGGCAAACTCCGCCTTGAAGCGAGATAAAATGTCGAAGGGCGCAAGAGCTTGGAGGGGCACAGGCTTATCTTCGTCATCGTATGGGCCGGTAAGCTTGTTCACGTCGAGGTTTTCTGCGATCAGGCTGGCCGAGTGTCAAATCTGGGTGTTGATGGCCTTAAGGTATTTTCCCGAGAATTTGGTACCATCGGTCTTAAACTCGGGAAACCCGTTTACAAGCATTGCTGGCTCAATCTTGGGGTAGTAGGCCTTAGCCAGTGCAAGGCCGCGTATCACTCCAACCCGGCATGCTGAGCGCTTCCAGGCATCAATCCAGGAAGGGACTGTCGAGTATGCCTCAAGCATGTGTGTTACACCGGTGTAGTCACCGGTTGACTTCACAACTTCGAGTGTCCATTTTGTCCCTGCCAAAAATTGTCTGATGACAGTCTTGAGTATTCTAAGCTTTTTGAGGTCGTCGTGTTCGCCAGCAACTTCACCCGGACCTACAGTACAAAAAAGGAAGTAAGATAGTAAGATCCGGGTTAAAAAAAACCTTGTAAAATAGGGAAATCCGAGTAACACAAAGCGACAGTCGGAAACTTAGATGTGCCTTACCTATGATGGAGTCATATGTCTCGGCTATGAAAGTCGAGAGTTTCTTGACAAGATCCTCAGCGGTCCGGAGTTTTTTCCTTTGCTTGTTGTGCTTTTTGGAGAGATCCTTGAGGCTGGCCTCCAGTTCTTCGCGGAGCTTTACTTCAGCTTGCAGGATTTCATTGGTTTTTTCCAGTATTTCATCAGTCCGGGTAACATAAGCCTGAAAAGGGCAAAGAAATATCAGTCGGCAATGAGCTTAAAAGGGATATATTTGCAAGTACCGAGTGACTGTGGACAGTTTACTCGGAACTTGGGGACTAGGGTATTCTGAAGTTGTATAAGAAAGCCTATATATTTGCAAGTACCGAGTGACTGTGGACAGTTCACTCGGAACTTGGGGACTAGGATGAGCATATAAATAGCATCGGTTAAACTAACCTGGTGCTCAGCCGCCAGAGACTCGACAATCTCCTCTTCAGTTGTCTTCAGGGTGCGATATTCCTTCAGTAGCTTTTCAAACTCATGGCCACTGAGAGTCGGCCTGGAAGAACTAGCGTCCCGGTCAGTCGGTGGCGTTGTTGCCTTCTTTTCTTCCGCTTCAAATCTGGCAGCGGCGGTCTTTGGAGCAGCAACACCCTTTTTGGTCCCAAGGTATTCAACCTCGGGATCAATCGGTTGGGGGGCGGGAGAAGGAGACTTGGCCGCCGGGTCTACCTCATCAACCGGCTCTTCAGTGGGCGGGGGATTGGCGCCACTTTTCGGGTCATCTGTCTTCTGGTCTTCGACGGGGGTCTCAACCGGATCGCTGAGTGTGACCTTAGCTCTGAAGTAAGAACAAAGTGTTTAGTGGTTGATAAAAGTGAAACGTGCAAAGTATAGGGATATAGTCAAGCAAGTTATGAAAATTACCCTGTATTCACGATGAAATCACTGGGGAGATCGTTGCTAGACCCGGAAGACACTGATAGAGAATTGGAAAGTGAGACTCGGAGTTTTCCGGCTAAAGGAGGGCTCGGAGATGGATACTTTTGAGGAGCGCAATCAGGATAAGTTGAAGGAGTACCGGCTCGGCGAGCGGGCGATTGAAGGGGAAGCCCGGGATTGAGGCCCTCGTCACCCGGTGAAAACCGGGTTGCCCGTCGCTTGGGTGGAGGAGACGCGGTTTTCTGTGATAATACGACAGTTAGGTATTTGTTAAGTTTGCACGTATCAGCACATGAGTACGGATCTGAGGTTATGGAAGAGTAGGGTACCTTGAACGTGACTCCCTTGGCCTTCCTCTTTTTGCCTAACTCGACTTCAGGCTCCGCATCGCTCTCTTCAAACTGAGAGCCGACCTTTTCAGTCGGTGCTGGTGATTGTGGCGTAATGTCTGGAATGGAGGTGGGGAGGAATCTTGGTCTAGTTAGTTGACAAAATTTATGTTTAGTAACTCGGAATCACCTTCATCATCGTCACTCGGCTCTTCGTCCTCCGAGTTTTCTGAAGGAGGAGGGGTTACAATCTTCCACCAATCATCAATTTCCTGAGCAAGAATAACAAAGACGAAGGTTAGTATATGTATGTTTGAAAAATCAATGGGTATAAAGAAGGTCAGTCGGTTCTTACCGGTGGAGCCGGGTTTGAGCGGGAGAAGCGAGAGAGCCTGGAAATGCTCCTGATGACCTCCACCTTCTCAGCCAGAAAGTTTTTCATGGCCTTGTTGACATCAGCCGTCGGGTATGACTTCTCCGAGTATCGGAGAGAGTCGGTCAAGTGGTCCGAGTATTCGCGGAGAAGTTTTTTGTGAATGCTATTGGGCTGGATCCTACAGCTGATCTAGGTCTTGATCAAATTCAACCCACAAAGACCGTGGGCTGCTAGGACAGCTAGTTTATGAAGGAGGGGTTGGATGGCCTGCCTATCGGCCTCCGGAGCGAAGGCACTCAGATTGTCGCTAAGAGAGAGGGTTTCAACAGAGAAACCCGGCAGAGGCTTCTCGCCGGGTGTGGAACTATCTTTGCAGTAAAGGAAGGTTTTTTGCCAATGCTTCACGTGGGAGTGAAGATTGAGAGTTGGCATCAGAGATTTCTTGCGTCTTTGGATGGCCACACCTCCACAGACAAGGAGGGGACCATCCGTAGTTTCGCGGCAAGGTTTCAATTGAAAAAGTTCGAGGAATAGAGAAAGATTGGGGGAAATGCAAAGATAAGATACACAAAGAACGATGAAATGGCAAATGTTAAGAATCGAGTTCGGGCCTATGTCAAAGACCTTGAGCTTGTAGTGATGAAGAACTTCACGAAAGAAAGGGTGACCCCGGGGGCGGAAACCCCTAGTCACGTGTTCGAGGAAAACTACAACTTCACCTGCTCTAGGTGAAGGTCGACTCTCCTCCTCGGGGGCCCTCCATGAGATCTCCGACTGAGGAGGAAGGACTCCAGACTCGGCCAGTTCCTCCAGCTTGGTCTGCGTGACAGTCGACTTTGCCCAGTTGGCAGTAACGGTTTGACTCGGCTTTTGCTTCAGAGCCGTGGCCTTGGCCTTGGACTTAGGAGCGGCCTTGGGAGCCATTGGAAAAGATCTACCAAAAACTGAAAAAGAAAAACAAAATGAGGAAAAAGACGAAGGCAATGAACACGAAGAACGCAAGCTCAAGATCTAGAAATGGAAATTTAGATCTAGGAGTGTGTACCAGGAATCGACGGCGGAGACGAGGTTCGTTGAACGCGGCGCGGAGGCGCGGACCGGCGGGACGACTCAGGTGAGCGGCGGCGACATTCGTGAAGCTTGGTGGCGGAGCTCCGGGTTGCGGTCTTGAGCTCCAATGGCGCGGCTCGAGCTTGAAGATGAAGCGGAAGGAGATGGCGTTTTGTGATTAGGGTTTTCACCGGGCCCTGTATTTATAGGCGCGGTGGAAACCCTAGAATGCCAATGGTAAAATGGAGCAAAGCACGTGATATGATACTCAGCCCGTTGATTACGGAAACAAGATCTTGGGAGTTATTTTCATGCAGCCGAGTTACAAATGGCCGCCAAAAGAGCCGGACTCGAAATTGTACTCGGGCTAGCTTATGAGGAATATGAAAGCCGTGTTATGAAATGGTCTCTATGAAGAGTTGATCTAAGAGATGATATTCGGCTTAGTATGATAATGGGGTTACTATATGGACCGCCGAAAGAGCCGGCCTGGCTATAAGTTAAAGCAATCTAACCTATAGCATTATTATATGTAAATGTTTATTGTTTTGCAGGGAAGAGCATGCGCTTCATGGTTGGCGGTTTGTATTATGCTTAAAGTTTGGAGCTACAAGAAAAGCGCGCCAACCAAGATGCCCACGCTATTCTAGGGACTACTGTTGGGGGGATGATAACCAGCAGGCCCATGAAGGGGAACAAAGATCCGGCTGGAAGGGGTTTACGCGAGACCTTGTAATATGATGCTGGGCCGAGTGTCACCGATGGGCCATCAGTTGTATTGGTAACCCGGCTCAAGAAAAGGGAGGTTCTAGAAGACCCGAAAGATGGTGCGAACCATGGAGTCCAAGACTTGGGGGTCACGGAGAGTGATTTAGGGTTACGAGTAGACCCCGAGTAGGATTCTAGATGTATCTTGTAAGGAAAGCCAGGAAACCGGGTGTTATATAAACCGGTCCATATGGCATAGACAGGAGATTTGGAGAGAGAACCCTAGATTCGAGTTATTCGAGATATACGAGAGAAAGTACTTGTAACCCTAGATTTGGAGTCTCGGCGACATTGCAGTCCGAGCCTCTAGATCGATAGTCAATAAGATCCTAGCTGGAAGTAAGCTATTATCTCCAATGGAGAGGCTGAACCAGGATAAATCTTGTGTCCGATCTGAGCTAAACCCTCTCCCAAACACCAGAGTCGATTTACCCCAACCTAAGTTACCTCCGGTAACGTCTGCCGTGACTTTCCGACGACACAGCTTCAGAACGCCCCTGATCTAGGGTTGACGACAACGGCGACTGCGGAACTTTTTAGGGATATTTGATCAGGTGCTTAGGGTTTTTCATCGGAGGGGAATATATAGGCGAAAGGGCAAAGGCAGTCGAGCCCCGTGGCGCGGCCAAGGGGGGCGTGCCAACCCATGGTGTGGGACCCCTGGTGCCCGTCTCTGACTCCTCTTCGGTCTTCTGGATGCTTCCGAGGAAAATAGGAACTTCGGGATTCGTGGGGTCCAACTCCGAGAATATTTCGAGAACAACTTTTCTGAAATCAAAAACAGCAGAAAACAGGGAACTGGCACTTGGCATCTTGTTAATAGGTTAGTCCTGGAAAACGTGTAAAAATGCTATGAAGAAGGGAGAAAACATGTAGCAATTGGCATAATATCAACATGGAACATCAGAAATTATAGATACGTTGGTGATACGTCTCCAACGTATCTATAATTTTTGTGGCTAGAACTTTTTCATATCATGCTAGATGTTATTTTAGTTCAAAATCCTAGTAGTTATTGAGTAGCATGATTAGCCTCAAATATCTGAGAGTGTTTAATGTGCCATCGAAAGAATCATGAGTTGTTCTTGTCATATTGAAGCATAAATTTGTGGTATTCTCCTTTGAATGTTTTATTTGGTTGACTTGGCGCATGCTCACACCATGTTTATGACTATAAACCAGTCACTAATAGCTTATTTGATCATTTAGTTTTTGAACTTGTGGTACCACTTATGCTTTTATTAATGATGTTTATGTCGCTATGCATGATTATGACTCTTATCCTCTCTTGATTTGTCGCTCACAGTCTTTTCCTAGCCTCCACCTGTACTGAATATGGAATTATACTCGTGCATCCAACTCCCTAAAACCAAAGTTTTCCCATTGTGTCCGCCATACCTACCTACATGTGGTATTTAACTGCCACTCTAAAGTAAATTGCTCATGTGCTACCTTTAAAACTTTCAAAATTACTCATGTTCTGTGTTCTTGTTTTTGCTCATGAGGACGTAAATAGAGAATATTTATCTCACTTGTTGATTGGATTTCACACCCTGGACTAGTGGCTTCATCCTCTTATTTAACTGATAGAAGAGCTGGCAGCGGGGTGCCCAGCCCCAAATTAATACACACAAAATCTCTTCACTATTTTTGCCCCTGATTTACCAGTCAAACCATAATTGTGTAAACAAAAGAGAAAGAGGGATGACCTTCTACACCAGTTGCGTCCTTCATATGGGAGCCGCTCTTGTGAAATCTTGTTGGCTTGTGACGTACTGTATTTTCTTTTTACCATTCGTTGACATAAGAATACACCTCTCTTAAAATATAGACACTCCTCCACGACATGTGATTTTTGGCAGGCACCCGAGGATTCGGTTAGCCATGGTTTGTGTAAGATGGATGGGAAGAGTGTCAAGTTTTTAATACCTCTGTTTAATAAAAATAAAAGCTCTAGCACATGAGTTGATCTCTGCTTCCCTCTGCGAAGGGCCTTTCTTTTACTTTTATGTTGAGTCTCCATCTTCTAACTTTATGCACAGTTGAGAGAGCATATTTGTTATTCTGAGTTTTATGTGCATTTGTCCCAGAAACATTATTAATTGATTCATGATGTGTTATTGCTTGTTCTCTAACTATTTGTTCTAGTCCTCCTCATGAAACTTTGAAGGTGTCCTGGCATTTATGTTTTGCTCCAGTCTTAAGGACTTGCGAAATATCACTTTGCCATGTTTTCTCTATACTTGAAACAAACGTATATCTTTCTTTGCATTGTTATTCATGATATTTTATTTGAGTTACTTCTCATGCTGCAAAGTGACTGCTATGCTTTATTATTAAAGCTCTATTTATCATGTTTGTGTTTAAGTTTTATGATCTCATCTTACATACGCTTTACATTATGATGATCAAGTTTATGTTGGTAGAATGTCACCTCAGAAATTCTTTGTTTTTATCGTTTACCTACTCGAGGAAGAGTAGGAACTAAGCTTGGGGATGCTTGATACGTCTCCAACATATCTATAATTTCTGATGTTCCATGTATATATTATGCCAATTGCTACATGTTTTCTCCCTTCTTTATAGCTTTTTTACACGTTTTCCGCGACTAACCTATTAACAAGATGCCAAGTGCCAGTTCTATGTTTTCTGCTGTTTTCAATTCCAGAAAAGTTGTTCTGGAAATATTCTCGGAATTGGACCCCACGAACTCCGAAGTTCCTATTTTCCCCGGAAGCATCCAGAAGTCCCAAGATGAGTCGAAGACGGGCACCAGGGTGGGCTCACCATAGCCAGGCGCGGCCCTACCCTAGACCGTGCCTAGGGGTATTCAGGGCCCCCTGGTCGCCCACCGACGTCGCCCTTTTGCCTATTTAAAGCCTTCCTCCCAAAAACCCTAGGAGAATCGGCCTTTTCCACCAAAAACATCCGTAGCTCCGCCGCCGCCGCCACCGACATGTTTCGGGGGACAGATCTCTGTTCTGGCACCCTGCCGGGACGTGTGATGACTCCCAAGTGCAGGAGATCAATTGTAGTACCTTTCGATAAGTATTTGAGTGTCGAACCCACGAGGAGCTGAAGGTAAGCTATCTATTCTCTAAAGCCCTATAACCCTCTTATATGGCTGTTTATGCAAAGCAATAAGTTTGACTAAAAGGAACTAACTAATTAAAAGCAAGTGACGTGGAGTGTGGTTTGTCTAGTAACTAGTGAAGCAAGTTTAAAATGCAAGTTTCTAAGCAAGTTTCACAAGTAGCAAGCAGCAAATATCTCAAGTATCTCAAGGGAGCAAGTGTTCTAGCAATAGGTGTTTCGTTCGTGTGGTTGTCACAATTAGTGAAGCACATGTTTTAGTCTTAGTTGTTTCTTCTAGGAAGGAGCCATGAATAGGTATAGTCAAGTAAATGATCTACAACCCCTTATGATGGATCATGTGGCCAAGTAAATGACTGCACAAGATTGATTAAGACGTAAAGTCCCACCATAGCCTTACATTCTAAGGTCCCCTATATATATCCCCCAATAATTTAACTTTGTGGCTCGGTCTCAGGTTACTGTCACTCCCAAGTCACCACCACTCCATTATGCTACCGGTGATCACCTTACATGCATTCCCCAACATATGCGTGCACTCATATATTGTACATAAAGACAATCATAGAAGATAACAAACTTGTATGCAACCAATCAACGAACTATTTCACCATTGCCAAGAACAATTCACTACTCAAACATAGATGGGGAGACACAATACATCAAGGGAATATAGTATTGGATCATACATCATGTTTGCCAAGAGATTACAGTGGAGAGATGGAGCTGATCTTGCTGTAGATGTTGATGATGAACACGCCGGAGGGGGGTGGAGCCCTCCGGGGGTGATCCCGGTGGCGTTTCCCCCCTCCGATCTTCTCCGGCGGCAGCCTTCTGTCTCTCTGTTTCGTGGTTTTGTCTCTCGGCGCCGCCTCCTCCTCGAAAAGGCCAGGGGACCCTTTATATAGTCGTTTTTTAGGTCACGAGACACTCGGGAGAAGAAAGATCGACGGCATCGGAGCCACGGGGGCAAAAAGAGGGCCTCTCACGCGGCCAAGGAATCTGGCCGCGTGGAGGGTCCTCTTTGCCACCTGGTTGGCCTTTTGGCCCTCTACTTTTGCCCATGGTCTTCGTCTCGAAAATTCTGAACCGTGCTCTTTGGCCTTGCCCTTTTTGGAGTCCCGAAGCTCCCGGAAAGTCTGAAACACTAAAAAGTACGTTTTCTGGAAAAACAGGGTTAGAACCAAAAGAAGGGGGATTGTTTAGAAAATCCCCCAAATCATTATAAAACATGAATATAAGTTGCTAATATGTAGGAAAAACAAGTAATAACATGCAAAGTTCATGTATGCATTTTACATGCATCAACGTGGAAGTGCCCCCGGAAGCCATCTCCATCGACTCCACCACCATCTCCATCGCCGTTGTTGTCTCCTATGATGAGGAGGGAGTAGTTCTCCTCCGAGGCTGAGGGCTCTACCGGTAGCTATGCGGTTCATCTCTCTCTCCCATGGTGTGATCTATATGTGATCGTGAGCTTTGTAATCTAGTTGAATAAGTAGATGTTACTCTTCATCTTGTGCTACTCAAGTGTTTTATTAATATGAACTTTGGAGTCAACTTGTCCCGCGGTGTGAAGGTGACAGTGTGCACATCGTGTGTGTCTCCTCTATGAATTGTGGCGTTTGTCTAGTACCTTCTAGGGCGCTCATAGTGACAGCGTGGGGTTAACTAGACATGCTAATGCTTACTTTAAGGAATGCTTTTTGCAGCCCTACGCGATGATTAGTGTTCGTTATCCAACCGAGAGGGTTAAGAGTAGCATAGTGAAGAGAAGATATTTAGTTATTCAATTATGTGATCATTGTTGAGAATATCCACTAGTGAAAGTAGGATCCCTAGGCCTTGTTTCCAAGCATTGAAACAGCGTTTTCCGCCTATTCTGCTACACGTTTGCTTGTTGCCATATTTATTTCAGATTTCTATTATTACTTATAACCATCCATATTACTCGAATTTCACTATCTCTTCGCCGAACTAGTGCACCTATATACCTGACAAGTATATTGGGTGTGTTGGGGACAAAATAGACTTATTGTATCTTAATTGCAGGGTTGATTGAGAGGGATATCTTTGACCTCTACCTCCCTGAGTTCGATAAACCTTGGGTGATCCACTTAAGGGAAACTTGCTGTTGTTCTACAAACCTCTGCACTTGGAGGCCCAACACTGTCGACAAGAATAGAAGCGTGCGTAGACATCAATCATCAAGATTGTCGTCATCATCATCATCACCACTAGCACCATCACCCTCCTTGTCCACCGTCATCCCGTTGTAACAATTAGGGGCCTCTATTGTTGTTTTACATTAGATCTCTCTTCCGGTGTGGATTACTGATGCTATCACCATGGGACCCAGATGGTTCCACGCAAACACCACAATTTCGCAGGGTTAGCCAACACAAAATATAAATATAATGCTGTGATCAAAGTGTTTAGGGAGATCTGAATAACAAAACCACTCGAGTAGCATAACAGATCAAGAGTAGATCTACATATTCAACTAGATTAAAAAGCTCATGATCACATAAAGATCACACCATGGGAGAGAGAGATGAAAAAGAATTTTGTAGAAAAACAAGTCAACGAAGCACAAAGTGACTAGCATAGGGAGACAAAATAAGTGCAACTTCAAAAATTTCAACATAAAGAGGGGAAACTAGATATTGTTGAGATGCATAAAATTATGTTTCCCTCTCTCATAATAACTTTTAGTAGCATCATTAATAAAATTAGCAATATAACTATCACAAGAAACATTCTTATCATGAGCCACACGCATAAAAGAATTAATACTCTCCACATAAGCATAGTCATTCTTATTAATAGTAGCGGAAGAAAATTCAACACAATAGCTATCATTATTATTCTAATCACCATAATCATCAAATATAGGAGGCATATTATAATCATAACTAATTTTCTCCTCAATAGTAGGTGGACTGAAAAATAACATATTCATCATTGTAATCATCGTATATAGAAGGCATATCATGATCACAATAAAATTTATCGTTCATAGTAGGTGGAACTAGAATACCACAATCATTATAATCATCATATATTGGAGGCAAAGTATCATCAAAGTAAATTTGTTCCTCCATGCTTAGGGGACTAAAAATATCATATTCATCAAGACTAGCTTCCCCAAGCTTAGACTTTTCAATAGCATTAGCAATAATGGTGTTCAAAGAATTCATACTAATAACATTGCTATCACTATTATGCAAACAAACTTCCATAGGTTTTTAAATTTTCTCTTGAAACACTTCATGTCCTAACTCAAGATAAAGATTATAAAACTCTCTCGTATTTTTGTTTTCCATTAAGACTACTAGTAAAAAATAAAAACAAGAAGTGAGTAAAAATAAGCCTAACTAGTGAAAACAAGAAACAAAAAGATAAAATTGCAGAATCTAAAGGAAATAACTCCGAGCACTCACACCCGAGGATGTGAGTACCTATTACCTTACCTCCCCGGCAACGGCGCCAGAAAAGAGCTTGATGTCTACGCACACTTCTATCCTTGTAGACAGTGTTGGGCCTCCAAGTGCAGAGCTTTGTAGAACAACAACAAGTTTCCCTTAAGTGGATCACCCAAGGTTTATCGAACTCAGGGAGGTAGAGGTCAAAGATATCCCTCTCAAGCAACCCTACAATCAAGATACAAGAAGTTTCTTGTGTCCCCAACACACCCAATATACTTGTCAGGTATATAGGTGCACTAGTTCGGCGAAGAGATAGTGAAATGCGAATAATATGGATGGTTATAAGTAATAATAGCAATCTAAAATAAATATGGCAACAAGCAAACATGTAGCATAACAGGCGGAAAACGGTGTTTCAATGCTTGGAAACAAGGCCTAGGGATCCTACTTTCACTAGTGGACACTCTCAACAATGATCACATAATTGAATAACTAAATATCTTCTCTTCACTATGCTACTCTTAACCCTCTCCGGTTGGATAACAACACCATGAGTTTGTAAAGTCATCATGGGTAGACACACCATGAGTTTGAAAAGGTAGCACAAAGGGGTAGACACACCATGTGCACTAGGAAAAAGGTTTCTACCATGTTTTAATTCATTCAGAAAAGATGAGGAGATCCTTCAGCACCAACTCTGTCTAGTTTTCTCAAATTTCCCATAGAAGGGGACACGGCTAAGATCTTCGTTTTTAACTCTACATAGGTTGTGCACGTTCACCTTGAGACTCATCCTCCCCGAGAGAAGAATGAGACAAGATCTTTGGAAAGAGGGATTTAACCATAACAACATGACTCGCCGCTCCTAAAATTCTACAACCCAATGTCCTACAACATGATGAACCCCCACAACTTACTCAATCTTGACAAAGCCCATATTACCTCAAGGCTGCACTGTAAGCTAATTATACATTGAAGACCTACAGATCTTTTTATTCCTGGGTGGCAATCCACAAGTGTACTCTCAGGTGACAACGACCACATACCATGGCCTTGGGTGTAACCCAGGTGAGAACCACCATGGACATGGCCCTGAGTAGCCAATCAACATAAACGAGGCAATTACCAATCCAGCCAGGTGTTTCATTGGGTTGTTAATTTTCGATTTTCAAAACACCACAACCCAGCAAGTAACTGCAACAGTTGTGATAGTGTTCTAGTATAGCTAAACTAGTACCTAGAAGGGTTTCCGGATGGCTACACACTACTGGGTATTCTGAGCATAGCATATACTTAGAAAATATAAAATAATCACCTATGATGCATACTACTGAAAACACAAATGAAATTGGCAAAACAAAAGTGGGACATGAGTATCACTTGCCTTGTGGAAGTTGGTATAGAGGCACTCTCTTTACAAATAGAATGTTGCTCTCTGTACAATCTTAAAAATACAAATAAATAACAATAAACAAGCAATTAACCAACAAACAAACAAATACAACACAATATACAATACAAAAGCATAACAAGTTATTCAACTTGATTGGTGTTAACATGGGCAAGGTTTTGACACATAATTCAATATGCAAAATGAATTAAGTGTTTGGTCATGGGGTTTTCCATTGGTGGTTAAGGGTTGTCAAGGAATATCACTACACTCAATATACAAAAGAAGTGGATGTGATATGGTTTAGGGTTTAACACTTAATTCAACGTACAAAAGGAATTAAGATGTTTTAGGTCTTACTTTCCATATTGAAAAAACAAACTTGTTCCAAGGGTCCTAGGGTTGGTATTTTATCACAAGGATGACACAAGGTTTTGGTCTAAGGGTTTTAGAAAACAAATACATGATCAACATGATTCTTTTCATGGTTTTGGGTACCAGGGTTTAAGTAATTCAATATATGACTAGTTAATTTACAAAAGGTCTTGGCTATGGGTTTATTTTTCTAAAATTCACTTCCACATGTGGTTAACATAAAATGGGTGTTGGTTTTGATCAAAATTATCATACTACAATTTTCCTAAAGAGGGTTTCATCAAACCACACTTAAATTATAATGGCTAACTAGTATGGGTGGTTTATATGGCAAAGATTACATGCAATGGGTTCCCCAGTCACAAATAGTTTGGATACTAGTTTATCTGGTCTAAGGTTGCTAAATGGAACAAATTTCCAGAAGAAAACTAATTAAAATTATTTATAGAATTAAAACTAGGTGTAAAATACTCAAATGGTTATTTAAATTATAAATACCATTTTAATTGGTTAAATTATTATTTTGGGAGATAGTTTATGAGAGTACACATCCTAAGGATTCCAAAAATATTTTATTTGCAATTTTTGGGTTTGTAGAATTTGAATAATGCTAGAATTCATCAAACATGCATATTTAAATTTGAACCAATTTAAGTTTGTCAAATTTGAATTTGGACAGTTCCAAAAGTTTCTACATGTTGTTCTGATTTTAAAAAGTTCAATTTTATCAAATTTGGCCTTATGGTTTGAGAGTTATGATGATTTAAAGTTTCAGGGGCTATTCTGCAAAAGTGCCAAATTAATTCTATTCGGAATGGAATATGATAAAGTCCAGACCACGTGGAAGCTCCTGATTGTCTCGCTGGGGCAGTCTGACATGGCGCTTTGTGGTTGGCTGATACCGATTCGAATCAAGCTTCTAATCTCAACCGCACGATGGAGATCGAACGACTGGAAACCTAGGGTTTACCTTGGCGGCACACTGCTCCCCGGAAATGGCCGATGCGGCGGGGCGGGGTGTCGGTGGTGCACGAAGATGACGCTCCCGAGGTCTCCTTACTCAACAGAGGGCACCACGGGGTGCGGCATCCCACGGTGAGCTCAATGGGGCGAGCCGAGTTCTCAGTGGCTGCCTCTGTCGATGAGGACGGGCGGACGGAGGCGGCGATGACTCGGCGAGATGCGTAAGCTCTCGTGCATGAACACCACACAGAAAATTCGTGCAAGGGCACGATAAGACGCGCAGAGGAGATAGAAAGAGGATGGAGGCATTCCCGTGCTCGCGGATGTACTCACCTGGACGGAAATGGAGGAGCACGGCGGCGGAACGGAGGATCTTCGGCGACGGATTTCTCGGGCCTCGGGGCACCATTCTTTTCAGAGAAGGAGGGGAAAGAGAGAGGACGTCAAGGGGCACATATAGAGGGGGTTTTCGGAGGCGAGGAGGGCGGGGGCGACGAGATCGTGCGAGGGCTCGGGCGCGGATTTCTCGCGAGGTGGAAGATGGCTCTATCACGGGTGACGTGAGCGGTGGGTCCACCAGTCAGCCAGAGTAGTGAGAGAGAGGGGGCGCTCGGGCTGGGCTCCTATTCTCCGCGCGCGGGTGGTAGGTAAGGATATGATGGGATTGGTTGGGGCTGCTGCTGGCCTGCTGCGATTCCTTTTTTGTTCTTATTTATTTTTCTTTTCCTGATTTCTTAAATATGACATGGATTTTATTTTATAAGTCCAAATGAACTCAATTTTTTTCTATGGTTCTATAAAAATAAAACTTGTCATATAAAAACTATCTTGTGTCATTTCTAACATATTTAAAATTTGATTTTTCAAAAGGGATTTGAAATTTACGGGGTACTTTATGTCTATTAAAAATAGAGTTGAATAGAACTCTTTTAGGCTTAATTAAACTTGTGTAAAATATTACATGTTATAATATTAAACATATCAGCATTGTTTTCTTACTAAATATTTTTGAATATGTTTATAATCCTTAAAGTCATTTTTAGAAAACATACTTTACTTTTGGTCTCTTAAAATATTTTTGAGGTATAGAATATTATCAAGAGTGATAATTCCAAGAAAAAATTTGAAAACAAAAATGAGACCATTTTATAGTTTTAAAATATTTGGAAAAATATTTATTTTAGAAACAGTTTTGGGGTTTAGTGAAATACAAGCCTAAATTGTATTAGCAATCTCCATTAATTTGGAAATATATTACTTTTGTGTTGTATTTTCTTTGTTTTTGGTGACTTGCATTAGTGGAAAACAGAAGTTTTAATTTTTTGTGATTTTTGAGTTTCTCCAAAAACCAGGGATGATACAGACTACCACCCTTAAAACAAATCTCATCCCGAGATTTGGGAAGGCTAGAAAGAAAGATTGGTTTGGGTAAATGGGTTCCAAAACAGCTAGGTGGGCTACCACTCTTAAAAGAGACTGTTGTGGGTATTCTAAAAACTCTTGTATAACTTATCTCTGGGTTTACTATATCTTCTGCTGGAGTCATACTTCATCATCCATATTATTCTTGTATACCATGTATCCATTACGGGTAGGTATTTGGGGTCTTAGTCCAGGTATACAATCTTTAGGGTTCCACCTGTTATTATTCACCCCCTATAGAGTGTCTCTATTCTCATGGCTTGAAGTGTATCTTTACTCTAGATGGTTTGAGTAGAACTTTCCCTTGCGGTAGAGTTTGTAGACCATCTGATTTCTGTTGAACTACCTTTCACACTGAGGGGTCACTCTTTGGGTCAAACAGAAGCCCTTGGTCAGTTTAACCTTTTCTTCAGTTTCTTGGATGATGTCAGGACAAAAGTAATTTATTTCTCCTAGACCACTACACAGCAAGGTGTGGTGCATTTTCTTCTCATAGAGAGCTTTAAATGATCCCATCTCAATTCTAGCTTGATAACTGTTGTTGTAGGAAAAATTCTGCACATGGTAATTTGTCATCCCAACTAGATCCATAGTCTAAGTTACATGCTCTCAACATATCCTCTAGAATCTGATACACTCTCTCAGTTTGACCATTTGTTTGAGAATGAAACACTATGCTGAACTCCAGTCTCTAAGGACTCATGTAGTTTCTTCCAAAAGTCTGAAGTAAACTGGGTACCCCTATCAGACACAATACTCTTGGGAAGACCATGAAGACAGACAATCTTCTTCATGTATATATCAGCCAACTTTGCACTGGTGTAAGTGGTTATTTTTTTACTGGCACAAAGTGTGCTATCTTTGTCAGACGATCAACCACTTCCCAAATAGAATCTTACCCTGATTTGGTTGGAGATAATCCAGTGATAAGGTCCATACCAAATTTGTTCCTATTTCCTTGGTGATCTTTCATCATGTTTTTGTATCTCTTTAATGCAAACACCATGTTATTTCTAATGAAACTCTCATGGTAGGCAATGTATTCAATTGTGATTCCTCCAAGATTGGCTTTGTCCTCACCGAAGTTTAGTACGTTTCAGCAACACTTGCCTAACATAGGGATATTATTGCAGCCAACCCTTATATGGTTTAGGTTTAATATCGTCGTCACTCGACTAAGGTTCAAGGCAAAAAATAGTTCCTTCAACCCAACATAGTAAGAGTGAATAACATTGGTAGGAATGGTGACCAGTCCATCCTGCACCAAATCATTTTCCACATGTAGATTGATAAACTACGTGATCTAACACTCAGTCATCCTCACTTGTCTAACAGATAGTTTACCACCTGTAAGACAAACCTGAGCTAAACTATCATTTCCCCAACTATTGGGGCTGCACAAACTCTTGCACTTCCAGTTGAATAGTTTCCACTTCTTCATATGTTCTTCTGGTGTAGCAAGCTATCTGAAAACTTAACTCATGTGAATTAGACTCCACATGTCCAGTATCACTGGTTGATGGACTTGCATCTCCTTAGGATAGAGGTGGCTTGATCATGGATGTGATTGTTCCTTCACATAGAAGAGCATAATTCCGAGATCTTTGGTATTCCTCAATTTGGATGGTTGCCTCAAAAGGTTCTCTTGGATCCCAAGGCAGTAGTTGGACTCCAATTTAGAAACTATCTATGGTTGGTACAGGGTCATGGTGTTGGGTTTGGTTTGGTTTAGCATGGATGAGTAGAGATTTAGAAAGAGACTAAAGAAGGTTCCTACCCAAACACAGCAGAGCAAGGCAATTAATCAGGCAAACAACATCTAACAACACACAACAAGTATCCATCACTCCAATCATCAAGGTTTAACAAACAACCTAGTATTGTCATAACACACACAATTATATTATCAATACACTAACATGTTAACGTTGTTCTAACCAATTAGCTAGATTGGTGGTCTTATCTATATCTTCTCGAGTTTCTTCAAATCCTCCTCTCAATAAGTTGGAACCAAATGGTCATGACTATTCCTTTCACTCCAAGATTTTTCACCAACCATGTCTTGATGGAAAACAAGAGGTAGGTCATCTATAACAAGATAAGAAAATTTTGAAGGTGAATGATAGATGAGAGGATATGAGAAAGGTTAAGATGTGATGTCCTGTTTCTATAGGTTTGAAGAGAGTAGATTTTCAATCCTAGTTTTTTCCTAGTTCTAATCCAAACTTAGGGTCTCGATCCTACAGGCAACACTATTCTCTGATACCATTTTGTAGCGCCCTACCTTTTAATAAAGATAGAACACCGACGCAACCTTCTATTCCCGGGATCACTGATAGCATACACATGAAAAAAATATTATTCCTTGCAATAGCATCATTCTACAACGTTGATCCGATGGATATGAAATAAAATAGTCTTACAATTGTCATAGTCATCATGGACTAGCCCTAATAACAGAGTTTCCAAGTAAACACAACGGAAATAAATCATCAATGAGCCTTCTTCATCTTCATGCGCCACATGCAGAACATGTTGACGATAGACTCGAGATCCTAAACGAAATCCTCACTCGTGTTAATATTTATCTGCACGTTGGAATATGCACCCCCCCACGGGAGAGGAAGTCAGTACAAACAATGTACTAGCAAGTGACACTTCTATGGTGGCAGTTTTGAGGAATAAACTAGCTACATGATATTTGGCTAGTGGAGTCTGGACTATTTGCATAAAGCCAGTTTTGTCCTATATTTGATAAATCATTATAAAATCTTTGGAAATCAACATGGCTAGACACACCATGTAGTTTGATAAAGGAATCATGGGTAGACACACCATGAGTTTGAAAAGTCATCATGGGTAGACACACCATGAGTTTGAAAAGGTAGCACAGAGGGGTAGACACACCATATGCACTAGGAAAAAAGGTTTCTACCATGCTTTAATTCATTCAGAAAAGATGAGGAGATCCTTCAGCACCAACTCTATCTAGTTTGCTCAAATTTCCCATAACCGAGGACACGGCTAAGATCTTAGTTTTTAACTCTGCAGAGGTTGTGCACTTTCACCTTGAGACTCATCCTCCCCGAGAGAAGAATGAGAAAAAATCTCTGGGAAGAGGGATTCAACCATACCAGCATGACTTGCCGCTCCTAAAATTCTACCACCCAATGTCATACAACAGGATGAACCCCCACAACTTACTCAATCTTGGAAGAGCCCATATTACCTCAAGGCTGCACTAGAAGCTAACTATACATTGAAGACCTACAAATCCCTTTATTCCTGGGTGTCAATCCACAAGTGTACTCTCAGGTGACAACCACCCCATACCATGGCCCTGGGTGTGACCCAGGTGACAACCACCATGGACATGGCCCTGAGTAGCTACTCAACATAAACCAAGCAATTACCAATCCACCTAGGTGTTTCATTGGGTTGTTAATTTTCAATTTTCAAAACACCACAACCCAATAAGTACCAACAAAAGTTGTGACAGTATTCTAGTATAGCTAAACTAGTACCTAGCAGGGTTTTAGGGTGGATACACACTACTTGGTATTCTGAGCATAGCATATACTTGGAAAATAATAAAATAATCACCTATGATGCATACTACTGAAAACGCTAATGCAATTGGTAATCCAAAAGTGGGACATGAGTATTACTTGCCTTGTGGAAGTAGGTATAGAGGCACTCTCTTTACAAATAGAACGTTGCTCTCTGTACAATCTAAACAATACAAATAAATAACAATAAACAAGCAATTCATCAACAAACAAACAAATACAACAAAATATACAATACATAAGCATAACAAGTTATTCAACTTGATTGGTGTTTACATGGGCAAGGTTTTGACACATAATTCAATATGCAAAATGAACTAAGTGTTTGATCATGGGGTTTTCCATTGGTGGTTAAGGGTTGTCAAGGAATATCACTTCACTCAATATATAAAAGAAGTGGATGTGATATGGTTTAGGGTTTAACACTTAGTTCAATGTACAAAAGGAATTAAGATGTTTTAGGCCAGACTTTCCACGTTGACAATACAAACTTGTTCCAGGGGTCCTAGGGTTGTTCTTTTATCACAAGAATCACACAAGGTTTTGGTCTAAGGGTTTTAGAAAACAAATACATGATCAACATGCTTCTTTTCATGGTTTTGGGTACGAGGGTTTAAGTAATTCACAATATGACTAGTTAATTTACAAAAGGTCCTTTCTATGGGTTTATTTGTCTAAAATTCACTTCCACACGTGGTTATCATAAAATGAGTGTTGGTTTTGATCAAAATGATCATACTACAATTTTCCTAAAGAGGGTTTCATCAAACCACACTTAAATTATAATGGCTGACTAGTATGGGTGGTTTATATGGAAAAGATTACATGCAATGGGTTCTCTGGTCACAAATAGTTTTGATACTAGTTTCTCTGGTCTAAGGTTGCTAAATGGAACAAATTTCTAGAAGAAAACTAATTAAAATTATTTATAGAATTCAAACTAGGTGTAAAAATACTCAAATGGTTATTTAAATTCTAAACTCCATTTTAATTGGTTCAATTATTATTTTGGGACAGAGTGTACGAGAGTACACATCCTAAGGATTCCAAAAATATTTTATTTGTTATTTTAATTTTGTAGAATTTGAATTATGCTAGAATTCATCAAACATGCATATTTAAATTTGAACCAATTTAAGTTTGTCAAATTTGAACTTGGACAGTGTCAAAAGTTTCTACATGTTGTTATGAATTCAAAAAGTCCAATTTTATAGAATTTGGTCTTATGGTTTGAGAGTTATGATGATTTGAAGTTTCAGGGGCTATTCTGCAAAAGTGCCAAATTAATTCTATTCGGAATGGAACAAGATAAAGGCCAGGCCACGTGGAAACTCTTGATTGGCTTGCTGGGGCAAGCTGACATGGCGCTCTGTGGTTGGCTTGTACCGATTTGAATCAAGCTTCTAATCTCAACCGCACGATGGAGATCGAATGACTGGAAACATATGTTTTTACCTCGGTGGCGCACTGCTCGTCGGAAATGGCCGATGCGGCGGGGCGGGGTGTCGGTGGTGCACGACGACGACGCTCCCGAGGTCTCCTTACTCAATGGAGGGCACCACGGGGTGCGGCATCTCACAACGAGCTCAATGGGGCGAGCGGAGTTCTCGCTGACTGCCTCTGTCGACGAGGACGCACGGACGAAGGCGGCAATGGCCCGGCGAAATGCGGAAGCTCTCGTGCGTGACGAACACTGCACGAAAAATTCGTGCAAGGGCACAGTCAGATGCACATAGGAGAGAGGAAGAGGATGGAGGCAATCCCGTGCTCGCGAATGTGCTCACCTGGCCGGAAATGGAGGAGCACGGTGGCGGAACGGAGGATATCCAGCGACGGATTTCGCGGACCTCGGGGCACCATTCTTTTCAAAGAAGAAGGGGAAAGAGAGAGGACGTCAAGGGGCACGTATAGAGGGGGTTTTCGCAGGCGAGGAGATCGTGCGAGGGCTCGGGCGCGAATTTCTCGCGAGGTGGAAGATGGCTATGTCACGGGTGACGTCAGCGGTGGGTCCACCAGTCAGCCAGAGCAGTGAGAGAGAGAGGGGGCGCTTGGGATGGGCTGCTGTTCTCCACGCACGGGCAGTAGGTAAAAAGATGGGGGGATGGGCCGGGCTGGTGGGGCTGCTGCGTTTCCTTTTTTTTTTCTTAGTTGTGTTTCTTTTCCTTATTTCTTAAATATGACATGGATTTTATTTTATAAGTCCAAATGAACTCAAATTTTTTTCTATGGTTTTGTAAAAATAAAACCTTTCATATAAAAACTATCTTGTGTCATTTCTAACACATTTAAAATTTGAGTTTTCAAAAGGGGTTTGTGACGAAGATATGGATCCTGGACCCTGCGAATAAGGACACCCCCTCTTAGGCCCAAGGTTAAAGGCCCAAGAAGAGGAGCCCTTGGAATACTCCAGAAGGCCCACGTGAAGCCCACCCGCACTAACTTGCGGGTTAAGATAGGAAACATGTAACCGACCTAGTTAGAGTTCGAGTCCTCTCCGGGTAGGATTCGAGACCTGGTCATCTATATAAGGCCAGGAGAGCCCCCCGGGAGAGGACCAAGCAACACCTCACCATCGAAACCTTGAACTCGAGACCTTACTCTCGATTCGAGCACCACCATTGTAACCGATCTTTCCATCAATACAGATCGACAAGAGGCAGGAGTAAGGGTTTTACCTCTACGAGGGCCCCGAACCTGGGTAAATCTCGCCCCCTGTCTAGCCGACGATTCCACCAGCGCTCATGAATTCTCCTAGTCGAAACCCGATAGGGTCACCTAAGGGATTTGTAGAGTCAGAGATTCGACAATTGGCGCCGACCGTGGGGACGACGGGCGCTGGATCACCGGCATCTTCGGCTTCATCGACAACTCACCCTCGTTGGAAACCATCGACTACGGCTCCGAACAATCCTATACGGATCGGATCTGTCGTGGTCACACCTCACTCGCCGGAATCGCGCCCGGTATTCGAGGATCTGGAGAAAAGCGTCACCTTGACGTTCGGGAGCCTAAAATTCGTGACCAACAGGGACGGAATCCTCCACTTCTCGGATGAATCGGAAACTGAATCTGGAGCTGTCGACTCACGCCGTCATCTGGAGAAAAGCGGCGAGTCCATCCGCTTCAACGCCAACGACTATCATACCCTCTCGACAGAGGAACCATCAAGAATTCAAAGAAACTTCCGACCTACGCCTAGGACGCACGAGCCTCGACTGGCTCAAGTCTGCATGGCAGGATCGAAACAAGCCTCGGAAACAGAACACAGCCCGGCAGAGCGCAACATAATCGGCGTCTCACGGGAATCCTGGAACCGAGCAAAGGAGGCTATGCGAACGAGCAAGCCACCCGCAGCCGGGGCCTCACACGAAGACATGGTTGCCTACCAATATCACCTAGTGAGAGCAGCCACGACTATCAAAGACGCTCGGATAGATCTGGCCCGCCAAAGAAGAGCGGCGGACGAGTCGAGCCAAAGGCGAGCCGGGCTGTCCATAACACCCTCGGTCGGAACCCGACCCGCGAGGAAGGGACACGCACCTACATCCAGGAACAATGAGTCCCTAGCCGGAACCAGCAGATCGATCACTCCTTCTCTCATGCGAGTCGATGACGATGGCAATGTCTACCCGCAAACTCCTGCTGCCGCGGTTCTAGCCGCAGCAACTTACATGCAGATGAACCAACCGACAGAAAGTGACCCTCGGGCGGAGCAGTATAAACAAGTACGCAAGGGATTAGGGCTGGCAGCCGCAAGGCTCGCCGCCTATGATCGAAGGCCGCAGAGCAGCTGGAGAAGGAACATGACAAGGAGAAAGAGAAGGATAGGGAAGCATCCCGCAAACGTAGGAGTTCTTCGCCAAGAAGGGACAGGTCACCACGTCGTGGCCGAGGAAAAGAAGAACGGCGCCGTGATGACAGTCGAAGTAGCAGCGAAGACAGTCCGAGAGACAAAAGCTCGCGGCACCATAGCAGCCGCTCGCGAAAGCGAAGCAAGGAACCAAGGAAGGATGCTGACCGAGACCGGCCAGAATACGGCGCGCGATCAGATCTCGCTCAAAAAAGGGTGGATAAGGCGAGGGCTTCGCGATATCGCGAGCGCTCTTCGTCCGGCTCCTCGGATGACGAAACCTGCGGCGCTCTCTGCTTTGCCCGCAGTATCCGCGAGGCGCCTCTACCCAAAAGATTCAAGCTTAGCACCGAAGTAACGAAGTACGACGGCTCACTCGAGCCCTCTCAATGGCTAAGCGATTACCTCACGGCAGTAAAATGCCAACGTGGGAATAAAAACACGGCTATGCAATACCTCAATTTGCATCTCACCGGCGCGGCCCGCAGTTGGCTGGAGAGACGACCAAAATCTTGCTACGCATCGTGGGATGACTTGCACCGCGATTTCTGCAAAAATTTCCAGTCGACTTACAAGAGGCCAGCCACCATTGAAGAACTGCGAGCATGCAAGCAGAAAAGTGGCGAATCCACCCGCGAGTACATCCAGCGATGGACTACGCTCAGGAATACCGCAGGAACCATCTCGGAAGAAGTAGCGATTGAAGCCTTCGCAAAAGGCGCCCGAAGAACGACTTTCAGAGAAGAACTGGGCAGAGCCGCACCCAAGACTATTGGGGAGCTGATGAACATAGCCGAAAAATGGGCTAACGGAGAAGATGCGGTGCGCAATGAGAGGGCATCTTCACCTGCGCATGATGAAGACCGTCATGGCCGGAGGAAGAGGAGGAAATATTACGATCACGAGGACAGAGAGGAGTTGGTCGCAGCAGAATTCACGCGAAGCCGCGACTCCGGTCGCCGTGGGAATCGCGAGTGGAGACCAAAGGCTGAAGAAAAATCACCCGAGGAAGACCTCGATGGATACTGCTCGCTACATCTATTTACAGATAAACGCACGGGCAAAACTAAGGCAACGCACCTTCTTAAGGATTGCTGAAAGTTTATTGATATCTCAGAAGCACTCGCCAGGAAAAGATCTGCAAACACGCAAAATTACACACCGCTTCCAGGAGGAGGCCACCAAGGATTCCAGCCGCCACAACCCCCACCTCCACCAGCAAATCCAAACATGGCATTAGCTGCGCTACCTGCACCACCAGCACAAAACTCCGGGGCCAACGCGTACCCGAATCCAGCAGGGCAGCTCGCGATGATCCAGAAGGTATGTCCATCCCGCAGAGCTCAAAAGACTAACACGAGGCAATTGTGCATGGTTGTGCAGACACCGCCAACAAAAACAGAATACTTGAAGATGGCAGACCAGCTGATAACATTCTCGATGAAGGACCACCCGCCACGAGTCTATCGACCAGGACACGCCGCCCTTGTCATCCAAGCACAAATTGGCAACTATGACTTGGCCCGCGTATTCATGGATGGTGGCAGTGGCATCAACATTATCTACGCGGATACACTCCGTAGGATGAACAGGAACCTGGACGGCCTCCAGGAATCAGAAACATCCTTCCACGGGATAGTTCCAGGAAAGGCAATCCGTCCACTCGGAACAATCAACCTAGAAGTTGTGCTGGGCACCAAGAGCAACTACAGAAGAGAATTCCTCGACTTCGAAGTTGTCGATTGGCCTTCGCAGTACCACGCCATTCTTGGTCGAACAACGTTCGCCGGATTCATGGCAGTACCGCATTACGCCTACCTGAAGCTCAAATTACCTGGAGAGCATGGCGTAATCACCATCGACGGAGACTTTCAGAAATCCAACAAATGCGACATTGAATTCAATGAGATCACAAAATCTTTTGGGATGCAAGAAGAACTTCAAGAGCTGGCAAAAACCACGGATCACTCCGTGATGCCCCTCACGAAGAAAAACGCGCCTGAACTGGAATTCAGCGCTAACAGTGACACCCGAAAGCATCAAGTGCACCCGACAGATTCTGCGAAGACAGCGCTGGTTTCCACCACCCTTCCGCAAGCATAGGAAAGCGCGCTCGTCGGACTCCTCCGTGAGTACTGGGAAATTTTCGCCTGGCAGCCATCAGATATGCCAGGAATACCCAGGGAGTTTGCCGAGCACTCACTCGAAGTCTTTCCAGATGCCAAACCCGTCAAACAAACTACTCGAAGATTTTCAGAACCCAAGCAGAAGGCACTTGGAGAAGAAGTGAACAGATTGCTAGCAGCAAAATTCATCTGGGAGATCAAGATATCCACTTGGTTAGCAAAACCCGGTGCTGGTCCCCAAAAAGAACACGGACATCCTTCGGGTATGCATTGACTACACATCGTTAAACAAGCACTGTCCCAAGGATAACTTCCCCCTCCCGCGAATCGACCAGATCGTGGACTCTACGGCAGGCTGTCAACGCCTGTCTTTCCTGGACGCCTATTCGGGATATAATCAGATCCGGATGAAACGGGAGGACGAAGAAAAAACAGCATTCATCACACCACCCGGTGTATACTGCTACACGACAATGCCCTTCGGGCTCAAGAACGCAGGCGCAACATACCAGCGCTGCATGCAAAAATGCCTCGCCAAGCTCATTGGCAAGAACGTACAAGTGTACGTTGACGACATAGTCATCAAGACTCGAGTTGAGAGCACACTCCTCGAGGATATTAGGGAAACATTCGACGCCCTCAACGCATACAGGATCAAGCTCAATCCAACAAAATGCGTCTTCGGTGTTCCAGCAGGGAAACTTCTCGGGTACCTGGTATCCGCCAGAGGCATCGAAGCTAACCCAGAGGAAATACAAGCAATCTTGACAATGAAGGAGCCAACTAATTTACGCGGAGTCCAACAGCTCGCAGGCCGACTAGCCGCTCTGAGGAGGTTCATCGCACGATTGGGAGAGCAAGCGTTACCCTTCTATAAGCTGCTGAAGAAGACGGACAAATTCGAGTGGACACCAGAAGCTAAGCAAGCATTCGCAGACTTAAAGCGATCGTTGCAAAGTAGGCGAGTCCTTGCAACACCGCAAGAAAGGGAGCCACTCTACTTGTACCTAGCCGCCACAAACCAGGTCATCAGCACAGCAATCGTAGTCGAACGACCTGAGGAGGGAAAAGCGTACGGAGTTCAGCGACCAATCTATTACATTAGCGAAGTGCTCTCGCCATGCAAGCAACGATATCTTCATTACCAGAAGCTCGCATACGGAGTTGTTCTTACAGCCCGAAAGCTCAAGCACTACTTCCAGGAACACGCCATCACAGTGGTTAATGATGCATCACTCGGGACAATCATGAACAACCCCATGGCATCCGGAAGAATAGCCAAATGGAGCATCGAGTTGGGCGCCTGGGACATCACTTATGCAGGGCGCAACGCAGTCAAATCTCAGGTACTCGTGGAATTCCTAAGCGAATGGACAGAACTACAAACGCCCGGACCGCCTGAGTACACGAGCAATTGGATAATGTACTTTGACGGGTCCAAAAAAAAACGAAGGAGCAGGAGCTGGAATTGTCCTCATATCGCCTCGGGGAGACAAGCTACAATACGTCCTACGATTGGACTTTCCACCAGATGATCCAGCATCGAACAACGACGCAGAATATGAAGCCCTGTTGCATGGGATGAAGATGGCAGTCGCCTGTGGAGCTACTCGATTAATGATTTACGGCGACTCCAATCTCATTGTGCAGCAGACAATGAAAGAATGTGACGCAATTGCTGAAAACATGGTCGCGTATCGCGACATGTACAATCTACTCGAAGGAAGTTTCAAAGGGTGCGAGCTGAAGCACATTGCAAGATCAAGCAATAAAGAAGCAGATAGGCTGGCAAACATGGGTTCCACAAATACACCCATACCACTAGGAATATATTTTGAACGGATGATCAAGCGATCGGTCAAAGTCAAGAAAACTGCAGGAACACCCGCAGTGCCAGAAACAGAGGTCAGCCCGCAAGTCGCCATTATCGAGCTTACCCATAACATATCACGACAGTTTTTTCTGGTCGAGCCAGTCTGGACGCAGAAATATCTCGACTACCTGACCAACAGACAGCTCCCGGCCGATCCACGCGAGGCTCGGCAAATAATGAGGCGCAGCAAATCCTTTCGGGTAGTCAACGGAGAATTATACAATCAAAGCATCTCGGGTATACTTCAGCGCTGCATCGCACCCGAAGATGGCAAAGAATTACTCCAGGACATCCACCAAGGAGACTGCGGACATCATGCTAGCTGGAAAACAATCATGGGAAAGGCCTTCCGAGCAGGGTTCTACTGGCTAACAGCAGCTACCGATGCAAAGGACCTGGTCGAACGATGCGATGCTTGCCAGCAATTCGCACCAAGACCACATGCACCTGCTACGGAATTGCACATGATACCCATTGCCTGGCCCTTCGCACAATGGGGGCTAGACATGGTTGGACCACTACGCAAGTCCACGCCATGTGGGTATACACACTTGCTGGTCACAGTCGACAAGTTCACCAAATGGATCGAGGCCATGCCAGTAACTTCGGCTAGCGCCCAATGCGCTGTCAAGTTCCTCGACTCCATTGTATGCAGATTTGGTGCGCCACACGACATCATTACAGACAATGGTACAAACTTCACAGCAAAGGAAACGCAATAGTTCTGCGAGGAAAAGGGCATCAACTTCAAATTTGCTTCAGTTGCCCACCCGCAAACGAACGGTCAAGTCGAAAGATCCAACGGCTTAGTTTCGGCTGGCATCAAGAAACGCCTACTCGATCGTCTACACCCCGCCGCAGGACATTGGACAGAAGAGCTACCCTCCGTACTATGGAGCCTCCGCACAACTCCAAACCGATCCACAAAATACACACCATTTTTCATGGTATACGGGGCAGAAGCAGTCCTTCCCGAGGATGTTAGATTCAGCGCCCCACGAGTTGTGGCTTACAGCGAAGAAACCTCCAACAAGGCACTCGCGGAAGATATGGATGCACTCGACGAGATGCGTGACATCGCGCTCGCAAGATCCGCAGTATATCAGCAATCACTGCGAAACTATCACAGTCGCCGCATACGCCACAGAGCATTCGCGGTTGGAGATCTAGTGCTGCGGCTCAAGCAGAAGGAAGGACACAAGCTCGAGCCACCCTGGGAAGGACCCTTCATCATACACGAAGTCATCCCAGGCGGAGCCTACAGGTTGAAGAATCCATCGACTGGAGGAATCTATTCCAATCCTTGGAATATCGCACACCTCCGCAAATTTTATCCCTAGGTTTACTTATTGTCACAACAAATAAGGCTATACTAGCCACTCTTGTAGCCCGAATACATGACTTCTCAGTCATAGCAATAAAATACATGGTTTCTCAACCATATTTACTCGAAGATTATTTCTTCTTACATGCTAAATAGTTACAGGTACACACCCCATGAACACACGGGGGCTACGCCTACAACTAAGCATCACAAGAAAATTTATACACACAAGGTTCCACACCTTATAAACAGTTTTTACAAGCTATACAGCATCACAGAATGTACGCATTCAACAATCAATCATGGCGATAAGCATTCTCAGTCGCCAACACTCTATCTACTTCCTCAGAGGTCAGTCGAATGATTTTCTCCGCTGCAGGACGAACAGCATCGTAATGCGGAGAAATATCATCGATTGGGCCATCTGGGACCTAGCTACGGAGTTAAAATTTACTTCAGGATGCCATATTCGGACAAAGGAGAGAGCCACCACCGCGCCGCAAGTCATCTGGTTGCGCACGCACTCGCGAATTTCTCCCTCTTGCCCGAAGAGCCCAAGGAGATACCTCCAGTCTTCAGGACCCCTTTCAAGCGGGTAGAATGTAGCGTTTATCGCGATCAAGACCTCGTGAAAAGAACTCACGAGAACTTTTACCTGGGATACATGGAACTTCAAAGTAGCTAACACAAAACCTCGGCTGCGATCAGACCAAAAATTATTCGCATGAGGCCTTGAGCTGCCAGCTTCTTGAAGAATGTGATTTTCTACCCACTGTTTTCCTCCCTATCATCCGGTTTAACAACTGAAGAAAAATATGCGTGATCAGATAAGGAAACAAGACAAAGAAGACCTGGGGGCTGTATTACTTACACAACAGTTCCCTAGCAAGGGAAGCCAGCTCGTCCATCACAAACTGTTCGCGTTCAGTCGCCAGTTTTTGCTTGGACTTCGCCACATCGGCTACCCCACGCAACACTTTCAGCTTGCGCTCGCCATCGGCTACACGATCAGGGAGACCCGCCAAAGTCCCAACTGCGGCAACAAGTGGATCAGCTCGGGCAGCAAGTCCACCTGAGGGTTCTGCGACAAACCCGGTAGCCTGGAAGAGTACAAGGAAAGAAGTAAGACGCCCTATTCGAAGTATCTCTAGTCGCACATTTGGCGAGTGCTCGGGGGCTACTCCCATCGGGAGAGAATACACAAACTACAAGAAGTAATTTCCAGACGAACATTTCGATTAAAGACAATGAAAATACGGGAATACATCCCAAGGTTCATTACATTCAAGAGGGAAAAGAAAAACAAGACTACGAAGCTACAGTGGTGCTCCCGCTAGCGGCAGTCGCCCCTCCTTTGAGTCGAGCAAATAGCTCAGACAGCTTCCGAGCAAGGATGGCGGCTTGCTCGCCAAAACGAGAGAGCCGTACCTTTTTGCCCGTGGAGGGGTCGACTGGAAGAGCCGAGTAGGCTTCCTCCAAACCGTTGACTCCATGCGCCAGCGCGAACTAGATCGCAGTCTTTGCGCCAGACTCCGACTGGGCGACCGCGTAGGCATCCAAGAGATTGCTCTTCGAAAAGATCTTCAACAAGTCGTCTAGCGCAGACGGAGGTGCAGCGTTGGCGAGGAAGCGACCGTGCAGTTGCGTCAACACGTGAGTGGCATCGCCAATCAAGGAGAAAACTCCTTCGGCGTGACTCTTGAGTTGAGCAAGAGTGTCGGTTAGCACGTCTACCCGCTGGATCCTAGGGATCTCCAGAGGAACATCCAGAAGACCTACAAAAGAAAAGAATGTCAAGACTTGGCAAGTTCAGCGGGATAAAAGATAAAATCGCGAGAGCCTAAATCACTTACCCGCGAGACGCTCAGCAAGGGGACGGAGGAACGTGAAAAATTCAGCGTCGGCCTTATTGCCAGCATCCTCTTGATCCTTTAGAGCTTTCCGCGCATCCGCGAGTTGCCTTTCAAGATCCTCCGATCGCATGCGGGAGGCCTCCAGTTCTTGTCGGATAGCCGCCAGATCAGCCTCCTGAGTGGTTACCCGCTCAGAGAGACTGCCCTTCTCGGACTCCGAAAATTCGAGTCGAGCTGCATAGTGACACTTGTCAGAAATCAAGAATTGAGGAAAGAATAGGAACAAGAGAAGATGATAAGACTTACTCCTAAGAAGCTCGTTCTCGGTGCGGAGTCGACTGCGGTCTGATCGAAGCGACTCACATTCCGACTCGGCAAGAACAACTCGGCGGCCAATCGCCGCAAGAGAGTCAACGAGCGACTACAAAAGTACAGAGGTAGAAGAATTAGAAGGTATAAACTGGAGCCTGTACCCAACTGAATTCAATCGACTACAGCCTCGGGGGCTACTCCCATCGGGAGCACTGCCGTGCACCCGATAAAATCAAGAAGAAGAAAAAGACAAGACTTTGAGCCTGTAGCCGACCGCACGGGATCGACTACAGCCTCGGGGGCTACTCCCATCGGGAGCACTGTCGTGCACCCGATAAAAATATCATGACAAATGGCAAAGTTTACCTGGCCCGTGGCGCGGGAGAGGGGATCTGCGCAGCTGTCCGTCACCTCTTTCGAAGCTGAAGTCCTGGCGGCAAAACCAGGAGCTTCATGTTCCACAGTCGCCGCATGGGGGGCTGCGCTGGGAGAATTCTGGACGGTGTCAGCAGTGGGAGTCTCACCCGCAGCTCCTGCTCTATTCCTCTTTTCGGGAGGAACGGAAGAAGCGTACCTGCGAGGACTGATGGTTTGCAGACTGCAACAAATAAACATCAACATAGGTGCAAAGAAAAAATTTCGACTAAGAACGAGGAGAAGAACTTACTTATCGTCTTCATCTTCATCCAGCAAATCCGTGTTCCAAGCGGTTGCGATTACTGGGAATGAAGGGGAAGGGGCGAGTGAGAGAAGTGGAGTCGCGGAGATAGGAGCCTTCCCAGGCGATTCTTCCAAGGAGTTATCCTTGGAAGTAGCCTCGTTATCATCCACCCGACGACGCTTGTGGTGATGGAGGCCGCCATTCGAGCCCTTTGCACCATCCGAAGAATCGTCCTCGGAGCTTGAAGAAGCATCGGCGACACTGGTATCGGCTAAGCCGTCCAGGTGACTCGCCAATAACTCCGAGGCGTCCTCTCCCGCAACTGGCGGGTAGCAGTTCGCCACTGCTAGACTCTACAAAGAAGGCAGAAGAAGGCAAGAAAAAATTCAATCGACTAAAGATCAGAGCAAGGAAGAAAATAATAGAAGACAAGAAGGATAAACTAACCGCGACTGGTGGAGGTTTCGAAGCGTCGAAGGCTTCGACTGTGCAGTCGGGGAACTTCTCTCCCACCTTCAAGCTAGTGATAGCCGCGATTTTCTTCTCGAACTCAACGTTCGAAAGCTCCTCGCGGCTCACTCGGCTAGGATCCTCAGAGCCTTGGTATTCCCACATGGTGGAAGGCCTTTGCTGCAGAGGTTGGATCCTGCGCTTCAGAAAAATACTCGCCAGGTGCAGCCCGTTGAGCACAACTCCAGCAGTTTGATCCCGGAGAGCGGACACCCTTGCGAGTAGGGGTGTAACGACCTGAGTTTCTTCGGCTGACAGCTTGTGCGCCCAGGACTTCCGCCTCTTCAAAACAGCGAACGGGTGGAATTCTACGATCCCACCCGAGCTGTTGTCGATGACGTAAAACCATTTTTTCCGCCAGCCTTGGGCGGAGTCGATGAAGTGCATACTAAAGTAGCTGCTCTCCAGTCGCGCTTGTATCCCGAAGCCACCTGTGCGTAGCGGCTCGCCAGGCTCGGAGTCTACCCGCGATTTCTCGCGGAAGATCCGAACTTTGAAGAGGGCCTTCCAGAGCGCCCAATGTGGGCGAATGCCAAGGAAGCATTCGCAGAACACGATGAAGCACGATATGTGCTGCACCGCGTTCGGAGGAAGATCGTGAAGCTGTATGCCATAGACATACAGCAACCCGACTAGGAAAGGATGGAGAGGGAAGGAGAGACCACGAGACACGTGGTCCGCAAAGACCACGCGCTCGTTCGACTGCGGGTTTGGTACCTCTTCTTTCTTCCCAAGGCGGACCCGCTTCTCAGCTTCCGCCGGCAGCAGCCCCTCCCGCTGCATCTCTTTGATACTCTTCGCGGTGGTGTTGGGCGAACGCCAGTCGCCAGCTCGGGGCGCAGGTTGCGCGGAGACTTCTCCGGATGCGGAAGTGGCAGCGCCACGTCTTTTGCCTCCAGCCATGGTTGACAACGCGAGCTTGAGCACGAGGAAGAAGATGGGCGCGAGGAAGAAGATGGATTGAAGACGAAGGCTGGGAAAGTTTTACCGCAGCGCTAAGTCCCGTACTTATACACGGAGCGGATCAGTCCCAGCCATTCGATGCGCTACGTGGCGCTTATCGCAGCCACCGCGTGTGAAGATGAAACGAAGAGACGGTGAACGCTGTTCCGTGCCACGATCTTAACAGAAGATCGTGCGCATTTACTGCACCGTTCGCGTAAAAACCGGGAGCGGCGTCTCGTTTCCCGGTCAAAAAGCTGACTAGGTGGGCCAGCCCATCTGCTACCACTCCGTCACGTCCCATCGGGAGAAGAAAAGTGCGCCATGACGTCATGGCACGCATCATCAAACTCAAGAATCTTCGAATGGAAAATTCAAACACGAAAACAACTTCGTATGAAACTCCTTCAAATAAAGGCAATTCTTTTGTGAACAAATCATGGAGCAAGACCTCTTTAAAACAAGAGAGAAATACCCTATACACGAAAACTCTTTCGTACGGGTACAACATTCCAAACATGAAAACTCTTTCATATGGGCGTGATTTTCCTCAGTACGAAAATTCTTTCGATTGAAACTCAAACAATCACTCGGGTAGGAAGAACCTACCTCCTTTCACACATGATATTTTTACATCATAAAAACCTGGATTGTTCAGCCGACTAGGCACACCCGGATGCCATATTCTTCGAATATGAAGGTAAGACCCAAAAAGATCTCTCTTAAGGGCCTGGAATCGCACTCGAAAGCTGCGTCCTCCGGTATGATTCCGTGTCAATAACATGAAGAAAAATCCTAGCGGACGCGCCGGGTACCCCCATAGGTTAAGTTTGACTCGATAAGTCCACAACGGCTCAGTCGCAACAATCACCTTATCGGGTTCGAGTCGGAGGTCTCGAATCTGTGTAGGCCAGGAATGTTTTTGCCCTAGTCGCAATTAATTGGCCCTGATCTCTCGGGAGAGCCAAGCTACTGTGCCACATCCTTCTGCGATAAAAGCCGCAAAAACAGGCACCTATGCTGCTCGACACTCGAGCATGAAGACTCGTTGCACATGGAACACACCCTTTAAACAGGAAACAACCAAGCTGGTTATCCATAAGAAAGGAAGACCAAGAAAGGTTTGACCGTCTACTTGACTGGAAAAATCCCACTCGAGCAAACGCTCGGGAGCTACTGACGAAGATATGGATCCTGGACCCTGCGAATAAGGACACCCCCTCTCAGGCCCAAGGTTAAAGGCCCAAGAAGAGGAGCCCTTGGAATACTCCAGAAGGCCCACGTGAAGCCCACCCGCACTAACTTGCGGGTTAAGATAGGAAACATGTAACCGACCTAGTTAGAGTTCGAGTCCTCTCCGGGTAGGATTCGAGACCTGGTCATCTATATAAGGCCAGGAGAGCCCCCCGGGAGAGGACCAAGCAACACCTCACCATCGAAACCTTGAAGTCGAGACCTTACTCTCGATTCGAGCACCACCATTGTAACCGATCTTTCCATCAATACAGATCGACAAGAGGCAGGAGTAAGGGTTTTACCTCTACGAGGGCCCCGAACCTGGGTAAATCTCGCCCCCTGTCTAGCCGACGATTCCACCAGCGCTCATGAATTCTCCTAGTCAAAACCCGATAGGGTCACCTAAGGGATTTGTAGAGTCAGAGATTCGACAGTTTGAAATTTATGGTGTACTTTATGTCTATTAAAAATAGAGTTTAATAGAATCTTTTAGGCTTAATTAAACTTGTGTAAAATATTACATGTTATAATATTAAGTGTTATAAGATATCAACATTGTTTTCTTACTAAATATTTTTGAATTTTTTTATAATTTTTAAAGCCATTTTTAGAAAACATACTTTTCAAGATATCAACATTTGTCTCTCAAAATATTTTTGAGGTCTAGAATATTATCAAGAGTGATAATTCCAAGATAACCTTTGAAAACAAAATTAGACCATTTCATAATTTTAAAATATTTGGCAAAATATTTATTTTAGAAACACTTTTGGGGTTTAGTGAAATACATGCCTAAATTGGATTAACAATCTCCAATACTTTGGAAATATATTACTTTTGTGTTGTGTTTTCTTTGTTTTTGGTGACTTGCATTACTGGAAAAGAAAAGTTTTAAATTTTTGTGATTTTTGAGTTTCTCCAAAAACCAGGGATGTTACAGGGCGAGGCCACCGGAGTCAGTCGGATTAATTCCTGGACAGCAACGGCGTTCAGAGTCGCTAGAGAGCACGAGAGGGGAGAAAGGGTTCGAGTGCAGCGGGGTGAGCCCGAGTGTGGGCACCTACTCGGGGTCGCTCGAGTGGGTTGACCCTAACCCACAGGTGGGTGGCCCACGAGTCAGCCTGAGGGCTAAATGGTCTTTTGACCATTTTCCATAACAAGAAAAAAATAACAACCATATAAAAATCAGGAAAATTCATAATCTAATTAATAAAATCCTAAAAAATTTACCAATAATAGTTCAATACTCAAACAATTTAATTTAGTTATATGGTATTTGTTTTACCTTGAACATATAATTTTAATTAGTTTTGATAAAATAAGTAAAATTAATAAATAATTGAAAATAATGCTATTCTTGATTCTTTACTCATAAATACCAACTTATATCATTTTAGTGCCTATTTTTTATAAAATTTTATTAGTCCTTTACTCTTTTGTTTATCAAAGAAACTAAGATAACTAAATTAAATAGAAGTTAATATTCTAAAATAATTAAATCCCACATTTGTTAAATTAATTAAAACCAATTAGAAGAAAAATGCATGCATGTCATTATTATGCACAATATCATGATTTGCTTCTTGAAACATTGTCCTTACGAGAGAATTATGCTATTTTGTAGAACAAGGAAATCGAGAGTTGCACCAAGCATGAGACTCCACTACCTATCCGTATCAAGGCAAGTTCATCACTTGCTCATGACCTCTCAAATATTTCCTAAGAACTATTATCAAAAACCCTATCGTATTGCCACCTATTCTCAAAAGAATGCATTATCCTATTTTTTTATAATAATATGACTAATTGAATGACTACTCGAGTGGTAGTGTTTTGTTTGGTGGGCGGATGGAACCATGGTAAGTTGAATAGGTCAAAGGAAGGTTCCATCTGGATGGGAAAGTATTACCTAGGATTTAACAACAAATGTCGTGACAACTTGGTGCGCCGTAAATACCGCGTTAACCATGGGTCTTGTATGGGGCAAGTAAGCCAGCTGTGATATTTTCCCGTTCACATGTCAACGGGCTGCCAGAGCCGTTCGCTGTAGGTCTTGCGAGACTACAGGCACATGGGTGGGATCCCTTAATTCCCACGGACTCTGGGGTCTATGATGGTCTGCCCGGGGAGACTAGATATCTATCGCTAGGGGTAGAATCAGGGTGTTAAACCTACGTGGCAGAAATTGGTGGACATATATTATGCGGAGAAGCATGGTTTGGTTTGGATCAACAACCGGGCCTCACTAAGTGGGTGTGGACAGGAATGCGCGCCCGGTTGTGCAACATGGTCTTGATCGCCTATGGATAAAGTAACGCACTTCTACAGAGTGTAAAAGCATGTGACATGTTACCCCCTGTTCCGGGAAGGAGCTGCGAACGCTACAGGAAAGGCAACTCCATGAAGTTCTAGTCATGTGATGGTTTGAAGGGCATAGTTTTCCAAAGTAAAAGCAACCTCTTGAAGAAACATTTTCACTCAAAACCTGCATTAGTCTAGACTCTTTAGAGTCGAAGACTGTAGATAGTGCATCAACCATCCACCTTACTTAATGAACTTGTTGAGTAACGCTGGTTACTCATTCATTCCCGTTTGACCCCCTTCTTAGGCTATGATTACCTCGATGAGGCATCCTTCAACATCATCGGAGGCCAAGAAAACATCTACTACGAAGAGTTAGATCTGTCCGGAGGAGTTGAAGGGGTGTACTACACCATTCAGTATGGAGCCAGCCCAGATGGGGCAGAGTCTGACTAGGTTTAGCCTGGTCTAGAAACCAATACCTAAGCACGGTTGAATCGAGCAGCCTTGAACTTCTATATTGGGTTGTTGAGTTCCTGTGCATGCATCTACTTTACGTTTCAGTTGTTGTTATGTTTTCAATAATGAGATGACCGCATCATGAGATCATTCTCTTGTCTGCACACTATGTTTCTAATATATGTTTGCATGACAATCAAGTCCCGCAATGTTTCTGTTGTACCACCCCAAGGGATGTAATATCTGCGAAACGGTGTTATGTCAGTATTATGTCAACGACTTGCGTACTACGACATGTAGTGGTATGTTGGGTCACCGCACGGGGTAACCGATAACGGAAGCACGCAGAGACAAGGATATAATCCCGAGTTCCTACCTTTGAGGGAGTACATCTCGTTGGAGCAGTGTGAGCTCGCCACAAAGGCCTACTCAACACCACAAAGGCCTCACCCTATTCTTCGATGAACCTCGCCACAAAGGCCTAGTTCACCTTCTACTATTGATCCCCTTTTAGGCGGTAATCGAGTCCTTTACAACAAGCTTGGGGCACACACCCACAACCAAATTGGAGGCTCCCAAGAATCACCAAGAGTAGCTAGGAGGTCTAGGTTTTCCACACAAGGACACCCTAGACTTTGTTCCCTCAAGTGAATGAGGTGGAAATGGAAAACCGGTTGGTGAAGATGTAGATTCGGGCCTTCTCCTTCATCTCCAAGTTTCAACAAGTTTGGGTGGAGGAATTGGGAGATCTAGCTTGGTGTGTGAGCTCAATCAATGGAGCAATGAATTTTGGACGAGCTAACCCTTCGTACAAGAAGGGGTCTTCTATTTATAGGTCCACTAAAAAACTATCCGTTTTTCTGCTGTCGACATGCAATCCGGAATGAATCCGTACGCACAGAATATTCTAGAGCAATCTGGATGCTAACAGAGGATTCCACATTCATGTCAACATGAATTTGACTGCCCGGAATGATTCTGAATTGCAACAGAGGTTTTCGCGGCAAAGTCGGAATGAATCCGGAATGGATCCAACTCCCAGAAGGACCCGGAATGAGTCCGGATCTTAAAAGAAGTTTTTGCATCCGATTCGGAATCATTATGGAAATTCCGAAATCTTCCCGATTCCCACAGAAACATCTCCTTTGGTAGAAAAAGTCCCCGAGGTCTTTTTCTACTTCACCATAACTTTGACACTGCTTGTGCTAGTAATATTTGTACATTAAACATTCATCACACGGTTAGATATCATTTATGTTGTTAACAAACACACAAAACTCAAGGGATTATGAAATGCTCTTTCACCTCTCCCATGGCTAGCAGAGGAAATCCTACCGCCCACACCTCTGCTACTCCGACTGAGGAGGACGTTGCGGGCTTCCGCGTCCACAGAGCCGGTGGTGGATCCAACCGCTCCAATGGTGGAGACGGAGGCCGCGACGGAGATGGCGGCTGCAATAGACGCGGCCAAGGGTAAATCCCCTGCGTCTGCTGCCTCAACTCCGCCCACCTCCTCAAAGGTGGCGGGCCCTTGCACGGAGCCAATCCAAGCGCCGCCATGGGCCATACCATCCACCTTCCCAACGCAAGCGCTTCTTCCTCCGTGGTTCCAGAGGCGGAGTTCTCCGATCCTCTCAAAACCGGCGATGAGCCACACGAAGATCCGACCACCGGTACCGAGGAAGAGGTGGAAGGAAGTGCGGGGAACTAGATTGGGTGCGCCACTCTCTCCAAGTTTCTGGAGACTTTGGAGAAAGAAGGCTTCATCCCTAAGGGGCTCTGGCGCACCGTAGAAGCCGACGAAGAACCCAGTCCTCAAGGATAGGAAAGGGTAATGTTGGCTGCCCAAGCCATTCGAGGTTTGGGATTTCTGCCTTTCGCCTTTTTCTTAGAAATCTTAAACCACTATGGCGTCCAACCTCATAACCTCACCCCAATAAAGTGTTCCAAAAAAAAAACTCACCCCAATAGCATACTTTACCTCGTCGGCTTTCAAGCCCTATTTCAAGGCTACTTAAGAATAGCTCCTAGATTAGACTTCTTCCTATATTGCTTCTACGTCAAGCGCAATACCACATACCTTCCGTCTGTGGTACCATTACTTTCAACCTTAGCCGAGGTAGAGAGGAGTGGTTTCCGAAAATCCGTACAAGTGAATCCGTCAAGCACTGGACGAGTTCATACTTTTATTGTTCGGATGTCGTTTTTCCTGGAAAGGCTACGGGATATCCGCCTTTCCAGAACGTTGCCGCCACTCCGAGAGATAGATGTGTCCAAGACGCCTTCAAAGAGCCTCCTGCGGTCCTTCTTAGGATAAAACGGCGGATTTCCAAGCTTACGGCGTCACTTCTGGAGCTCACCGGGACAGACAACGTCAAAGGCAGATTCAGCCTTTGGCCCACAGATCTAGCCGGCTTTTATGCTCTTACTCCATTCCGAAAGATTCTATGTGCTGCACCGATAGTGATGTTGAAGCACGCATCCTCCACCGCCGAGTTAACCATCTCATCTCGGTCGTACTCAGTACAAAATGCGAGTGGATATGTATACCGCAACCAACCCTCCACCTCAGGTGATTTTCTCATTATTGGATTTTAGTTATGTCTTTGTGAAAGGCTAATTTTGTATGTTTTACTCATTGTTCGTCCTTTTGCAGATTGAGAGTCTCTCTCAGAACCAACTAGTGCCCAGGGAGGAAATGGATACAAAGAAGGCACAGAGGGCCACACCGGCTGAAGGCTAGAAGAAGCGCAAGAAGGCGCTAGGAAAGGAAGTTTTCGAAGTGGACGACGTTCCCGTGGCCACATCCAGGTAATCCCGAACTTTGCTTATTTTGCCTTTTCGTCATTCAAAAGTCGGTCTTTTGAGTTTTATCTCTGAAGAATGTTTGTCTTTTCTCAGCCTTGCTCCATCTTCTCTAAACACTAAGAGAAGAAGGAAAGTAGTTTTCCATCGATCACCCGAACGCTCTCGAACGGTAGCATCAGATACTCCTGCCGCTAATATCGTGGAAGAGTCCTATGTCCCGCCAAAAGAAGAGTCAACAAAGCCAGGCCAGCCAGCCTAACGTGTCACTAGAGGACACGCGAGAAAGGGCGGTCCCTGGTCACTCGGAAGAGGATCCTTTCGTCCAAGACGAAAGCATTCCTTCTTTTGACGAACAATTAAAGGTAAACGGACGAATACTTCGATGAATATGATTACATGCACGAATGGGCGAAACCTCAATTTTGTTGGAGTTCCTCCACTTTCTTCCGGTAGGCCTCCAGCTGGCGGCGTTATATACCGAAATAACTACACTTTTTGCCCTCGCAAGGTTATGGATGACATATATGGGCTACTCTAGGAAAAATTCCAAGATTATATCCAGGACTTCCTCCTAACACTTGGAGGCATGCAAAAGATGAGCAAGGTATGCTCCCTAGCCCCCAAGCATTGCTTTTTGAGGAACTCATTTCTCTTAATCGATGGTTCTTAGTATAGCTTTGCATGTATGCTTTTATTATCGATATTCATCTTTTCACAGAAATCTTCGGAGCAAATAAACGCCGAAGTTTTCCATAAGCTCACCGTAAGAATAAGGAGGTGTGTGAGCTCCTCCATATTACTAACGAAAAGGAATCTTCCCAGCTGTTAAACAGCTGAAGGAGAATACTGATAAATTTTCTGTAATGTTTCTCCTCTTTATCATTTCTTCGGGTTTTATTTTTCTCATATGTGTTTTCTCTCTCTCTCTTTTTTTTGCCTTTTTGTCATTGTTGAGGCAAAGCAGGTAATCTCCAATGCCAGCAATGCTCCCAAGCTTCGCAATGAAAATCTTGCTCTTCATAAGGAAAACATGAAGCTTAAGAGGGAGCTCGAGGAAGGCCGGAAGGCCTTGGATAGCTCTGAATCTAATATTAAGATTTAGAGTGAAAAGGACGGAAAGGTCATCGAAAATCTCCAGGATACTCGTCAAGTTCACTTGGACGAGATTGTGGAGCTTGACCAACACATTCTTGGTACATTGGGTACCCTTGGTAAGCTATTCACTTTTATCGTTTGTATTGCTTTTCGGAGTTTTTCCTTGCGTTTTGCCTTATCCGATGGAGCCTCTGTCGGAGGACGGCGCCATGCGAGGAGGAGCCTCTGTCGGAACACGACCCGGTGGCATTTGGCCATTCGTTGTCGAAGCTGGACTTCTTCCCCAAGAGTGCGGTCGATGCCGTTGTGGTGACGTTGTGCGAGCGTTCTGCAGCGGAGGAGGGGGAGCTCCGGGCGCATCACTACCAGCAAGCCGAGGTGAACGACGCGCTCCCCGAGAAGGCCATTGCTGTCTTACTCGAGTAGCCACTCTACATCGGCTCTTCCGACGAGGAGTGAGCGGCGCCGCCATTGTGTAGCGGCGACATATAGGTCGAGGCGCCGCCCCCGAGTAGATCAGGGCTAGGGATAGGGCTAGGGCTAGTACTAGGGTTAGTCCGGTGATCACCGTCGGCGAGAATCGGTGTAATCGGTGATCGCAGCCGTCTCTTTTGTCTGTAAATTCGTTCCTAGAACGCGAACTGAAAACGGTGTCCGTTTTAAGCGTTCTGCTATAAGGTAAGGTTGCCGAGAGAAAGCCGAAAACGAGCTCCGCAGTTACTTCCCGGCTTCCCGCCACTCCAGCCTTCGTACTCTACGCGCCATCCTCTTCTTCCTGGCCGGCAAGCAACCAGCCTCCTGCGAGGTTTGCGCCACGCACAAGTCACCCACACGCCCGCCCAACATGTACAGCCTCGTACACCACCAAACCAAAACGATCGCCGCAGAATCGCTTTCATCTCCCCCGCAAAGCCATCCTTTCCCGCCCGTGTCACAGTCTCCCACTCTCGTTGCATTACGTTCCTTTAAAACCATCCTCTCGTCCCATGCATCCCATCGACGGAATCTCTCAAACCCCCGAAGAACCAGCGAGCACTCCACCTAGCTAGCGGATCAATCAACCAAGCGTACGTCTGTCTGCGACTCTGCGTTGGCCCAAACGGTTTTCGCGGTGCCTGCCGTGTCGATCGACCATGATGCCTGCGTACGGCGGCGGCGGCGACGCCGTGCGGCACCGGACGTGCCGCATGTACTGGTGCTACGAGTGCGCCCGGGCGCTCCGCATCATCTCCTACCCGTCCACCGACGTCTTCTGCCCGCGCTGCTACGGCCGCTTCCTCCACGAGATAGACCCGCCGCCGCGCCCCGCGCTCCCGCCGCAGGGCTTCTTCCCCTACCACCACTTCGCCCCGCCGCACTACGACGGGAACCCGCGCCGCTGGGTCGGGCATGGGAACGGCTCCGGCTGGGGCGCGCCCGCCGTGCCCGGACGCGCGTTCCGCCAGCTGCCTCCGCTAGTGCCGGAGCCCGCGGTTCCAGGACGCGCGTTCCGCCAGCTGCCCCCGCCCATAACAGCGCCGGGGCGGGTCCCTGCACGGGCACCCACACAGCCGCCTCGCCGGCGCATGCCCTCCCCGCCGCCGGCGCCGGTCGCGCGGCGGCCGTCCGCGCCCCCGGTCATCGACCCGGGGGACTACTTCACGGGCGGCGACCTGAGCAGCCTCGTCGAGGAGCTCACCCAGAACGACCGGCCGGGGCCCGCGCCCGCGGCGGCGTCGGCCATCGACTCGCTCCCGACGGTGCGGATCACCGCCGCGCACATGTCGGACGACGGCGGCTCGCACTCGCAGTGCCCCGTGTGCAAGGAGGACTTCGAGCTCGGGGAGGCCGCGCGGCAGCTGCCGTGCAAGCACGTCTACCACTCCGACTGCATCGTCCCCTGGCTCCGCCTCCACAACTCCTGCCCAGTCTGCCGCTACCAGCTGCCCGGCAGCGCCTCCACACGTCGCGGCAGCGATAACGGCGCGGGCGGTGGAGGGAACAGAGACGGGGAGAGGGAGCCGCCGACGATGGTGAGGTGGGGGCCCTTGTCGTGGATGTGGCCGCCGCGCGGAACAGAGGACCCGGACGACGGCTGGGAGTACGGCCGGCACGGGCACGGGCACGGGCACGGCAGGCCCGACGCGGGCGACGCCGGCGGTAATGACCTGTCGGCCCTCCAGTCTTTCGTTGTCGTCGCTATTTCCGTTTTCTTCTTTTCTTTCTTTGTCTGACGAACCCAAAGAGACAGAGCTTACCGTGACAACTGACAACTCTAATCATCAACTATATATATGAATGTATCTAGATACTAAAACATGTCTACATACATGCATATATGAACAAATGGAAGTCATCTATTTTAGAACGGAGGGAGTACTAATGTACTCCTAATCCTCAGTGGAAGAACAGATAAAGAGTTTCTTTGCAATATTTTAAATTTGGGGGATTGACATCATGCTCGTTTTGATTTGTTTTTCTACTTTTTAACCTTTTTCTTTCAGCTTTCTACGCGTGGTGGCGCTCACTGTTTCTTCTCTAGCTGTTCTGGCCGGGATGCCGCTCAGTATGCCAAGTGAACCTGAACATGTTTGCTCAGTTGAGTCATCTGGTGGCTACCATTCTTGCAATCAGCAACAAAACTGCCGCACCTGCATGCTTTTACTGACTTTAAACATTTTGTTGGCAATTAATTGCAGGTAAAAGGTGACAACCCTGGATATTGTGGTGCACCAGAGATGCATAACTGCTACTGCAAGCAGAAGATGGAGATGACATACAACTCACTGTAATGTAAGCCATGCAATAGTGGACATGCTGGAAAAACTGCGGCCAAACATGTAATTGTGCAACGCTCATGTAATCAGTAATACAGTTATGCAGAGTTCTGGTTTTAATCTCTCAGCAGGAGTGAAAGCAATTGAGTGAATCCAAAAATCACGGAGGATTCAAGTGATACATCCAATGGGAACCTCAGCGAACAAGTATATATAGTACGATTTGATTTTACACCACCGAGGGCCATACAAAATTTGACTAAATCAACTCACTTTCTCTTGTATCGACCCAACCAAACTTATTTCCGGGAGGGCATCCCGTTTAAACCAAAGTTGAGCATAGTCTCGAAGCCAGCATGAAATCCTGCAGTGGATGCTGCGTTTTTGAACATAGTCTGCATTAAAACATTCGCGTTAGACATACGCAGTCACAAACTTTGGATCAGGTTAACTGGAGTCTATAGCGCAATATACCATACCAAACTTCGTGAAGCAAGGCGGGTTAATTTTATCTTGCGATGCCAACAATTCTTCATAAATACAATAGAGATAACAGAAGGACAATTTTTTCTTTCATTTCAAACAAGGTGCTCCAATTGGCAGATAATTTTAATTTCACATGGCTCAAGGAGATAGCAACTTAATTCATTCGCTTTTCGCACAATGGCAGAGTTACCTTAAGTATGTGTTTTTCAAGCTAAGATTGATAAACTCCCCATGGAAGTTGCATAATGTGATGTGCTCTAACGGGAGATGCAAATTTCTCTACTCTAGGCCTACCTTTAGCAGCATCCACAATCCAGTTACTTTTAGTAGAAGTCAGGATATTATATCGTTTGAAGATATTACTAAGCAATGCTAGCTACTCCCTCTGTTCCATATTAGATGACATTGCAATGGGTGTATCTAGCACAAAAATATGTCTAGATGCACCCATTTCAATGTCATCTACTCCCTCCGTCCCAAAATACTTGACTTCCATTTGTCTAAATGCAGATATATTTAGACATGTTTTACTGTATACATACATCCATATTTGGACAAATGGAAGTCAAAGTATTTTGGGGCGGAGGGATTAATATGGAATGGAGGAATACTAACATACAACAGAAGAGAAACTAACCGCTAAAATCTCGAATTCTGGAGCAGCCCGTTGTCTAAAACCATCTAAAATTGGAGAAAGCTCTTCATCCGTAATCTTAATATTCAATTTCTTTGACACCTGCAGGAGAATATCTATCATCACAAGGGACAAGCATCATATAAGATAACTAACATGATAAGGTCACTGGATTACCTCAGACAAGAACAATGGGGAGATGGCCTCAAGCACATTTGTCACAAATTTCTCGACATTTGCAGCATCGGAAACTTTACTCTCTGAACTTGATGCCACCTCATTCTGAACTTTCGGCTTAGCCTTCACTTCTGAAGAACATAAATGTCATGTTTACTCTTGAAAGTTGAAACTTGAAAGGCTCCAGTAAGCTTATAAATATATTGAATGCCAAAAAATGGTGTACCCTCCCTGTACATTATTCAGTATTTCTATCTCATGCAACCACTTACAGTTATTTCTTCAGAAATCAAATTCATCCTAGAGATTAATTGCCGTGCTACGGTTGGCTGGTCTCTATCCTGATAAGTATATTAGACCATACATGTCAGGTAAACCAAATTACCCAGATTGTACCAGATCTATTGCTCCACAGGTCCACAAAATTGGCCATTTCCATGGAGAAGGGAGATGTTGGGTAAAGCCTAAATTTTCTGGCAAGAGGCAGAGTGTTCTCTTGCTGGGGGACAAACAATATCTTCACAGCTCTCAACCCTAATTCTACAACCATATCAAGTTCAGGCTCATTCCATCTTTGATGGCATGATCTTAAAAATAGTTCAAAGTTCCCAACATGATTCCATCTTTGATGCTATATAGTACCTTTATGTTTACTTGCATTATATTTTAGTAGATGCTACAGAAACTTCACTCACACCCATTAATAACCACACCAATCGAAGGCATGCATATAGCAAGATGGCCAGCAGGCCGAGCCAAATAAATTTGTTGATTCAACATGGGACCATACAACTCAATCTGCCAGCATTTGTTTACCAATAGAACCGTTTATACAAAGTAAAAAATGTGTGACCAACCCACAGCAAATAAAGAACATGATGCATGTTAATGACTCACCTGGTAGACGCGTTTTCTCTTTGGGCACCTTACTGTTTTGAGCATGTGTAGGTGCCACGTTCTCAACTGATTCTTCTGGGAAACTGAGCGCACCAGAAGGCACAAGATCTGCTAGATCAGGAGGATTATCTTTACCTACCACTGGTGAGGCCTGAACCAAGAAAATAATGTCACTCTAACCAATATTTTTAGGAAATGATAGGCTGATGACCCAAAGATTACCTCCAAATCTACGTAAGCTGGCTGCTTCCCAATGGAGAGGAGAAACTTGTCTAGGTTGCTTGAACTGAGAGCTGAAATGAATTATTCAGGAATTAGCACGTAATTAATCAAAGGTTCAACATTAATGCCCCTCAATTTTTTTCACGACACATAATATTAGCCATACAAAGATAAATCATCTGGGCAACCTTCACGCAAGTGTGGCATCATGGCGAGGTAACACACCAGCATGTGATCCTATTCATTAAATGAAAGTTTTGAAACATTATAAGTGAAGCAAGTGGCGGTAGAATATTTCATACCAACAGTCACATCATTTGTCAGTGGATGGAAGTAGCAGCTCTGTTTAGAGTTAAGCCCTTGGTCCAGTAATAATGAGACAGCACTGCCAAGTATACGAATTATTAGCAACAGAGTACCCAGGAAGGCAAACAAAACAAATATAACATAGGACAGAAATGCAGGTTAACGTAAGAGAAATACTGATCAATCGAGAATCAAAGAACTTCCAAATAATCTTGCATATGGCTTTAAGCATTTCAGAAGGTTCATTAATACAATTTCTCATCTTCAAACTAAACACATGGAATGGAGTAGAAAGGTCTCTCATGCTCATGGTGGCATAACATGCATCCTAACAATGACCATTTAATGCTTAGGGGAGCAGGAAGTGGACAGTTCTCAACATCCTTATAAGTCTGTCAAAAATATGGCTCACAAGTTGAAACAAGATTATGGCTGGGGGGGGCACCATACCTCGCGGACTCGTTGAATAGCGCAAACGGAGTAACGCACCCTAACGGTACCTGGACACAGTGAAGGAGCGAGGAACACATTAACATGTGGGAAAAACATGAAAATCTGAAGTAAATAAATGAGCTACCAACAAGTAGGGTGGATAGTATGTCTCAAGCCAAGTTACTACTACTTGATAAAAGGTGCCACACCAAGACTTCTTGGTTCCTGAACCCAACACTACAAATTGTAAAAATCAAGTTCTTTTTCTAAGGAAGTCTCCAATGGTAAACAACATCTTCACATCACCTTTCATAAGGATGGTGATCAAAACAATAAAAAGGAAACCGTCCAAATTAACTACAAAATTTATCAGCCATTCTTGACATGCTTTTCAGTAAACCTGACAAACTAACAAGACAGAGGACGCTACTTGCCACCTTTACATCCAAAATCATGGAACCAAAAATATGTATTTTCATCTCATCCCATTCGTATGGATTTAAAACCAAACAGTTGTGTCTAAAACAGCATCATTGACGACTGACCTGAAGTACTTGACGCAAATTCTCCTCAGGAGCCATTCGTAGACCACCTTTTCCCAAACCAAGACGCTGGGACAGAACTGACAATTTTTAGAGAGAACAAAATCAATTGACCTGATTCCCACATAAGCAAGTAAAAAGGGTAATGATCAGTAAAATTCGCCTACTTTTCATGTCAACCTTGGTGGCAGCAAGTGCAGAAACAATATACAGCCGGTGCTTCTTGTCCTGAAACACACAACGCTAATGCATCAACACATGAGTACACCTATATCGGTCCGGCTCCGAAGAATTAACCACCCATTACCTTCAAAAGTAGATTCTTAGTCAAAGCACCTCCCAGATTTCCGACATGCTTGGCCTGTCATGGCAGATGTTCAGTTAGCAATCGCAGTATATCAAGCCGAGGCCATCGCAGAATGAAGTATGAACTCCACGGGTTCACGTACCTGTTCCTCGACCGTCAACACAACCGGGTGGTCGTAGCGCTTGAAATCAATCTTAAGCTCCTGCAGGAAAGAAAGCCACCGGGATACATTGTAAGTTGTACGGCTTAGAAATTAGCAAACATTACATGTTTGCATTCGATACACCTAGGCAATGCCGCACTTCGGTTTAAAAACCCTTTTATCCCTTCTGCTAGAAACTACCAACCATTATAATGTTTGCAACATCGGGGGATACAACATAACGTCGTATTCATGCGATATATACAGGCAATTTAGCACTTGGGTTTAAAACCCTATCCCCTTTTGCTAACACTGCGAAACTAAATTCAGCCGCAGCCACGCCTTCTCGCGCTACGATTTACAGATCAGCTAGATACCCACTACAAATAATCTCTACGGCAGCCCCCCGTCGGCGCTACGACCAGGGGCAGCGGCGGGAGGAGGAGGCCCAATCCAGCCGATCTCCGTGGCCCAGGGGGAAGCGACGGAAGGAGGAAGCAGCCGGGGAAGGCAGGAGTGAGAGAGAGGGGTGTTAGTACGGACCTCGAGGCGCGCGAGGAGGACGTCCTTGGTGTACCCCATGGCTCCCGGCGGCGCAAGCGTCGGAAGCGGCGGCGGCGCGAGACGGGGAGGGAAACCCAAAGTGCTGCTAGTGCTATGGGCGTGTCGGATGCGCGGCTGCTATGGGGCTTGCGGGTCGGGTGCGGACAGCATATACACGGGGAGACCCGATCCGTTATCGACAAAAAAAAATTGACAGCAATGGTTGTTTTGTTTTACTACCTTTGCTTTCCTGACCTCTGTGATAACCAGCTGTTTTACATGACAGCGAGAGGAAAGTCTATGCATATGTCGCTCTTGACTGGAAAAGCCTACTTGATGATAGTGACCGCAGCATCTCTCAGCTCAGCTCACGCCAGATTCAGTTAACAGTTGATCAACTCTCGCGGGAATTCAGGAATTATCCACCCGTAGATTATGTTTTCACAATATTTTACCAAATCTTTGGGACAGTCGTAACACTCTGCTAGCTGTTTGCAAATTCTCCACAGATGAATGCATGCAGTTTATGACCCATGCTATTTTTATTTATTTTTGGTCAAGTACAACCAAGGATATCCCAGAAATCAGGCCTGTGCTCGTGGACTAGATCCCATGATACCACGAATGCACTAGTAAAAAGGACAATGCTTTGGACATAAGTTAGTCTGGGAAGAGCTAGTACATCATGATCCGTTACTTGCAATTGCAGAAAGGACAGGGTTTTATTTTACAGTACATGCCATGGCGTGCATACTGAGAGACCGGAGTTCATTAGCTCCACAAAAGAAGAAGAAGAAGAGGAAGAAGAGGAAAATGGCCTTGAAATATGCAGAGTAGTACATCATAATCCATTGATTTGCTTGCACACCTGGAGATCAAACAGCTTTTACACATAGTATGCCATGGAGTAACTAAATTGCGGGGAGTTGGCTCCACGGAGAGCTGCCTTAAAACATGTAGCACCATTGGAGCTCTCCCCACAAATGCATAATTAGCCTACTAGGTACTGCTACAATATTATAATAAGTATAGTACTGTAGTAGTATTTGACTACGGATATACTTATAAACGAAATAATCATCATTTTTCCGCGAGACCATGGAATGGTGATTGACCATGGCACGTACGCGATTATTTTACCGTGATCACGTAGTGGTAGTAGTAGAATTTAATCTGTCAGTAGTATTGAATTTGCTTAGTTCTTGATGATTTGACCAGTCGAAGCTTGAAAGCCTTGAATTGACCTCAATGGGCTTCGGTATGGTAGTCGGAGCACGATGATCAGTTGTAGGAGGAGAAGCTCCAGAGGCTGATCTCGCCTTCCTCCTCCCACTCGGCGCCCGGCGCCATGCCCGTGGGCGCCGGCGCGAAGAAGGTGCTGCACGGGTCCATGCAGTAGTCCATGCACTTGGGCGACTGGAAGAAGGCGTCGATGTCCGCCAGCGCGCCGTAGTCCACGTCGTAGTCGTCGACCGCCATGGTCTCGTCATTGTGGCCGGCGCTGTCGCCGCCGGCCTCCTCCTCCTCCTCCTCCGTGGAGGAGCCGAACGACGCGCCGCCGCCACCGTAGCCGCACGGCTGGCCGGCGTCCCAGACCGGCGCAGCTGTGGCGGCGGCGGCGTGAGGGTGCAGCGGGCTGGAGGCGGCGGCGGCGGCGAAGCGCTGGATGGACTTGGGCGACATGGCGGCGGCCGGGACGTGGAAGGGGAGGTGGACGGGGAAGTTGAGGTCGGCGGCGGAGCCCCTGAGGCAGAGCAGCGCGGCGTCGTAGGCGCGCGCGGCGGCCTCGGCGGTGGAGTAGGAGCCGAGCCATATCCGGGTCTTCTGGTTGGGCGCCCGGATCTCCGACACCCAGGACCCCCAGCTCCGCATCCGCACGCCCTTGTACTGCTGCTGCTGGTGCTGCCTCTGCCTCGCCGCCGCATTGCCGGCGCCGTTGCTCAGCCTCAGCGCCTCCTGCTGCTGGTGCTGCGCATTCTTCACCATTTCCGCGATTGATCGATCGCGCACACTGACGACGCTCCTTGCTTCGACGCTATGCAAATTGTTTATGTAGCGAGCGGGCGATGGTTGGAACTTGGAGTTGGAAGGAGAGTGCAACGCCAGTGCAGGCAGTAGCTAGGAGAGTGGTTGGGTGTGTAGGTGGATTAGCTGTGTTGTTGTGGCTGGTGCAGAGTGGAGCGTCCGATGGCTTATTTATAGGAGCCAGCCGCATTTGTAAAACTCTGCTTTCTTTGTCTCACCTGAAATTGGTTGTGTCTCTGGTCTCTGTATTATAACCATTTGGTCCACATCACGCTCATGTATATACCTAGAGTAGTACATCGTGAGGAAATGGCAGTACCGTACTGCATTTCCAATAATTCAGAGGAAGAATGCCTGCTGGGGAATCCTGTATGGAGGCAAAGGAAGCATCGTGCTGTTGGCTAATTCGATCCGGCGGACGTACGCAGCATGTCAGCACCTCGGCAGCAACACGTTTTATGCTTAAAGTTTACTCAAAACTAAGCATGGATGAGTTAGCTGCGGCATATGCATGCACGCTCACTATGATTAGTGTGAGTGTTGGCGTGCATGCCCGTATACGTGGCTTAGCTTGTGTGATCACTAGTGGCAATCAATCATCGCTGGGAGATGTGCATATAGAAGTTCCTTTTTTTTTTAGAACATATAGAAGTTCTTGGTAGCAGTACTTTAGAAAGATCATTTAAGAAGGTTGGCAATTACATACTTTAAATATCAGTATTAACATTATTCGGTTGCGAAAATATAAAGGGTTCCTCGCGCCCCCCCCCCCCCCCCCCCCCCCGCCCCGGATGCAATTATGGCGTTAGTTAAGTACTTTAAAAATCACCATATATTAATCTTATGGTCCTAAAAAATAAGGAGTAAATTGCAATTTGATTATGTACAGTTGCATTTGCTGTACTTTGCACCAAGTGTTAATTGACATGTGTTACACTTTAGATGTGGCTCACACATATGTTGCAACTTGGAACCGAGTTCAATCGATTCAGAGAAAACCATCCGACTCACTTAAACAGTCCCATCGGATTGCGGTCGACCCTATTAACTGTGAGATTATGAGCATGGGCCACTGTAACAAATGCAATAGATGGTCCATATTGTACCAAATGCTATTGTAAATTACCGGGGGAAAATGTGTGGAGGGGTTGTGGGGGGGGGGGGCATTGGCCCCCGACCAAAATTTATATGGAATTACTTTGATTGATAAAGTGTTTCATTATTTGTTATACACACTTCCACACTTCGCGGTATACATGAGTGAAGGCAGAACATCCATTAATTGGATAACCGGCGGTGAAATGTCTTCTGCCACCAAGGGTTGCTGGGAGAAACTTCTTGGTGTCCAACCTAATGCAACAGAAACGACCGAAACTGTGAAAGCTTTTAAACGAGAACAATTGAAGATGTGCGTTTCGGATCGAACACAATTGTAATCGATTGAATCGTAGACATCTAAATCTGGAACCGGATGCATTAGCAATGTCTCTGAGTTGAAAGAAGAGGTTAAAGCATTAAATCGTATGCCGAAAGGAACCATCTTGCCAAGAGCTAGAGATGGAGCCAAAATGAACAGTCTAAATTTTGAACTAATGCATCATGTTGTTTCTGGGAAGGATTTTGGCATCTTAGACAAAGAGATGGACGGAATTTCAAATGAAAGACAAAGGACGGTATTGTATGCTCCATACATCATGTTGTTGATAAAGTCTAAGGAAGTTTCCATTGGCAAGAAAACTAAAACTCACTCGTGTATGAAGGTTGTAATTCTCGGTCCGTTGCTATTTTAACGGTCTCCAACTTTTCTGCCCTAGGCTTTGTCTTATTTTCTTGATCTTCCAGCCAAGTCAGCTACCATGGAAGCAAGAAAAGAGAGAACGAGTAAGACAGGAAGAGAATGGTAAAGTGGGGGTGGACTTGATGTTGTGTAAATACATGTAACTTGTTCTAGATAGGCGAGCAGGGTTTTCACCCTCGAAATGACACGTCTAAAAGGAAGCCAGTCTCTTGCGAATTGGATCGTCACGTCGTCTCTACACCTTAAACCTTGTGTCCCTAATGGACTCAGTTGCTCGAATTTAGCCAGTGCTAAGGAGTTAGGGCTTTTCTCCTGCGCAACCATCTCTGTTGTCGCTTTTTCCGACCGTAAATTACTCATAAATATGTGTGGAGGCGGGTCTTGGCCCCCTGGCCAAAATTCATATGGAATTACTTTGGTTGAGAAAGTGTTTCATTATATATTATACACACTTCAAGGTTCGCGGTGTACATAAGTCAAGAAAGAACATCCATTCATTATATGACTGGCAGTGAAAAGTTTTATATCACCAAGAATTGGTGGAAGAAACTTCTTGGTGTCCAACCAAATGCAACAGAAACTACGAAATGTTTTAATGGAGGCCCACTAAAGACATGTGATTTGATCAAGCACAGTTGGAGATAAATCTTTTGAATTGAGAAAAAAATAAGAGTTGAAAAAAGAGATTAAAGCATTAAATCTTATGCTGAAAGGAACCATCTAGCACAGAGCCGGAGATGATGAAAAACATACCGGTCTAAATTTTAAACTACTATATCATGTTTTTTTCTGGGGGAGAGATTTTGACTTCTTAGAAAAAATATATAGAAGAAGTTCCATATTACAGATAAAGGTCGGTAACATATGCTCCACACATCATGTTATTGCTCAAGTATAAGGAAGTTGTCATTGGAAAGTAAAATAAAACGCACTCATGTATGAAGGTTGTATATCCTGATCCTTTGGTATTTTCTTGATATCGAGCTCTTCTTCCTAAGGCTTTGTCTTTTGTTCCTGATCTTCCAGCCGAGTAAGCTTGCATGGAAGTTAGAAAAGAGAGAAAGAGGAAGAGAGAAGAGAAAGGTAAAGTGAGGGGTAGACTTGAAATTGTGTAAATACATGGGCCTTGCTCTAGACACGTAAGTAGGGTTTTTCTCCTCCCCGACAGTGCATCAGGAAGGTGTCCAGAGGGGGAATTCGCAGAAGGGATCCACCTCCACCAAATCCATTAGCGTGAAGGCCGCCGCATTGATCTTTGTCTCCATCACCACCATCTACATCTATGTGATAACATCTCCATCCCATCTCATTGTAATTATAGAATATCTAGTTGTGAATTTGCATGTGTACTCGCTCATACATTCGTCATCCATTTGCAATACAATCATTATGATGTTTACTGCCTTCATGTGTGAGTAGTTCTATTAGTTCTTAGGGAGATGGGGAGACCCTAGTACTATTATGAATTGGGATAAAGATGCAATGTTCTTTGTTGACTAGTTTGTGATAACAATCCTCGTGATATTGTGTGAAGTCGACCACACCAATATTGTGTCATAGAGCCATGATGGTTTGTTCGTGTTGGTTTGAGGACGACTAACGAGTGAGTATGACATGACAAAAAGTCGCTCCTCCTTTCGCGCCAATCTTTGACATGGGCTCAGCGGAGAACTTGTCGTACCAATACCACGTCCACGGGGAGACCATTAATCACTAGTGCCAGTAGGCACATCGCTTATCATCTGGGCTATGTGGTGGTTGTTAGTAGTGTGTTAACCGAGGCATCGCGGCACATTAATTTATGGAGCTCCCCCTCACAAATTATTCATGTGAAAACATTACGCACGCCTAATCAATTCAGAAGTATGCTAGTGGTAGAACCTCCCTTCCCAAGAACGTCTTTAGCCTTATTGCAGTTCCAATCGTTTAACCATACATTAGTTCGCTTTCATTAACTTTGTTGTTTGGTTTATTTACTGGTTTGCTTATAATCCTTATATAGTCTTTATTTTAGTCATTTTACAGTTTGTTTTAGTCTATAGATAGTTTGCAGAGCACCAACAAGAGTAGGTGATCAAAGCTAGACCTAGAGAGCCATTTTCATAGCTCCATCGTGGTTTGATACTCTTATTACGAAACTAGCTATAACAACCCTATGCACTTGCATGCATCAAGCTATTTTCTGGCGTTGTTGCCTGGAAGCTTAGCGCTTTTGGTCTTTTATTTTTAGTACTTGTTTGTTTTTGTTCGTCTTAAAATTATCGATGGGTGAAGGCAAGCACCGTGGAACAGGACCGCCTCGTTTCATTCGACTTGCTAGTTGGAAGTTTTTGGGAAGTCCACTTTTATACGCTTTCAAAAAGGTATATCCTGGAAATAATGAAGAAGGATATGAAATTAACCCTGTAATAAGGAGTCTGTTGCATAGCAGACAAATAGAGGTGATGGTAGTGAGGATCCACACAGTCATATTGATTCCTTTGAAAATATATGTGGAACTTTCAGACTAAATAGAGGTGATGGTAGTGTGGATCCACACAGCCAATCGTTGCATGTGGACTCTGACGTTATTTTGCAGCTCATAAAAATGTATATTCAGTTTTTGCACCTTCATAATAAGAATTGGATCAAGTATGCACCCGAAAGGAGATTGCTATCATTCAAGCTCCTACGGAACAAGAACAAGTTGCCAAAGAAAAGAGAAACTCTGTATGAACCACCACTACCATTCCCAGAAGCTAAAAGAATTCATGAGGAAAGATATGAAGCCATGTTGCGTGCATGCTTACTTGAAGAAGAACCCTCTATCAATACCAACAATCTAAAAAAGAACAACAAGATCAAGAACTTGGTGAGGAAACAATTGAACTAGATAAAGAAGCAACAAAGGTAATAACAGGTAAAACTGAAGAAAGAAGTTTTGGGAGGCCCGTGCTCCCATGCTCTTTCGGAGTGGAAGCTTATTATGGCTTATGAAATTTAGGATCTATTATTAATGTTATCCCATATGAATTATATCTAAAAATAATAAAAAAAATGAAAATTTTGCACCTGACATCGAACTTTTAGACATGTCTATCAAGTTAGGCGATAGGTCCTTTCATGAACCTATCAGAGTTGTCAACAATGCTCAAATAAGAGTATACCCTCACACTTATTGATAGATCTTGTTGTTTTAGATGTGCATGTTGACCCTTTTTTCCCTACTATCTTTGGAAGATTTTTCTTATGCATTCTTAAAGCTTATATTGATTGCAGAAAACAAACTATTACTCTCAGGTTTGGTGAATATGAAGTGCTCTTTCATTTTTCAAAATTCAAGAACCAGTCTTATTATAAAGAACTAAATGGTGAAGAAGAAAGAACCATAGCAATCCTTGCAGCCATATATTATGGTACGCCATATTTTGATACATCATAGTAAGGCTCATGGACGGGGGGTGACATAATCCTACTGGTAGAACCGCGCGGGGGCGGGGGGGGGGGGGCGTGGAAGTATTGTACACGAGAACACCGAGTCGAGTTTTCCCATGTCCGGTACGTCACGACTAGGTAGCGTTCCTACTTTTGCAATCTCACTAAATCAGGGTTGAAGCCTGAAGTATACAGAGTAAAATTGTGAGTATGATTTCGCTAACTCGGCGATGATATACTTCTCGGCGAGTTGGCTTCTAGCTAAGTTGTGATTGTCCTTGTTCTTTTTCTCTCGTCCGACTTTATATAGATAGCCGGACTAGGGCTTACAGGAAGAAAACATAAAAGACTACGGAAAGTATCTTACTTGGAAAGTAAGACATCCGGGTTCTCCTCCAAGTCGTACCAGGTTGGGCCGTGGTCCGGGTTCTTCTAGAATCCGGCTTCCTGTGCGTCAGCTTACTAGGCCTCCTAATGGACTCAGTTCTATTGCCCATGGGCCACCCTGGTAATCCGGCCTTCGGCCAATGCCAGATATACCCCTATTTGGCATATATCCGACAGTAGCCCTTAAGAAGGATTAAGACTTCATTGCGTCGTTCCTCGTGGATTTGTATTCTCTTCACAAATATAGGTGTTTTGTCTTGATTCTTCTTTCAGTAAACTTCTTCAATGCCAAACCCGGATTTTCTGAAATTCGGCATTTCTTCCACGAGTCTTCGCATAGAAGGAACCTGTGACGCAAGCGATGAAACCTTGCTGACGTCACGAACGTCTGGTTCAATCAAAAGCCTAAAACAATAATCACCCCGCCCCCTCGTTTCCCGGATTTTTGGGGGTTAAACGCGTCAGCATTCAACGGCTAAAAGAGTCGTTGGAGCCAATCTCAACGCATCTTGGCTATAAATAGATGCCTAGGGATCTCCGGCTCACCTTTCGCATCCTCTTCCTCCTCGAGCCCCCAGAGCCTAGTGCACTGTCACTCCCAGTCCTCGAGCGAAAGCACGCAGAGAAAAACCCGAGCCACGAATCCTCACAGAAGAAAATCATCAGTGGTTCTTGCTCCCGGTTGCGCCGCCCACAAATGGACACCGGAAGTTCTCCATGCGCAACCGAGACCGCCAACACTGAGGACCTCATCCAGGACATCGATCCCATCGTCGAAACTTCTCCGCGTTCCTCTACAAACGCACCGGAAGCGCACGTGAGTGCGCCGGCGGGCGGGGATCTCAATCCCGCGGCCGGAACTATGCCGCCGCCCTCGTCCACTCCTCCTCCTCCTCCATTCCCCGATACTGAGGAGGGGGAAACTTCAGATCACGACGAAAAAAACACGGCGGCCATAGTCACCGCCGGAGGCGAGGAAGAAGATGTGGGAGATGCCGGAAACTGGAGCCACAGCAACGTGGCCCCGGCTCTTCTCAATTCCGTGGAGAAGGATGGGTTCATTGTGAAGGACAAAGGTCGTCTGGATGAGGACGACACCGATCCCTCTCCAAAAGACGGAGAACGGGTTGTTTGGGCTTCCCATATCACTCGAGGTATGGGCTTTCCGCCATCCGCGTTTTTCATCCAAGTTCTCAACCACTATAACGTCCAACCCCACAACCTTCCTCCCGACTAGATACAATACATAGATGGGTGATGCGTGTGAATACACGTACGTTGGGAGACCCCAAGAGTGCAGCAGCAAGTTTTCCCTCAGAAAGAAACCAAGGTTTAATCGACCAGTAGGAGGAAGGAGTAACTTCAGAAGGTGAAGTAGCTGAGATGGCAGGGCGCACTACCGGTTCAGAAGCAACGTGGAACCTGCACTACACAATCAAATCACTTTGCCCCAACGAAGCAGTGAGGTTGTCAATCTCACCGGTTTTGCTGTACACAAAGAGGTTAAACGTATGGTGTGGAAAACAGTAGGAGAACAGTATGAAAGCAGTAGTAACAGTATGAAAGTAGTAGGTGATTTATCAGTATAAGGAAAAAGGAGAGGGGTCTACAGTTCACTAGTGGTGTCTCCCCGTGAAAGATAAATAACATGTGTGGTGAAAAAAATACAGTTGGGAAATTGACAGAAATGAAGGCTGCACCGTAGTGCATATGCAAGACATAAAGATTACTATGTGATTCATGCGGGCATTACAACAAGATACATAGACCGTTATCCAACTGCATCTATGACTAATAATCCACCCTCCGAATATCATCCGAAGAAACGTTGGGTATCAAGTTGCAAGCAAAAGATAATCGCAGTAAGCAAAGTGTGTAATGTAAACAATAACATCATCCTTTAGACAAAGCATTGTTGTTTTCTCCCTAATAGAAATAGCACATCCTTCATCCGTCACGTTTCTGTCATTAGAGCACAATTGGAGTTACAAAGCAAAGGAGGCATGAACCCACTATCGAGCATAAATACTCCCTCTTGGAGTTACTAGCATCTACTAATAACGGAGAGCATGCAAGATCATAAATAACATAAGCATGAAGATAACATGATAGATTGATAATCAAAAGACATAGCATTCAACATTCATCAGATCCCAGCAAACACAACATGTAGCATTACATAAAGATGATCTTGATCATGTTAGGCAGCTGACAATATCTAAACATGAGGTACAAAGTGGAGAGAACAACCATCTAGCTACTGCTATGGACCCACAGTCCAGGGATGAACTACTCACGCATCACTTCGGAGGAGGGCATGGTGGTGTAGACCCCTCCGGTGATGATTTCCCCCTGCGGCAGGGTGACGGGGAGAGCTCCAGAACCCTCCCGGTCTTGGATGACAGTGACGGCGGCCTCGGGTGTTTCTAGGGTAAAAGCGATATATATCTAGGGTTTTTGCCTCGGGGAAGGGGGAATAAATAGGCGAAAGGGAAGAGGCGGTGGAGGCCTGGGGGCCCCACACCACCCCCCGGCGCGGCCAAGGGGGGGCGCGCCGCCCTATGGTGTGGGCCCCAGAGGGCCCCCTCCGGGTCTCTTCGGGACTCTGTGGAACCTCTGGGATTTCTAAGACTTCCAGACTTCGAATTTTACAATTCCGAGAATATTTCCATAACAACTTTTCTGAAACTAAAAACAGCAGAAAACAGGGAACTGGCTCTGTGGCATCTTGTCAATAGGTTAGTCCGGAAAATCGATAAAAATGACATAAAGTGTATATCAAACATGTGGGAAATAACTTGAAAACAACATGGAACATCAGAAATTAGGGATACGCTTATGACGTATGAACATCCCGAAGCTTAGTTCCTACTCATCCTCGAGTAGGTAAACGATACAAACAAATAATTTCTGAGGTGACATAGTACCAACATAAACTTGACCATCCAAATGTAAGGTAAAAGCATATGTAAACTGAGATCATAGAACTTCAACACAAACATGATAAATAGAACTTTAATAATAAATCATAGCAATCACCTTGCATCATGAGAAGTAACACAAATAAAAGATCATGAATAACAATGCAAAGAAACATATACGTTTGTTTCAAGTATAGAGAAAGCATGGCAGAGTGATATTTCGCTAGTCCTTAAGAGTGGGGAAAAACATAAATGCCAGGACACCTTCAAAGTTCATGAGGAAGACTAGAACAAATAATTAGAGAACTAGCAATAACACATCATGAATCAATTAATAATGTTTCTGAAAAAATGCGCATAAAACTCAGAATGGCAAAAATGCTCTCTCAACTGTGCATAAAGTTAGAAGATGGAGACTCAACATAAAAGTAAAATAAAGGCCCTGCACAGAGGGAAGCATGGATCACTCATGTGGTAGAGATTTTTATTTTATTAAACAGAGGTATTGAAAACATTTTTTTAGAAAGGTGTATGCTTATGTCAATGAACGATAAACAGAAGATACAGTACGTCACAAGCCAATTAGACTTCACAAGAGCGGCTCCCATTAAAGGATGCAACTGGTGTAGAATGTCATCCCTCTTTCTCTTTTGTTTACACAATTATGCTTTGACTGATAAATCAGGGGCAAAAATAGTGAAAAGAATTTGTTTGTATTAATTTGGGGCTAGGCACCCCTCTGTCCGCTCTTCTATCAATTGGATAAGCGGATGAAGCCACTAGTTTAGGGTGTGAAAGTCCAATCAACAAGTGAGATAAAGATTCTCTATCTACGTCCTCATGAGCTAAAACAGGAACACAAAAACATGAGTAATTTTGAAAGTTTTAAGAGTAACACATGAGCAATTTACTTTGGAATGGCAGTTAAATACCACATGTAGGTAGGTATGGTGGACACATTTGGCATACTTTGGTTTTAGGGAGTTGGATCCACGAGTAGAGCTCATACTCAGTACAGGTGGAGGCTAAGAAAAGACTGGGAGCGACTAATTAAGAGAGCAATAACGACCATAATCATGCATAGCGACAAAAACATCATTAATCAAAGCATAAGTGGTACCACAAGTTCAAAAACTAAATGATCATAGAGGCTATAGGTGACTGATTTGTAGTAATAAACATGGTGTAAGCATGCCCCAAGTCAAGCATATAAAACATTCAAAGGAGAAGACCACAAATTTATGTTTCAATATGACAAGAACAACTCATGATTCTTTCAATGGAACATTAAACACTCTCAACTATTTGAGACAAATCATGATACAAAATAACGAATAGGCTTTATAATTAAAATAAAATATAGCATGTTATGAAAAAGTCTAGCCACAGTCTATACAAGTTTCTATTTGCATTGTTTATAAATTCTACCGCATGCAACAGTTTGTTTTCCCAACAAGCACCATACAAAATATGTTTTAACAAAATCTTTCTAAATGATACAGAAAGAAAACATGAGAGTACTCACATAACACTACTAAAACTAACATCTCTGAATAAGAGATGCAATGAAAACAAAAGCTAAACAGGAATTTTGCAGCAACTAGAAGAAAAATTAAGAATACAAGTATAACGAGTATTCAAATGAAAAAGAGGAGCGTGTATCTCTACAAAACAAGGATGCTAGGTTCCAATGATTTTTATTTAAGAAAGGAAACAAAATAAATTAAAAGAAAACTGAACAACAAATAACAGACGCTCCAAGTAAAATTCATATGATGTGACAGAATAAAAATATAGTTTCATTGGAAAAGACATGATAAATTGTTGACGAAGAAGGGGATGCCTTGGGAATCCCCAAGATTAAATGCTTGAGTATTCTTAGAATTTGCTGGGTTGAACCACGAGGTCATCCCCAAGCTTTGACCTTGCAGTCTTCTCGATCACATATATCACCCTCTTCTCTTGACCCTTGAAAACTTCCTTCACACCACACTCAAAGAGTAATTCACATTATAGGGTTAGTGCAAAAATCGAAATATGTATGGGCACAAGTGTTGTTGATACTTTTAAAAATTATCTACAGCCAATTATGTTTCGTGAAGCAAAGAAATCCACTTGACATCGTAAAAGAACAAATGCAAGAAAAATGGCAGAATCAGCCAAAACCAGAACAATCTATAAATACTATTTTTTTCGGCGCACTTACACTGCTCAAATAAAAAAAACTTAAAGAACGAAAAGATTGCGGAATTAGCTGAGGAATAATCACAAAAAAAAAATCATGTCATTCTGAACTTTCTGGATTTTCACGATTTTTTATGGTGGATAGTAGAAATCTGTTTCCTGCGCAGAAATGCCAAAACCAACTCCGACTTTACTTGACACAAATAATACATGCAAATAAAGATACAAAGGAGTTGCTACAGAAGTATACATCCCCTTGCTCAAGCAAAACATAGAAAAACAAAGCAAAAATAAAATAATAGGTGATCTCCCAAGAAGTGCTTTTCTTTAACGCCTTTTAGCTAGGCCTAGAAAAGTGGATTCAAGTATTTTCAAGTGAAGAGACATCCAAATCAATAATTTCTTCCAAAACACCAATTGTAGCAACGAGTACCTTAGGAACCCATGAAGATGATTCAACATGCAAATCACTTTTAGTTTCACTAAAAATTTTATTAATTTTAAGCACATTAGGGGATTTCGGTTTAGGCACCTTGGGAACATACATAATTTTTTTCTCTTTTCCCATAGAGGGCTTTTCCCTCTTAAACTTGAGAGAAGAAAAGGTTGAGCTTAAAGTTTCCATAGCCTCTTCTAATTTACCAATCCTCATATTTTGATTATCATGGATATTGCTAGCTTCTAAAACAATGATTTTCTTGTTGATACCTACTATCGATTCATTAACTTTGCTAACATTATCAAGAAAATTTGGCAAATTTTTCTCTACAGAGTTTAGCTTTTTAATAACATCATCTAAAGTGATCTCAGTTTTAACAACCTAAGTAGGTGGTGTTCCAACTAAACTTTCAATTAAATTACAAGCTTCTAAAGCAGGTGTTCCTAGAAAATTACCTCATGTAAGAGTGTCTAGAACATACCTATACCAGCTAGTAATACCAACATAAAAATTCCTAAGAAGGATTAAAGTGGAATATTTCTTAAGGCATCTTTGATAAGCATCACTTATCCTATACCAAGCATCTTTTAAACATTCTCCACCTTGTTGCTTAAATGAATGGACCTCAACTTCGGGAACACTCATCTTGGCAAGACTAAAAACAGGATAAAAACAACAGCTAGAATAAGAACTATTTTTTGTGTGTGTTTTGAATATAGAGAAGAAAACAAGATAACATAAAATAAACTAAGCAAAACTACAACACAGTAAAGTGATTGGAAGGGAGAGACTCCCCTTGCAGAAATTCTCTTCCTCCCCGGCAACGGCGCCAGAAATTAGCTTGATGCGCATGTAACACACGTTCGTTTGGAGACCCCAAGAGGAAGGTATGAAGAGCACAGTAGCAAGTTTCCCTCAGAAAGAAATCAAGGTTGAATCGACCAGTAGGAGGAAGGAGTAACTTCAAAAAGTTGATGCAGCTGAGATGGAAGTTTGCACTACCGGTTCAACATCAACGTGGAACCTACACAACACAATCAAAATCACTTTGCTCCAACGAAGCAGTGAGGTTTTCAATCTCACCGGTTTTACTGTACACAAAGAGGTTAAACATATGGTGTGGAAAGCAGTATGAGAACAGTATGAAAACATTAGCAACAGTGTGAAAACAGCGGAAGCAGTGTTTGTATTATCAGTATGAGGAAAATGGACCTAGGTCCACAGTTTACTAGTGGTGTCTCTCCGTGAAAGATAAATAACATGTTTGGTGAACAAATTACAGCTGGGCAATTGACATAAATGAACTCTTCACCGTAGTGCATATGCAATACATAAAGATTACTATGTGATTCATGTGGGCACTACAACAAGATACATAGACCGTCATCCAACTACATCTATGACTAATAATCCACCCTTGGAGTGTCACACGAGCAAACCTTGGGTATTAAGTTGCAAGCAACAGATAATCGCAGTAAGAAAAGTGTGTAATGTAAACAATAAATTATCCTCGTGCAAAGCATTGTTGTTTTCTCCCTAATGGGAGCAACACATCCTCCATCTGTCACATTTTTTTCACTCGAGCACGGATGCAACGTAGGCATGAACCCACTATCGAGCATAAATACTCCCTCTTGGAGTTACTAGCATCTACTTATCCATAGCATCTACTAATAACGGAGAGCATGCAAGATCATAAATAAAATATGCATGAAGATAACATGATAGATTGATAATCAGAAGAAATAACATTCAACATTCATCAGATCCCAGCAAACACAACATGTAGCATTACATAAATCTGATCTCGATCATGTGAGGCAGATCACGGGATCTAAACATGAGGCATAAAGTGGAGGAGACAACCATCTAGCTACTGCTATAGACCCGTAGTCCAGGGATGAACTACTCACACATCACTTCGGAGGAGGGCATGGTGGTGTAGACCCCTCCGGTGATGAATTTCCCTCCCGACAGGGTGCCTGGGAGAGCTCCAAAACCCTCCCGATCTAGGAATGACAATGACGGAGGCCTCGGGTGTTTCTCGGGGAAAAGTGGTATATTTCTAGGGTTGATATGTCGGGGGGATTATATAGGCGAAAGAGCGATGGCCGAGGGCACCCGGGGGCCCCAAACCACTACCAGGCGCGGCCAGGGGCACCGCCCTATGGTGTGCCCCCCCTGTAGCCCTATGGTCTCTTTGGGACTCTGTGGAACCTTCCGGAATTCTAAGACTTCCAGGCGTCGACTTTTCCAATTCCGAGAATATTTCTAGAACAACTTTTCTGAAACTAAAAACAACAGAGAACAAGGAACTGGCTCTATGGTATCTTGTTAATAGGTCCCGGAAATCGATAAAAATGACATAAAGTGTATAGCAAACATGTAGGAAATAACATGAAAACAACATAGAACATCAGAAATTAAGGATACGTTTATGACGTATTAGTATGTCTTTCCTTGCTTCTCTTCTTTCTCGGAATTTTAACACCGGTTTTCCTATATTTCCTATTTTCTAGCCTTGATCCTGTCCCTTTGAAGGGAAAAGGCAGGAAGAAGACGAAAGCTATTGGTATTAGGGGGCCAAAGCCATCCCCCACAGCTGCCCCCAGACACTCCGGTGGCAGCTGGAGAAGAAAATACGGCTGCTCGGGAAGAATATCCCTTGCAGACCAGCCAGCCTGTCGGATCCGACACGGATGTGCGGGAAAGGGCGGAACCTGATCAAAGTGGACCTTTAACGCTTCCATAGACAAAGCCAATGCCAACCTTTGACGAGAATTTCAAGGTAAAACAAGAGTCCTACTTTGATGAACTCGGATACATTCATCTATGGGCGAAAAAGTTTTTTGCCCGAGCCCCCTTGATTCTCCCTTGGCAAAAAGGTGGATTAGTAGTCCGGAATAATTACGTGTTCTCACCTCGGCAGGTTATCCAAGACGGAATCCACCATATGGGGGTTACCTTCTCGGAATACGCCAAGGAGTTCTCCAAGAATCTAAGTGGTTTGCAAAGAATGAGCCAGGTAATATCTCTAGCCCCCAAGTATTAAAACAAAACCATTCTTTTTGTTTTTGTATTAATGCTTTTCTCTTTTGCCTTCTTGTATTTGCCTAAGCAAACTTTTCCTTTGTATGCTTTTCAGCAAACCGCCAAAAACATTAATGTGGAAGTTTTTGAGAAGCTCACCATTAAGAGCCAAGAAGTGAAATCTCTTCTTGGTATCCTTAATGAGAAGGACTCAGAATTATCCGAGGTTCAGAAGCAGTTGAAGGAGACAACTGGTAAGCATGCCTTTTCAATCCTTGATTCCGATTCTGAATTTTTCTAAGGAATTTTCCGAGTTTTTAATCCTTTTTCTCTTTTTTAACTTCTCAACTTTTTTGGCCAAGGCCAAGCAAGTTGCTTAGGATGCTAGAAACACTAAAACTCTTCGCGAGGAAAATTCCGAGCTTTACCAAATGACAGTAAAGCTACAGAAGGACCTAGAGGCGAGCCAGCTGGCTCTGGGATTGTCCGAGTCTCGTGCTTCCTCAGAAGCCGAGAAAGGTCGGAGGACTATCCAGGACCTCGAGAATGCCATGAATCAATGCGTTGAAGAAGGCATTGAAATGGACAAAATTCTTGGTAAGTTTCTGTACTTTTACCAAGTTTTATTTTACTTTGTGTAATACATTCCTTTCCTCCTTCTGTGTTTCCTAATATTTTTTGATTTTCTTAACAGAAGGAAATCCTCTGCTCACTCTAATTGATAGAATCTGGGTTTTTGGGACATTTTTCACCGAGATAAAAAAATTCGGGATGTTACTTATCAACAAGTGCACTCCAAGCTTGCGAATTCTCGGAAATTAGCAAGCTCCCGGAGGAAACTGCAAAAGTGGGGAACCAGCGCGAGTCCTGGTTCCAATCCGCCGCTCGTGGTGGTGTGCGCATGGACCTTGGGCTGATGCATATGCATTACACCACCGCCAAATCTTGGCGCACAGCCACCGGTATTCCGAAGGATATACAGAAGCGCAACGGGTGAAAATATTCGATTCTATCAAGGGGCATGCCTCCAAGATAGGTCGGATGGTGTCTACCTCGACGTTCTACCCGGAGGAAGAAATTCCAGCAACTCCTGAGAACCCGAGCGACAACGATGAGGACAACGACGACGAATACAAAGATGTCGTCTAGTTCCTACATAGCCATTTAGCCAAATAGAACGCATTACTATTCTTACAATATAATCTCAATTGTAATGCATTTTATCTTTTGTATGAGAAAGTCTTTATCCTTTGCAGTAAAATTTAAACTTTGCAAGTTTTTTTAGAGTTTTAATTCCTTTTCTTTTAAGTTCTCTGGTTTGTATGATTTAACTTCCCTTAGTGTTAAAGTGGCTCAAAAGTATGCAATCTTCACGCCAAGCGACAGGGTTAAGAAACCCATCAGTCAAAACTCGAAATCATGGATTATACCTTGGCACTTTTACTTACTAATTCCAGTGACCCAACACAACAAACAATCAGATAATACTTAGGACTAATAAGGAATTTTAAAAGTATGAACCTCAAGCACACATGCACAATCTGGGGTTCTGAAGCCTTCTTAGGCTAAAAAAGCATTCAGTTTTATAACTCGGAGCATGCAGGAAAATTTCAGGTTAACATTGAAGCAAATTGAAAGATCACTGAGAAAATAGATAAGACAGAAGCATGCTTTGAACAATAAAGACAAAACAAACAAAAATTCATGAATTCTGACAACTTTATTTCATAATCTCACCGATGTTTACATAGAATTGAACTAAGTGTGAAAGAGACGTAAATGTTGGATGCTCCGGGGCCTATTTGTCTCTCCTAGTTCTACATCTATGTTTCTTTTTCTCTTGCGATTCGTTTTTTTAAGTCATCTTCCATGTCTCGAATATCTAAAAGGTAATAAGACCCATTTTTTATAGCCTTGCTAATGACAAATGGTCCTTCCCAGATTGGGGCTAACTTGTGTTTTCTGTCATGTACCAATCTTAGCACCAAATCACCCTCTTTGAAAGATCGGTGTTTGATTTTCCGACTATGATATTGCCATAGTCCTTGTTGATAAATGGCGGATCTTTCCAACACTAGTTCTCGTTCTTCTTCTAAGAGATCGACGACATACCGACGTGCACTTTCGGCATCTGAGTCATCGTATGCTTGCACTCTTGGGCTATCATGGATCATGTCCGTTTGAAGCACTGCTTCAGCACCATAAACCAAAAAAAGGCGTTTTCCCAGTTGATCTATTTGGCAACGTTCTGATTCTTGGGCGTATTCCCTGCAGGATTGAACTATTCATTCTCTCAACCTGTCCATTAAATTGTGGGTGTGCCACAAATGCAAGATCTAGGCGGATTCTCGTTTGTCGGCAATATTTTGCCAACTCTATAATTGAGAAATTTGTCCTGTTATCTGTGATTATGCTATGTGGAACGCCGTATCGCATGACTATGTCAATGACAAAATTTCTGGCAGTCACACCGTCAAGTTTTTTATGGGTTTTTCTTCCACCCACTTGGTATACTTATCCACTGCAACGAGTAGATGCGTAAGTCCGCCTCTTGCAGTTTTGAATGGCCCCATCATATCTAGCCCCCAGACCACAAATGGCCATGTTATGGGAATCGTCTTGAGTGCTTGAACTGACATATTGGTCTGCTTGGCGTAATACTGACATCCGGCACATGTATTCACTATGTGCTCCGCATCCGTCTTGGCTGTGAGCCAGCAAAACCCGACACATAATGCTTTTTTTAACTATGCTTTTTGACTGAGCATGATGTCCCCCAATCTCCAGCATGGATTTCTTGCAGAATTTCCCGTCCTTCTTTTGGCGAAATACATCGCTGAAAAATTTCGATAGTATTGCATTTATACAGGTAACCATTGATTACCGTGTATCCTCTGCATCGGCGTTTGATCTGCCATTGCAAGACAACGTTTGCTCCGTCCGGGAACTTTTGATCAACTAATAAGTTTAAGCATGTAATTGTCCAATCCGGGTTAACAAGCAAAACTTCTATTGATTGGGAAACTAGGGGGTTCGTGTAAATTCTGGACGAATACACCAGGCGGTAGAGTTTTCACCCTTTCCGAGCCCATGCGGGGTAAAGAATCCGCGTTCCAGTTTTCTTCCCTTTTGATGTGAAGTACTTCAAATCCTAGGAAGCAAATGGCAAACTCGTCAACTATTCTCCGATATTCGGCCATCAAGGGGCTTTTCACATCCTATGTTTGGTTAAGATGATGTTGTACTAAGTCCGAGTCACTGTAACAAAGTATACACTTGACACCTATTTATTTTGCAATATGCAAGCCATGAAGCAATGCTTCGTATTCTGCCACATTGTTGCTTGCGTTGAAGTGTATTTGTAATACATACTCCATTATGCCGCCTTTTGGAGATTTGAGCACCACACCAGTGCCAGCACTTTATTTCATTTTGGATCCATCAAAATGCATGATCCAATATTCCGATTCCGGCATTGGTATGTTTTCCATTGCTTTTGTTCAGTCGGCTACAATTCAATGCCTCATTTGGCGACTCGGCCTTTTGCATCTGCATTGTTAATAATATCCCTTAGTGGTTCTTTGCTTACCACTGTTATGTAATGTACTTGGAAATAATGATGAAGTTTCCGAGATACGAAAAATACGCCATATGCCAGTTTTTGATAATGTGGATACCTTTGCTTTGATTCGGAAAATACCTCGCTGACGTAGTGATGTTGATCTGGAATGCTTTGTTCGTCTTTTCGTCCTTCCACAATTATCACTGCACTTATAACCCTGTTAGCTGCTGTAAGATACAATAACATGGGTTCTTAGTATTTTGGGGATGCCAAAACCGGAGCTTTCATCAGAGTTTCTTTAAACTGGGTTAACACTTTGTCCGCCTCTTCTGTCCATTCAAACTTGTCAGATTTTTTCAACAATTTATATAATGGAAGAGCTTTATCACCAAGACGGCTTATGAACCTGCTTGCAGCGGCTGCGGAACCTGTCAATCTTTGGACATCCTTTAGACATGTAGGTCTTTTTATCTTTAAATTGCTTTGATCTTTTACGGGTTTACTTCTATTCCTCTGTGAGAAATGATAAAACCCAGAAGCTTTCCTGAGGGAACTCCGGATACACACTTTAATGGATTCAACTTCATTCTGCAAGTGTGGAGATTATCGGAAGTTTCTTGTAGATCTTCAAGGTGTGTATCCTTTTCCTTGGAAACTACGGAAATATCGTCCACATAAACGTGTACGTTTTTTGCCAGTTTGAATATGCAAACATCTTTGCATGCAATGCTGGTATGTTGCACTTGCGTTATTCGGGCTAGAAGGCATGGTTATGTAATAGTATGTTCCGTAGGGTGTTATGAAAGAGGTTTTTATTTGGTCTTCTTCTTTCATGCGTATTTGATGATACCCGGAATAAGCATCCAAAAAGCATAAAAGCTCAAAGCCAGCAGTGGCATCTATTATTTGATCGATTCACGGTAACGCGAACCTATCTTTTGGACACAATCTGTTCAAACCAGTGTAATCTATACACATCCTAAGAATGAAACTATCCTTCTTCGGGACTAATACTGGTTTCGCCGACCAATCAGTATGTATAACTTCCCAGATAAAATCAACTACTAAAAGTCGGATGATTTCTGATGGAGGAATGATAACCCGATAGGCTAACGCCAAGGTGTAACTCGGCCCAAAGGGAGCTGCGCAAGACCCGGCTTAGGAAAGAAGAGTTTCTAGAAGGCCCAAGAGTGTAGGCCTCGCAACCCGGATTGTGGGTTTCGATAAGGAAACTTAGGGTTTGTAAGCGGTACCCGGGTAGGACTCCGAGTCTTCCTTGGATAGGAAGTCAGGGGGTCCGGATATTATATAAGCCGGCTCCTAGGGTTAGATTAGAGACACGCGAGATTCAATAGCTATTCGAGTATCCTTTGTAATACCAGAGTTGAGATAATAAGATCTAGATCAGAGACTCGGCGACTTGATTGCCGGCTACCAGATCGTTTCATCACCATGATTTCCCCTGAGCAAAACCCTCTCCCAAACACCAGAGTCGATTTACCCCAAGATAAGTTACCCCTGGTAACGTCTGTCGTGATTATCCCACGACAGTTGGCGCCCACCGTGGGGCCTACGTCTAAGGGTGTTTACATCACGGGAGAAGCTCGGGAGAACATGAAGAACCTCGTCGTCGGTGAGATCTACACCAACCCCGAAGGAGAAAAGATGGTGGACGATTTTGGCTGGGGCCCAGAGTCGGATCTGCTCGAATCCGGATATGTCGTCACAATCGGCCGGGTCAACGTCTTCATCGGCATGGTACGTACGTCCGGTTCAATCCCTGATGATTTCGATTATGATTCTGTGCCAGGAGAAGCAACCCGCGTACAGTCGGATGGAGAAGAATCGGTCGGAACGGTGGATCCGATTGAAGAGCCCACCATGAAGAGGGAACAGCCGGAGGAGCCGGCATGGACCCCGCGTGGCCGGGTCATGAGAGAAGATGATACCGAGTCTATCCTGCACTTGTTGGAGGACCGGTACGAGGAGGATAGCTGTGATGATGAGGAATACGAGTCTTCACCAGGCATCGCGCGCCAGGTCGCGGTCTACACGGCCCCTGCAACCAATCTCAATCAGGGGGACGTGACTACGGCCGCGGTCGGAGCGACGCGAGCGCTGGCCCAGCAGCAAAATCCGGTTGACGGAAATCCGGTTCTGACCCGGGTCGACGGAGAATCGGCCTCGGTCACTAGCCGAGCAGCGGAAAGCGAGTTGCAAAAGAATATGTTTGGATTCATGGCGAATAGGACGCCGGGGGCAGGTCCTTCAAACCCACAACACCCGGCCCTGTTCAGTAACAATCTGATCCTGGATCCCACGGTGCTAGCTACTGTGATAACCCCGGAAAACGCCGTGGCGCGTGCCAGGGATCTGGATGTGGCGCGCCGTGCATTGGAGCAGCAAAGGAGAGATGTGGAAGCAGAAAAGCAAGGTATAGCCACACGCCAACGTGAGCTCGATGCATTGGAGAACCGGCTCCGGGTTGAGACATTCAGGGCGCATCAAAGATACCAGACGAGATTACCGGCAACGGGTGGAGTCTTAAACCCGGCCACGCTGTTCATCACACCCCAAGATCAACCAATTCCGGCTGTGAATCAGGAAACTGTGCACCAGCCCGCGACCGGTGGGGGACAGTCGGCAAATGTACAAACCGGGTTACCCAGGTTGCAGACAGGGGTTGCTGTTGGCAATACAGCGCCACCACCACCACCACCATCACAATTTCGTACGCCACCAGGTCACTTCAACAACCCCATGGATAATGTATATGCGGCAACATTGGCATTGGATCGAATCCCCGTAAGAGAGTCACCCCACGCGGAGGAGACCCGGCGGGCGATAGATTTATTGCGTACGGCAGTGGCTCAGCAGGTCAACTACCCGGATAATAGGAGTGGAATGCATGGAACGCCATATATAAGCCGGCATAACGGAAACACCGGTAATATTCAGTCAAGTTCAGCGCGACGGAGGGCAGAGCAGCAGCAAATGCCGCCTCCTCCCCGCGTCCAAGCAGTACCAGCAGCATCAGCAGCACAAGCTATCGTGGATAGTTCCAGAGCCAGGCGAGCCGCGGCCGGGTCTGCGGTACACGGGCCCGCGGCAGCGCCGCGCCCAGCCGCGCCCCCCGCAGGATCGCATGTTTCCCGAGTGAGGCCAGTACTGACTAATCTCGCTGGGCCTAAGTGTCTCTCGGATAATATCAGGGCTGAGCCTTACCCGGATAAATTCAAGGAACCGGGTAAAGTGGTGAATTATGAGCCGACTATGGATCCAGAAACATGGTTGAGCAGTTATGAGATGGCTATGTCGATTCGCAACGCATCTGAAAATCTTCAAGCCAAGTTCATGTACTTAATGATGTCAGAAGGAGCAGCGAAGTTGTGGTTCAACAATTTACCTGAAGGATCTATCAAATCATGGAGTGAATTGAAAACTGCGTTTATCAAGCACTTTCACGGAACATGCAGGAAGTTGTTTACTATCGACGATCTAGAACGGTGTGTGCAAAAGAAGGGAGAATCGGCGCGTAGCTGGGTGCGCCGGGTTATGGAGATACTTCATTCATCTACAGATATTCAGCCAAAGGATGCGTTGCAAGCTATGGCGAAGACATGCAAGTATACACCCTTAGTGCAAAAGCTAACTCGCATGAAATCCAGTCGAAACGCTTCAGAGGTTACTATGGGAGAGTTGATGGACGCATGCAACAAACATGCTGCTACGGATACCACAGAAGAGGACGTTGATGATAAGAAAGTGAAAGCGAACACGAGTAATAATGGAAGAACCGGCAATGGATCCACGCCGGGTAACCATGGGGGAAATAATGGAAACAACCAGAATAAACGCCCGTTTGAGGGGAATTCCGAGTTTGTCGCCAGCACAGAAGCCGGGTCTTCGAAACCCAGAGCAGAAGGAAATTTCAACGGAGGAAACTTTAATGGAGGAAATTACCAGGGTCCGCCAAGGACGGGAAACCACTGGGATGTCTACAAGATGCCGTGCCCGCGACACAGCAGGAACGGTAGACCGGCTAACCACTCATTGGAGCAGTGTGTGGATTTACAGAGATGGAAGAACGAAGAAATAAACAAAGCTATGCGAGGCGCAGGCCGGGGAGGAGGACCGGGTCCGGGTGGAAACCCGGGCAACGGCCCACCCCCAGCAGGCAACCCAGGAGGTGGAAACCCGGGTAATAACCAGGGAGGAGCTGGAGGTTTCCAACCCAATCCCAAGCAATTGGGCCAGTACCACGTTCACACCACGGGAACTTCAAACAAGGATAGAAAGATACTGAAAAAGGCGGTAAACTCGGTTTCCTCGGCTGTCCCGAGGTACCTGAGGTGGTCGGAGCAAGATGTAACATGGAGCAGAAGAGATCACCCGGAAAGGATAGAACACCCGGGAGTCCTAGCATTGGTGGTTGCGCCACGGGTTAATGGTTATGAGCTGAAAAAGGTCCTAATGGACGGCGGAAGTAGCATCAACATATTATATTGGGAAACTTTCTTGCGCATGGGCCTCAAGGAGTCTCAGCTACAAAAAAGTTCAACAGTTTTTCACGGGATTGTGCCGGGTCACTCGGCGTGTCCTGAGGGAAAGATTACCTTGGAGGTTGCTTTTGGAGAATCAAAGGATAATTTCCGGGTGGAGTGGCTCACGTTCGAAGTGGTAAAGTTGCGCAGCCCCTATCACGCATTGTTTGGAAGGCCGGCTTACGCCAAGTTCATGGCCAGACCGTGTTACGTATACCTACAGCTAAAAATCTTGGGTCCCAAGCAGACCATCACCATACATGGAAGCCGGGATATAGCCGGAGAGTCAAAACCCGGGTCTTCCAGGAAGGAGACCTGGTTCTTCGCCTGGTACAGTCAAAAGAAGGAAAACACAAGCTATCCCCACCATGGGAAGGACCGTTCATCATAAGCCGGAATCTACACAATGGATCGTATTACTTGGTAGATGCAAGGGAAGAGTCGGCTACCGTCAATGACACCGCTCATACAACTTCATCTATGCAAGAAAGAGAGAGACCATGGAACGTGGCTCAGCTGCGTCCCTACTATACTTAGAATAGACTAGATTCACAAGTGGAATTACACGATGTAACAGGCAGCAGGTTTCAGACGCACTCTTTTCCTATCCAGGGTACCTAAGGGGACTGGAGGGTTTTTAATGAGGCGGCCTGCTGACCTAACTTTTCTCATATCAATAAAGAGATGGTTAAACAATATTTTGTTCTTTTTTGTATGATCTTCGTCAAGTTTTTATATTCCTGTTGTTTTACTATTTCTTTCCCAGGTAAGTATTATTTGTTGTTCTTAGTATGCTAGTTTTTCTAATAAATTGCATATATCTAGGTCTTGGGGGCTGATTTCTTGAATAGCACAGTTGCAAACTCAAAGACCCGGTCGTGATGCCATTGAGTTATAAGGGCCGATTACTTGTAATAAGTACGGCTGCAAGCTTATAACCGGACAATAGAGCCAGTTTTTCTTGACTTTTCTTGCTTAAGCTCGATGTGACTCGCACAAAAGTGGCTTGCTTTGCTAGCGTATAACTACAATCAGCCATGATGCCCAATGGGACTTGCCTGACCCTGTCTTTATACAGCTATAGCAGCATTGATCATCCACGCGAAAGCCGGCTTATAGTAAAAGAAGGTCAAAAGGGTCATCTAAACCACAAGTTATGCAGAGTACAAGGCTAACACCCGGAAACTTAAGATATATTATGCATAACTTCAAACCTATGCGAGCAGCTCTAGGTTTTGGGCCTTAGCTAAACAATTTGTTCTTCTGAAAAATCCAACACCCTAGACTCGGAAATTCGGGTCTTGGGGACTTGGGAATTTGAAAAAAGAAGCAAATTTTCTAGCTATTCAGCTCAAAAACCCAAAAATCCGAGTCTTGGGGACTTGGGGACTTAGAAAAAGTCCACTTGTCAAAACCCATGAGACCCGGAAACCGAGTCTCGCAAAGGAACCATAGCAAAAATCGAAAAACCAGTAATGAAAAAGACCAAAGCTAAGAAATGTCAAATTCACGCAAAGGCCAGAAAGGCCACGAGAGATATTAAGGTTTTAAGCGTATTACAAACCAGGATAGTAGTATCATAAAGTGCACAGGCGCACTATCAAAAGGATAATTGTTCTAAAAGGCCCATTGGCCGAATAAAGTGTTTGAGACGGTAGCAGATAAAAGTTCACTCGGCCCCCTGGGTCGAGTCGTCCATCTTGCCCTTGCCCTTGGCAGCCGGGTCTTGGTCCTTGACTTGTTCTTCAACGGTCTTGGCGGCAGCAGCATCCGGGTCAGCAGCAGGTTCGGCGCGCGCAGGAGGAGGAACAACCGGCGTGGAGGTAGTGGGCGCAGTATTGGCCTCAGCCTTCCTTTTCGTGGCCTCTTCCCTCGCCTTAGCTGCTTCCGCCTTCCACCGTGCCAGCATGTCATACAGCTTGGGAGGATCCGACTGAATGGGCTTATCTTCAGCGTCATAGGGGGTAACAATCCGACTGACATCCAGACTATCGGCAATCAGGCTAGCCGAGTGTCGAACCTCTGTTTGGATGGCCTTGAAGTTCTTGGCTGAAAACCTGGAGCCGTCAGTGTTGAACTCTGGAAACCCTCCAACGAGCCTTGCTGGTTCAAGCTTGGGAAAATACGCCTTAGCCAGAGCAAGCCCCCGGGTTACTCCAACCCGGCATGAGGAGCGTTTCCAGTGCTCGATCCACTCGGGGATGGTGGAGCACGCATCAAGCAGCATGCTCAAACCACCACGCCCAGTACCCGGCCACTTCAAGGCTTGAAGAACCCATTTGGTGTCGGCACAGAGTTGCCGGATGGTGCTCTTTATAGTCTTCAGGTTTGCCACATCATCTTCATCCGGCATTTCATCATCCGGCCCTACAGAAAAACAGAGAAGTGCAAATAAGAAATTCCGAGTGTTTATCAGAATAAAAATCCGGGTTACGATTAGTGAGTCGGGAATCCTTACCAATCAAAGCACGGTAAGTGTCGGCAATTCGGGAAGACAGCTTGTTCAGTTCATCCTCTGCAGCGTGGGCTCTCTTTCTATATTTTCTTGCCAGCTTACCCAGTTTCTTGGCATCAACCTCAACCGATTCACGCAGCCTCGTCTCCACATCAAGGAGTTTGTTGGTTTTAGCCAACACTTCCTCAGAATGGGATACGTATGCCTGTGTGGAAACATAAGGAATATCAGTCGGATATACTATGAAAGTTCCAAGCAAATTATGCATAAGTTCACTCGGAACTTTGGGACTAGGCAGATATACAAGCAAGATTAAGTTGAATTTACCTCGTGCTTGGCTATCAAGGCTTCCAGAATGTTTTCTTCATCAGCTCTCAGGGTGTGCAGAGCATCAAGCATCTGGGCAAAGCTCATGTCCTCAGGTTTGGTACCGGAAGAGCCGGCGGCCGGGTCATTCGGAGGAGGAGTCTTTTCCAGCTTTGGGAGAGAAACCCGGGTTGCCTGAGTGTCGGATTTGGGAGTACCCATCCTTGCGCCCAGGACCTCGACATCGTCATCCCCGGGCCCATCTGATAGCTTGGGAGACCCGGCTTCTTGCCTGGCCGAGTCTGTCAGCGGGTCCTTCCCTTGGTTTTCTTCCTCCTCAGCGCCGCCAGTGGTGGTGTTCGTATCATCAACCGGCTTCTCCGTTGCCGGGTTATCCATGTCCACATCGTCCGGGATCGTGACCTGGGCACTAAGGAAAGTAAAAGAAAAAATGGTTAGTATTAATGAGCAGAAGTTATCGAAAGTGCCAGTGTATCGAATAGCAAGGAATATGGATTACCCAGTGTTTACCACGAAGTCCGGTGGAAGCTCGTTGCTAGACCCGGACGAGGCTGACAAAGATTGAGAAAGTGAGACTCGGAGTTTCCCACGCAAGGGGTGATTGGGAGAAGGACATCTTTGAAGTGAATTGAAAGGATAAGATTAGGAAGTACCAGCGCGGCGAACTGGGGACGTTGGGATACCCGGGTTGAGGGGATCCTCACCCGAGGAGTTCCGGGTTACCCTGCGCTTGGCTGGAGGTGGGTCCTTCAAGTGTGGTGAATTGGATAATTGTTGATTAAGCTCACGCATATTAGCAAAAGAATACGGCTTTGAAGACATGGAGGAATAGGGAACCTTGAATACGACCCCTCGGGGTTTCCTCTTAGCCCCAACCAAAGCTTATGGTTCTGCCTCCTCCTCGTCGCTCTCGGTTTCCTCCGGGTCTTCCTTGTCGTCCTTATCCTCCCTATCCTCCATTCCTGAGAAGCATAGTACACAGTCGGAAAAAGAAATGTGTGGGAAAACAAGTTAACAGAAAGTAAAACGGGTGAAACCCGGATGATACCTTCATCGGTGTCAGCCGGCTCTTCTTCCTCTTCCGGGTTTTCGGAGGTGGGGGGAGTCTCGATGTTCCAGAAGGCGCTGCCTGCCTGAAATAAAGATATGACAGAAAAGGTTAGTGATTGCATCAAGTAAAAGCACAAATGTAGAAGAGTAAGTGACGGATCTTACCGCGGGAGCCGGATTTTCTCGGGTGTATGGCTCTAACCCGGCTATATTCCGGATCACTTCCGCTTTCTCAGTAAGGAAACTTTTGATGATCTTGTTCGTATCACCAGCCGGATAATTCCTCGAAGAGTAGCGGACCGCATCCGTAACATGTCCGGAATACTCGGACATCAGCTTAGGCCGGATGGAGTTGGGCTGGATTCGGAAATCTACCCAAGTCTTGACTAAATTAAGCCCAAGGAGACCTTGGGCGGAGAGGACAGCAAGTTTGGCTAGGTAGGGTTGGATGGATTCCCTATCCGACTCAGAAGCGAGTGCATTGAAAGTGTCGGATAAATCTAGGAGGCCCTCGGAGAAACCCGGCAACTTCTTTTCGCCGGATGGGGAGGTGTCCCGGCAATAGAAAAAGGATTTCTGCCAGTGCTTACCATGAGAGTTAAGGCTCAGAGTCGGCATTGGCTAATTCTTTCGCCGTTGGATAGATACTCTGCCGCAGGCCAAGAGGGCCCCGTCATCGCTTTCGCGGCACGGTTTGCATTGGAACAGTTCAAGGAATAAAGCAAGGTTCGGGGTGATGCACAGGTATGATTCACAGAGGACTATGAAGTGGGTTATATTTAACATAGAGTTAGGCCCTATGTCAAAGACTCGGAGGCCATAGTGGCTAAGAAGTTCGCGAAAAAAGGAGTGACCCGGGGGACGGAATCCCCGGATCATGTGCTCTACGAAACAGATTACCTCATCCGGACCAGGGGAGGGCCGGGTCTCGTCTCTTGGAACTCGCCAGTGGATCTCCTTCTGAGAAGGGAGGACGCCTGACTCGGCAAGCTCATCTAGCTTGGCGTTGGTCACGGTGGACCTTGCCCAGTTGGCCGAAATAGACTGAGTCGGCCTTGCTTTCGCCGGCTGTTTTCCCTTGTTCTTGGGAGCCATGTGTGCAGGCTACAAGACAGGGGATAAAAAGTGCGGAGTGTAAGTTATCAAGACCCGGAAATGACCGGTTGTCCGGTTAACCAAAGAGCAGCTAAGAGACCCAGAATTTACAGGTTATCCGAGTATTAAGAGACAGTTACGAAATTCTTGACAGATTGCATCTAGGCGAAGGAATTTATGGAGAAATCTACGAATAAATTTACGACCACGAGTGATAGAATAGTGCTACCATGCCTAGCTTAAGTGATTGAGTGAAAAAGAGCGAGGCATGAGAGATCCAAATCGATACAGAGCAAGGAGATCACCCACGGGCGGATCTAGATCTAGCCTAATTCGAGCAAAAAGCTTGAGAATGAGATTCATGGAGGAAGAAAGCTTACCGGCGAGGTCCGGAGGAGATTGCGGCGGTGGAAAATGACGCAGCCGCGATGGCTTGCGGGATCTTCCGGCGGGCAGCTCGGGGGCGCGGCGGCGGAAGCTGGCGGCGGCGCGGCGCGAGTTGAGGACGAGCGCAGACGGCGACGGCTCGGTTCCGGCGGCGCGTCCGTGGGCTCCGTGGTGGCGCAGTGGTGAGCTCGAGCGGAAGAGCGCCGGGAGGTGAAGGAGATGGAGAGGAAATGGAACGCTAGGTTTAGCTTACCCCCTAGGGTACCTATTTATAGGTGCGGGTGGGGGAACCTAGGTTAGGTGGGCGGGAGCCAAAATTTTGGGAGAGCTACCCGTCCGGATTTTTTGGGATAGGCATTAAAGTACCCGTGCGCGATATCCGGAAAGGATCAGAAGCAAATCACTTCCGCAATATTCGGACTGATTAACGAGCGGAGTGAGCCGGGTCTTCTGTGTTTTCCTCGGAATATTGACCCGGGAAAATGAAAGGGGATTCGGAGAAAGCCGGGTTGCTATATGGACCGCCAGTGGAGTTAGGCCTAGCTGTTTATCAAAGCAACCTAACCCGGCCTTTTGTGAATTTGTATGTTTATTGTTTTTACAGGGAATAGCATGCGCTTCAGGGAGGATCTCGTGAAGCCCAAGCTATTCTGGGGACTACTGATGGAGGGATGATAACCCGGTAGGCTAACGCCAAGGTGTAACTCGGCCCAAAGGGAGCTGCGCAAGACCCGGCTTAGGAAAGAAGAGTTTCTAGAAGGCCCAAGAGTGTAGGCCTCGCAACCCGGATTGTGGGTTTCGATAAGGAAACTTAGGGTTTGTAAGCGGTACCCGGGTAGGACTCCGAGTCTGCCTTGGATAGGAAGCCAGGGGGTCCGGATATTATATAAGCCGGCTCCTAGGGTTAGATTAGAGACACGCGAGATTCAATAGATATTCGAGTATCCTTTGTAATACCAGAGTTGAGATAATAAGATCTAGATCGGAGACTCGGCGACTTGATTGCCGGCTACTAGATCGTTTCATCACCATGATTTCCCCTGAGCAAAACCCTCTCCCAAACACCAGAGTCGATTTACCCCAAGATAAGTTACCCCTGGTAACGTCTGCCGTGATTATCCCACGACAATTTCCTTGCTAATAGCCTTCTGTCTTCTTCCATCAAAACGATGCAGACCTTGTTTGACGGGTTTTGATCCTGGAATCACCTTCAATTGGTGCTCATCAAGTTCCCTGGGTACACCTGGCATGTCAGCAGGACACCGAGCGAAAATATCCCAGTTCTCACGGAGGAACTTGATGAGCACACTTTCCTATGCATCAGTCATTCCCATTCCCACAACGACAAATTTTGTCGGATCTTTAGGGTCCATGATCACTTGCTATGTATTCTCTGAGGCTTTAAAGTCATCTGTCGGCTTCCGTCTTTCTTTTCCTTCCGGCATTTTTGTCGGTCATACTTCTTTAGCCAGTTCCTTCAGCTCTTCCTTCTTTATTACATGTTCAGTGCAAAGGGTGTTTCCTTTTTCTAGCTCATTTTCCAGTTTGAAATCTCCTGAGATGGTGATTACTCCGCCTTTTGGCCCCAACATCTTGAGCTTGTTCTAGATGTAGCATGATCTTGTCATGAACTTGGCAAAAGCCGGACGTCCGAGTATTGCGTGATACACACTTTCGAACGACACAACCTCGAATGAAATCCTTTCCCGACAGAAGTGTTCTTTCTTTACAAAGGTAGCATCTAGGGAAATTTCTCCTAGGGACTGTGCTTGTCTACCAGGAACAATGCCGTGAAAATGTACATTGCTATGTTTGAGCTGGGTCTCGGAGAGGTGTAACTGCTTCAGTGTACTTAAGTACATGATATTGATACTGGATCCTCCATCCATCAGCACTCTTTTGAGCCTAGTGTTTTGCATACTAGGGATTACTACCAAAGCATGTGTGCTGGGTTCTGGGATGTTTTCGGGATGATCTGACTGATCCCAGGTAATTAGCGTATTTGAATACTTCAAGTACTTTTGGGCTGGAGGTACAACCGCATTGATTTCTTGAAGTGTTCGTTTTGCCTGATTGGCTGGGGGAGTTGCTAGGAAAGTTAGGTTACATTCTCCTTCAACTCTCGGGAATTTAGGTTCACCTTTTCGCTACTGCTCCTGTATTTTATCATCAGTGTCAGACTCGCTTTCTTCTTTGTCAGCTTCCGGCTTTTGCTTGAACTTCTTTTTGGGATTCTTTCCTTTATTTCCGAATCCTGCATTGCCTTTCATGTACTTATTAAGCCAGCATTGCACGTTGGTATGGGTAGACTTCCCAAATTGCGAATGGTGGACACATTTTTCTGACTTAATCTTTCCCCACCATTCTTTAGAGTAGGAGATGGGTTCTGTGTTTTTTCCCTTCCATCTGCTGCCATTATATTTTCCAAAGGTTAAATTTACTTCCTTGGGTTTTGGTTGTGCCTCTGGGGTGGCCTTCTTTTCATAACGAGATGCCTTTTTGGCCTGAACCAAAGCATCAATGTTTCCGCCTCTCTCCCTGATGCCATCTTGAGCCGTTGCATGCTCATTGGCGGTGGTAAGCATTCTGAGATCTTTGTGCTCTTTCGAACCGAACATGAACGGTACAAGGTCGGGTTTTAGGCCATTGATGAAAGCATGCATTGCTTGTACATCATTCAATCCAGAATAACTATTCTTCATTGCAGTCCATCTTGAGATAAAGTTGATGTACGACTCATCTTTGTACTGACGCAGCGGTTCAGCTGGTTAATACTCTTAGGGCATTATACGTACCCCGGAAGTGCTGAGCGAATACGCTAACCATATCTTCCTAGCTGTCTACTGTTCTTGACGGAAGTCCGTTGATCTAATCTCTGGCTCCATCCAGCAACATTAGGGGAGGAAATTTCACAGCCTCTAAATATGTGCCTTTGTTGATCTGGACGACAGTATAATAATCTGAGAGCCATGTATCTGGGTTCGTACTTCCGGTATACTTTTGATAAGTTGGACCAACTTTGGCAAAGCCAGAATGTAGACTGATTCTCCGGATCCTGTCAGTGAAACACTTTGGTCCGAAATACAAATTGTCTCCTTCCGCCTTATCGACATGCGCGTAATACCTTCCGGCTGAACGGACAGAAGGGGACCTGCTCCGTTCTGGTCCATTGTTGCGCGAATGCGCTCTTCTAGGATTATCCCTGTTCCTTCTGATATCATGTCCTTTGGAATAAGGTGGAGTTAGGCTCCTTGGCATTTCTTTGTTCCTTGGAGGAGTTTGGGATCTCTCACGCCTATGAGGATTATTGTATCTTCTGGCTTTATCAGTTGGGCGTCTCGGAGGCGGCATTACTTTTCCGTATTTCCGGTCTTGTTCCTCCCGTTCCTTGTTTTCACGGGGATGATTTCCTCCTTTCGGCACATGCGATCCAGTTTTGGACATTGCGTCCCTATTATCCGGGATTTTCTTGTCCTTTTTAGGGTCTCCCTTCTTTTCCTTAGAATCGCAGGAATTTCCGAATTCGCCTGGGTCGGGTGCTCCAGCGGCGCACGTGGCAATTTTATACAAGGCTGAGTCATCATGTAGCTTGCCTGAACATGCTTGTCCTCGCGGTTGCTGTTGTAATGCTTTTCCAGGGAAAGCGTACACTCCCTACAACTTTTCTTCCTTTGAATACAGATCGCCATTAAAGATGGCGAACGCGGCTTCTGCGTTTTCTATTGCAGTTTTGTAGATGTGTTCACCCTTAGCATTTAAGGTGTTGACATGCCTTTGCCAAGAAGGGGTTTCAAACCTCTCTTTAGCTGGCAATACATCCGGCTTTGAAATTCCATGTAATCTCGTTGGTTTTATCCCGGACATATTCAGGCGCTCGAATTCCTCAATTTCTTCCTATTTTGCTTTTACAACAGCCTAAGCTTTGAGGAGGTTTTCCTGAGACCGAAATAAATGTTGTTGTTGCCACATAATGGCTTGCCTTCTGGCTTCCAGCACTTCCGGTGGTTCGTGACGTGCAACCGGGGTTTGGATCAGATCGATCTCGTCCCGTTCCGACATTTGTGTGACGGGGATTTCCTGCTTTTTCTTCTCCGCGGATTTCACACTGCTGCCTCCTCTAATTTCCACGTTTTGGTTATCAATATCTTCCAATTTTTCATTTTTTCTGTAACTTGGATAGCAGCTTCCTAGATGATTTCTTCTTGTTTTTGGAAGATGTTTTTTTTGTTAGGCTCATCCTCCTTCAGTTCTTTGATGTCAGGGTAGGTCGGACTAACTTCTCCTTCTTCTTCCTCTTAATCTTCCCTGTCATCCGGCAGAGGGTTTTGGGATCTTCCTCTTCCTCGACATCTGAGTTTCTAGTTGGTTTTACCATGAGTACTTCGTGGAAGGTTCCTTGCATGGATTTGACCTTTCTTTCGAAAGAATCTTCATATTCATCTTTGAATCCATGTCTTCCGATCCGGGTTCGAATCCATTCTTGCTTCTATAGCAGCTAAAACAGACTTGGCTTTCGAGTTCGTCATTTGTTCGACGAATGTCAGATCTTCCACTTTTTCTGTGGGATCATAGTTTTTTGCTTTTTCCACGGGATTTTCATCTTCCGTGGTTTCAGCGATCTTGGACTGCACCATGCCGACAAAGTGGGATCTGTTTGCAGGCATCTCCAAAGAGGCGACAAATCCAGATAGGTTTTGGCGATATGAAGCCATAGGAGCTTGATCTACCTCTGAGTGTGAATAAGGAAGATCTGAGCGAAGTCTGGCATTATAGCTTTCATCAATTGGGTATAGGGTGGGTGGGATAAATTGACTTCCACCACGGAATTCTATTGCTTCTGCTGTTAAACCGATAAATTTTTTAGTAGATCCAATCAGTAAAACACATGCACTTACCACATGATTCCGTGCCGGCATATACGATTCGTTGTGGAGGAAGCGTCCGACATCTACGTCGAATTCCAGGCTTCTGAAAATTATCCTGCTGCCGATTCCGCCGAGTATTCCCTCTCGGAACGTAACTCTCGACGCCGCTGGCCTCATGGTGGGCGCCAACTGTTGAGACATCCTAGTAAGGTTCATGGACGGGGGTGCTATAAACCTACTGGTAGAACCACGGGGGGACGTGGAAGTACTGTACACGAGAACACCGAGTTTACCCAGGTTCGGTACGTCGCAACTAGGCGGCGTTCCTACTCCTGCAATCTCACTAAATTAGGGTTGAAGCCTGAAGTATACACAATACAACTGTGAGTATTGTTTTGCTAACTCGGCGAGGATATACTTCCCGGCGAGTTGGCTTCTAGCTAAGTTGTGATTATCCTTGTTCTTTTGCTCCCGTCCGGCTTTATATAGATAGTCGGACTAGGACTTACAGGAAAAAAACCTAAAAGACTACGGAAAGTATCTAACTTGGAAATTAAGAAATTCGGCTTTTCCAAGTCGTACCAGGTTGGGCCGTGGTCCGGGTTCTTCCAGAATCTGGCTTCCTGCGAGTCAGCTTACTGGGTCGCCCAATGGACTCCGTTCTATTGCCCGTGGGCCACCCTGATAATCCGGCCTTCGGCCAATGCCAGATATACCCCTATTTGGCATATATCTGACACCACATGAAGAAGACGAGATCTATGAAGATTATGAATATAGCAATGATAAGGAAGAACCTAGAACATTCGAAGAAGAATATGATTTAGAATAAACGGAAGAAGAATACCAAGTAGCTGATAAAGAAAAAGATTACGAAGAACCACTAGAACTAGAATTCAAGCAACCGCCTAAAGAACTAAGGTATGAATTTTTAGATGAATCAAAGAAGTTACCGGTTATTGTTATCTCTAAACTTTGATCCAAAGAACAAGAAATCTTGATGACGGTGCTGAGAGAGCCATGAGGTGCTTTTGGATACTCAATGGAAGAAGTAAAAGGTATAGGCCCTTCAACTGCTACTCATAGAATCTACATGGAAGAAGGGGAAAAGCCGGTCATTGAATACCCACGTAAACTTAATCCAAGTATGAAGGAAGGGGTAAGAAAAGAAATAACTTGTTTGTTAGATGCAGGGATAATTTATCCAATCAAAGGAAGTGAACGGGTTAGTCATGTTCATTGTGTACCTCACAAAGATGGGTTTACCGTATTACAAAATAAGAATAATGATATGATCCCCATGAGAAAAATATTTGGATATAGAATGTGCATTGATTTCAGGAAGCTCAACAAGGAGACTAGGAAGGACCGCTACCCTTTAAGTCTTATAGATCAAATGTTGGAAAGACTAGATAGTCATTCTTATTTTTGTTATTTAGATGGATATGTTGGTTTCTCATAGATAGCAGTTCACCCTGAAGATCAAGCAAAGACAATTTTTACTTGTCTTTTTGGTACTTATGCTTATAATAGAATACCTTTTGGTTTATGCAACTCTCCAGCTACTTTTCAGAGATGCATGACCACAATTTTTGCTGATTTTGTTGAATACATAATGGAAGTATGTATGGATGATTTTTCTGTCTACGGTAAGACCTTTAGGAATTGTCTTTTTAATCTTGACAAAGTTTTGCAGCGATGTGAAGACACAAACTTGGTTTTGAACTAGGAGAAGTGCCACTTCATGGTAATAGAGGGCATAGTGCTGGGACATAAGATATCTGGAAGAGGAATAGAAGTTGATTAAGCTAAAATAAATGCTATTGAGAAATTATCATATCCCATAAACGTCTGATACGTCCATTTTGCATCACTAATTTTTTTTTCTGTTATTCGTCGATATATTTCATGTTATGATGCATTACTTATGTTATTTCATCTTATTTTGCTTGTTTAATAATTATGGGAGAAGAAACACCGAGATCAGAAATCTGATGGAAAATGCACCGTCGAGATACCCTATTTCAGAAGATCGGAACAAGTAGGGGGTATACGAGAAGTTTTAGAATTCCCGAGGAGGAAGCCAGCGAGAAGGGCACCCGGAGGGGGCCCACTGCACTAGGCGGCGCCCCCCCTTCTGGACGCACCTGGGGCTGGTGTGCCCCCTGGCCCACTTTTGGGCGCCCCCTTTCGCGTACTTTACCCCCAGGGAACCCTAAGATCTAAAACATCATTGAATAAATATTCCGTCGCCGCCTCGGGGCGAAAAACAACAGAGAGAGAAAAGATTTCCGACAGGGAGAAATCTGTCGGGGAAATTCCTCTCCAGAGAGGGGAAATCGTCGCCATCGTCACCGTCATCACTCCGGGCTTCATCGAGATCATCATCACCATCATCCTCACCACCAGCACCATCACCGTCACCGTCCACCTTCATCCTGTTGTAAAAATTACGGTTATTTATCGTTGTTTTCCACTGGATCTCTCTCCCGGTGTGGATTACTTGTTAGTAGTTGATGCTTGTGAGATTTATAGGTGTTTGCACTTTATGACCAGATTGTTATTATCCATTATATCTAACTCTGATTATGATCCATATGATGTCTCGCGAGTAGTTTGTTTAGTTCTTGAGGACATGGGAGAAGTAATGATGTTAGTAGTGAAGTTATGTTGAAGTAATATCTACATGGTTTGATATTTAAGTTGTGGTGTTATTCTTCTAGTGGTGTCATGTGAACATCGAATACATGATACTTCACCTTTATGGGCCTAGGAGGATGCGTTGTGTATTTGGCTACTAATTGTGGGGTTTCCAGAGTGACAAAAACCTAAACTCCCGTTAGGAAATTAATGCACGAGGGGTGTAGGATCCCAGAGTTTAAGGATGTGGTTAGATTTATCTTAACTACTCCTTGTATTTGCGGATGCTTGCATGGGGTTTAATCACAAGTATGTATTAGTCCTAATTGGGCAGTGCATTAGCACAGGTTCACCCACATAACACCTATAAAAAATCAATATTAATCAACTATATGGAGCGAAAACACTTCACGAAATTCCCATGTGGCGTCGAGAACGTTTAGTCACCATCAGTAAACACAACCGGCATGTCCTTTGCTCTCAAAAGTATTGGTCCACTTGCTGCAATTATTATTACTCTTATTTATTTACTCACACTTTATTTATCTGTTGTATCCAAAACAACCAAAAACCTTTTTGCTAGTGTTTACAGTGAATTGTCTATCCAACCTACTTGTCAACACCTTCTGCTCCTCGTTGGGTTCACCACTCTTATTTACCGAAAGTACTACGATACACCCCCTATACTTGTGGGTCATCAGCGTCAAAGGTATAAGAAGTTTTCTTGGACATGCTGGATTTTTTAGACGTTTTATGAAATACTTCTCAAAGTTTTCGAAGACACTAATAAGTTTATTGCAGAAAGGAGTCAAGTTTAATTTCAATGAAGATTGGATTCTAACTTTCAACTATATTAAAAATGCTCTTCTCAAAGCTCCTATAATAAAACCTCCCATTTGGAACAAGACCTTTAAGTTAATCTGCAGTGCTACTAAATTTATTGTTGGTGCAATTTCGGGATAATATGTGATAAAAAATCCAATGTCACTCATTATGCTAGTCATACCCTTAATGATGCTCAACAAAATTATCCTATGCATGAACTAGAATTGTTTGCTATAATATTTTCTTGTGATAAGTTTCTCTCATACGTAAGTGATGTTAAAGGTAAAGGTTTATACTGACCATCAAGAGTTGAGAGAACTAATACTAACAAAAAATGTCCAACCTAGACTTATTTGTTTGTTGTTGCTATTATAAGAATTTTAATTGCAGATTGTTGAAACGGGACACACCACGGAAGAGGTGGAAAAAGAACTCTCATTATTGATAGCAGAGAAAGCTAACATCTTTGTGCCTAATGGTACTATTATGCTCATTATGATTCCGCAGGTTAAAGAATGAAGTGCTAAAGCTACAAACAAGTTGATTGCCCAACTGAGTAAGTCATATAAAGTTAGGATGAAAGAGCTACAAAAAGGTATTCAAACACCCAACTAAGTTCTCTTAGATTGCCACTATTTTTCGTTTAGTTTTATTTATGTTTTTATATTTTAGTTTTTGTTTTCCTTGCAATTTTCTGTATTGGGACAACTTTTCATAAACTAGTACAGTCACTAGCACGGTGAGTCTCACCGTACTAGGCACTCTTTAAATAGTTTATGTTAGTCGCTTAGTTTTAAGGAACAACGATACGGTGAATAGTATAGTGAAAATTCACCGTACGAGTGGTCGTTAAAGAACTCGCGAAAAGTTATCCCGCAGAAAATGTTTGCAAAAAGAAAAAGGAAATCGCAGATTAAGTCGGTTGTCGAGCTGGTATGCTCAGTTGCGACCGTACTGTGGTTGTTACACAGCCAGACTTTCCCTTTTTCTTTTATTTATTTTCAAGTTTGTTTAAAGTGTTTTCTTGGCCGACTCTTTAAACTAAATTCATGATTTTTGGGTACCTGGCCCCCCTTTATATACCAAGCTAGAGGTATGTTTCATCCATTTTATTTCAGGTCAACAACATAACCATGACAACACCGAAAGACGTTGAGAACCTGATGGAGAAGTTAGAAGCAGAAGGCTCGAGATTGGAAAAAAAAAACCCGAAGGCACGAGATACTGCTAACATGACTGGAGCACATATGTTCATGGAGTTTGTGGATGGAGGATTTTAAACAAAGCTAGAGAAGATTTAAGAAAATATAAAGCATGTTGAGGTAACCTCACCAGGCTCGTCTTATCATAATAAGCTACATCATACACAACTCGATTTGTTAGATGAGAAGATCGGGAAGGGAACCAAAGATACATCGTCCATGAGTATGATATCTAGCATGAATTTGGAGAACAAGAACATGTACTTTGAGTTTCGGATTAAAGAGCGGGAGAAGAACAACAATTACTCCTGAAGGCCCTTAACCGCTCGGCTTCTTCAGCACCAAAGAGCCGCGGTATCTAAATGATCACAAGGATTATTTGATCCAGCATAGCTTATGTATTTAAGTTACGAGATATCTATTGAGTCTCGTAAATTTACAATTTTATTAGTCTTAGTTTATATTCAGATTTAGTAATAAGAGCAACACCCTCAAATAGGAAAGGATTCGTATCCAATAAGTTTTAGTCAATAATTATGAGTGAAGCTATTTCATTTTGTGGTAATGCCACTAGATGTTTTGATTCATCTTGAGTTCTACCCTACTTGTTACTTTGTTATAATTTATTGGGAGGACTTCCACACCTTAACTTGCTAGTTGGAACAATGCTTGACTTCTCCCAAGAATAAGAGAACTTGTTTGGCATGATTAAGCTTTATAAATTTTATAATGAGAAGATGAATGTAAAGAAGAAATAAGTATCAAGTAACAATAATTAAGAATGAGTAATCCCGGGGTAAAATTTTCAAACCACAAAATACTATGTTTGCTTCATACTCCAATTCGAGGTTAATTCTTTGTTTGATCACTTTTACGTCTCTTCATGAGATTAAGTATGCTTTGTTCTTTGACACACCACTCTAAAAATGTGCCAATAACGTGTCAAGAATAAATAGGCATACTAATGATCATGAATATAAATGAAAGAGACCGCTCAAATTATAGAAATCGAAGAGGATGAGCGAAGTTCTAAAATGCTTGAGACATCCTCAAAACTTGTTCTATCAAACTAAATATGTTATCCTATCTTGAAAGAATAATATTCACTCAACAATCAGAAATTAATGAGTGTGGAATTCTTCTAAATATTTGCTATAGAGGTACATGTATAGTGGGATTCTTGAGTATTCAAAGTTCACCTAATATTGTTAACAACTTACTAAAATGACCGCATTCATTTTATCGACTTATGCTTCATGAACACGTTGATCTTGTTCTTGTTGCATAGACTTTCTCGGGGACGAGCAAGAATCTAAGCGTGGGGAGGTTGATGCATCCATTTTAGGCGTTAATTTACTTAATGTTTTATTAATAAGTAGATAGGGAATTTTACCGTGCCAGAGTGCACTGTTTATGTTTGTGTATGCAGATTGTTAAAATCCCAAGGAGATATTTTATAAAATGCATAAAGAAGCATAATTGGATATAATATAAGGAGATCACATCATTTAAGGCCATTTCAAAGAAACACAAATTTACAGAAGTTAAATAGAGGCAAGAAAAGACTTAACGAGCTATAGTACGGTCAATTATGACCGTACCAGTCATCGTACCAATGATGTTCTACGAGCAAAACAGACAGAGGCAAACAACCGTACTAGATGGAAGCAGCTCGGCACAGAGGGCAAAACGAAAACACTGACCTACCACTCAAGTTGGCAGTTTTCCCCGTGGGGATGGGCACCCGCGGGTATTTACCCGATAAGAATTGGGGATGGGGGGCGAATTCGCCCCATGGGGATAGCAGGGCGGGTACCCGAGAGCTTAACGGCGAGGGTACGGGGAGGAAAAACGCCCCATGGAGGCTCCACGGGGACCCGGGACCCCACATGGCAGTGTAATAGAAACATCTAACCCTACCTTGACCGCACCAGACCAGATCCACGAATTCCACTCGACCTCACCCCCCACGCGGCCACGCCGCCACGGTCGCACAAGCCAACGAGGCCACGACTGGCACATCGCGTCCTCTCCTCACTCGCGTCGCCTCCAAGCCCCAAATCAGAACTCGCACGAGCGGGGGGCCGGCGGCCACCATCTCAACTCCTTCCGGTCATCCTTCCCGTCCATCGCGAGGTGCAGGAGAGGCGCAAGAAGCCAAGGAGGAGCTCGTCGCCTTTTGCAGGGGGAGTTTGCCGGCTAGATTCGCATCAACTGAGACACCGACGACCTCTTCTCTGCCCTCCTCTTCTCCGCTTTGGTCGCGGCCATGGATTAGATCTCCAGCATCGAGTTCCCCATGGATACCCAGTGGGTGCCGGATACCCGACGGTGACGGGGATGGGGGTCGTTTCCCCCCTCCCCCCCCGATAGCTTCATGGGGACTCGCGGGGACGGGGACTCGCGGGGATCCGGGCGGGGACGGTGGAGTCATCCCCGGGAATCCCCGTCCCCGTTGCCATCTTGACCTACCACAATAAGGCGGTAACTAAAACAACCCTGGTACGGTGAGTACCGACCGTCACGGTCACCGTACCAACGTACGTTTGGCATGTTTCGGCTAGCATATTAACCCCGTGACCCCCGATTCGAGTGGAGAGTCAGACTAGAGACAACTAGACGCAAAACCACAAAAATCCACCAAACCCTAGCCTCAAGAAGGTGTCCGAAGGGGGATTTCGCATAAGGGAATCCATATCCATCAACTCCATCATTGTGAAGGCCTCGACATCAATCTCCGTCGCCATCACCACCATCTACATTTACATGATAGTATCTCCATCCCATCTCACTACAATTCTAGAATATCTTGTTGTGAATTTGCATGTCTATTCTCTCATACATTCATCCTCTATTTGCAATACAATCATTATGATGTTTACTGCCTTCATGTGTGAGTAGTTCCATTAGTCCTTGGGGAGATGGTGAAACTCTAGTACTATTATGAATCGAGATAAAGATGAAATGTTTCATGTTGACTGGTTTATGATAACAATACTCATGATATTGTGTGAAGTTGACCGAAACAATATTGTGCCATAGAGCCATGATGATTTGTTCTTGTTGGTTTGAGGAATATTGACGAGTGAGTATGATAGGACAGAAAATCGCTCCTCCTTTCACTTCAATCTCTTACATGGGATCGTACTAATACCACCACCACGGGGAGACCCTTAATCACTAGTGCCAGTAGGCGCATCCCTTATCATATGGGCTATGTTGTGCTTTTGAGTAGTGTGTTATCCGAGGCATCGGGGCACATTAATTTACGGAGCTCCGCACTCACAAATTATTCCTATAAAAATATTACGGATGCCTAATCAATTCAGAAGTATGGTAGTGGCAGCACCACCCTTCCCAAGAATGCCTTAAGGCCTATTGTAGTTCCAATCGTTCAACCATCTATTAGCCCGCTTTCATTTACTTTGTTGTTTAGTTTATTTACCGTTTTGTTTACAATCCTTTTATAATCTTTATTTTAGTCATTTTTATTGTTTGTTTTAGCCTATAGATAGTTTGTAGAGCAATAAAGAGAGTAGGTGATCAAAGCTAGACCTAGAAAACCTAGCTATAACAACCCTGTGCACTTGCAGGCATCACCGCACCCCCTTCTCCTAGCCCAACTCGGGTTGGAATCGCATGTGGCAACCCCCTTTTTTATTTTATTTTCCCTTCAAATATATATATTGGAAAACACTAGAAGGTTCCTAATGCCATTACTGGAGGCCCTGGGGCCCACCTTCTAGACCCACCAAGTGGCGCGGCCATGGGGATGACTCTGCCCCGGCACCCCCTTCTCGGTTTTTGCCCGAAACACTTACAGAACCCTATGGACCCATGATACGTCATAACTATATCCTTTATTTCTGATGTTCCATGTTGTTTTTATGTTATTTCCAACATGTTTTCTATACACTTTATGTCGTTTTTATCGATTTCTGGGACTAACCTATTAACAAGATGCCACGGAGCCAGTTCCCTTTCTGGAAATATTCTCGGAATTGGAAAATTCGAAGCCCGGAAGTCTTAGAATTTCCGAAGGTTCCACGAGTCCAAAAAAATACCCGGAGAGGGGCCAAGGGGGGGCCACACCATAGGGCGGCGCGCTTCCAGGCCGCGCCTGGGGGTGGTCTGGTCCCCCGAGGTGCCCTCTGCCATCGATCTTTCACCTATATAATCCCCCCGATATATCAACCCTAGAGATATACCACTTTTCCTGAGAAACACCCGAGGCCTCCAACATCGTCCTCCCGAGGCCGAGAGGGTTCTGGCGCTCTCCCCGGCACCCTGCCGGGAGGGGTCTACACCACCATGCCCTCCTCCGAAGTGATGCGTGAGTAGTTCATCCTTGGACTACGGGTCCATAGCAGTAGATAGATGGTTGTCTCCTCCACTTTATGCCTAATGTTTAGATCTCGTGAGCTGTCTCACATGATCGAGATCATCTTTATGTAATGCTACATTTTGTGTTTGCTGGGATCCGATGAATGTTGAATGCTATGTATTTTGATTATCAATCTAACACGTTATCTTCATGCATATGTTATTTATGATCTTGCATGCTCTCCGTTATTAGTAGATGCTCTGGCCAAGTAGATGCTAGTAACTCCAAGAGGGAGTATTTATGCTCGATAGCGGGTTCATGCCTCCTTTGCATCTGTGCTCGAGTGACAGAAACGTGACTGATGGAGGATGTGATGTTGTCATTAGGGAGAAAACAACAATGCTTTGTCTAAGGATGATTCTATTGTTTACATTACACACTTTGCTTAATGCACTTATCTGTTGCTTGCAACTTAATACCCAATGTTTGTTCGGATGATATTAAGAGGGTTGATTATTAGTCATAGATGTAGTTGGATGACAGTCTATGTATCTTGTTGTAATTCCCGCATGAATCACATAGTAATATTTATGTCTTGCATATGCACTATGGTGCAACCTTCATTTCTGTTAATTGCCGAGCTGTAATTTGTTCACCACACATGTTATTTATCTTTCACGGAGAGACACCACTAGTGAACTGTGGACCCCGGTCCATTTTTCTCATACGGATAATACACACATTGCTTCCACTGTTTTCACACTGCTGCTATTGTTTTCATACTGTTTTCCACACCATATGTTTAATCTCTTTGTTTTAAGCAAAACCGGTGAGATTGACAACCTCACTGCTTCGTTGGGCCAAAGTGATTTGATTGTGTTGTGTAGGTTCCATGTTGCTGTTGAACCGGTAGTGCGCCCTGCCATCTCAGCTGCATCAACCTTCTGAAGTTACTTCTTCCTCCTACTGGTCAATTCAACCTTGGTTTCTTTTCTAAGGGAAAACTTGCCGCTGCACTCTTCACAATCTTTCTCTTGGGGTTTACCATCGGCAGCCATCAACAAGTTTTCTGGCGCCGTTGCCGGGAAGGAAGATAATCATTTAGAGTTAATGGCTTACAAATTAATGCACGAGGGGTGTAGGATCCCAGAGTTTAAGGATGTGGTTAGATTTATCTTAACTAGTCCTTGTATTTGCGGATGCTTGCATGGGGTTTAATCACAAGTATGTATTAGTCCTAATTGGGCAGTGCATTAGCACAGGTTCACCCACACAACATCTATAAAAAAAATCAATATTAATCAACTATATGGAGCGAAAACACTTCACGAAATTTGCATGTGGCGTCGAGAACGTTTAGTCACCATCAGTAAAACAACCGGCATGTCCTTTGCTCTCAAAAGTATTGGTCCACTCGCTGCAATTATTATTACTCTTATTTATTTGCTCACACTTTATTTATCTGTTGTATCCAAAACAACCAAAAACCTTTTTGCTAGTGTTTACAGTGAATTGTCTATCCAACCTACTTGTCAACACCTTCTGCTCCTCGTTGGGTTCACCACTCTTATTTACCGAAAGTACTACGATACACCCCCTATACTTGTGGGTCATCAGCGTCAAAGGTATAAGAAGTTTTCTTGGACATGCTTGATTTTTTTGACGTTTTATGAAATACTTCTCAAAGTTTTCGAAGACACTAATAAGTTTACTGCAGAAAGGAGTCAAGTTTAATTTCAATGAAGATTGGATTCTAACTTTCAACTATATTAAAAATGCTCTTCTCAAAGCTCCTATAATAAAACCCCCCATTTGGAACAAGCCCTTTAAGTTAATCTGCAGTGCTACTAAATTTGTTGTTGGTGCAATTTCGGGATAATATGTGATAAAAAATTCAATGTCAGTCATTATGCTAGTCATACCCTTAATGATGCTCAACAAAATTATCCTATGCATGAACTAGAATTGTTTGCTATAATATTTTCTTGTGATAAGTTTCTCTCATACGTAAGTGATGTTAAAGGTAAAGGTTTATACTGACCATCAAGAGTTGAGAGAACTAATACTAACAAAAGATGTCCAACCTAGACTTATTTGTTTGTTGTTGCTATTATAAGAATTTTAATTGCAGATTGTTGAAACGGGACACACCACGGAAGAGGTGGAAAAAGAACTCTCATTATTGATAGCAGAGAAAGCTAACATCTTTGTGCCTAATGGTACTATTATGCTCATTATGATTCCGCAGGTTAAAGAATGAAGTGCTAAAGCTACAAACAAGTTGATTGCCCAACTGAGTAAGTCATATAAAGTTAGGATGAAAGAGCTACAAAAAGGTATTCAAACACCCACCTAAGTTCTCTTATATTGCCACTATTTTTCGTTTAGTTTTATTTATGTTTTTATATTTTAGTTTTTGTTTTCCTTGCAATTTTCTGTATTGGGACAACTTTTCATAAACTAGTACAGTCACTAGCACGGTGAGTCTCACCGTACTAGGCACTCTTTAAATAGTTTATGTTAGTCGCTTGGTTTTAAGGAACAACGATACGGTGAATAGTATAGTGAAAATTCACCGTACGAGTGGTCGTTAAAGAACCCGAGAAAAGTTATGCCGCAGAAAATGTTTGCAAAAAGAAAAAGGAAATCGCAGATTAAGTCGGTTGTCGAGCTGGTATCGTCAGTTGCGACCGTACTGCGGTTGTTACACAGCCCGACTTTCCCTTTTTCTTTTATTTATTTTCAAGTTTGTTTAAAGTGTTTTCTTGGCCGACTCTTTAAACTAAATTCATGATTTTTGGGTACCTGGCCCCCCTTTATATACCAAGCTAGAGGTATGTTTCATCCATTGTATTTCAGGTCAACAACATAACCATGACAACACCGAAAGACGTTGAGAACCTGATGGAGAAGTTAGAAGCAGAAGGCTCGAGATTGGAAAAAAAACCCGAAGGCACGAGATACTGCTAACATGACTGGAGCACATATGTTCATGGAGTTTGTGGATGGAGGATTTTAAACAAAGCTAGAGAAGATTTAAGAAAATATAAAGCATGTTGAGGTAACCTCACCAGGCTCGTCTTATCATAATAAGCTACATCATACACAACTCGATTTGTTAGATGAGAAGATCGGGAAGGGAACCAAAGATACATCGTCCATGAGTATGATATCTAGCATGAATTTGGAGAACAATAACATGTACTTTGAGTTTCGGATTAAAGAGCGGGAGAAGAACAACAATTACTCCTGAAGGCCCTTAACCGCTCGGCTTCTTCAGCACCAAAGAACCGCGGTATCTAAATGATCACAAGGATTATTTGATCCAGCATAGCTTATGTATTTAAGTCACGAGATATCTATTGAGTCTCGTAAATTTACAATTTTATTAGTCTTAGTTTATATTCAGATTTAGTAATAAGAGCAACACCCTCAAATAGGAAAGGATTCGTATCCAATAAGTTTTAGTCAATAATTATGAGTGAAGCTATTTCATTTTGTGGTAATGCCACTAGATGTTTTGATTCATCTTGAGTTCTACCCTACTTGTTACTTTGTTATAATTTATTGGGAGGACTTCCACACCTTAACTTGCTAGTTGGAACAATGCTTGACTTCTCCCAAGAATAAGAGAACTTGTTTGGCATGATTAAGCTTTATAAATTTTATAATGAGAAGATGAATGTAAAGAAGAAATAAGTATCAAGTAACAAGAATTAAGAATGAGTAATCCCGAGGTAAAATTTTCAAACCACAAAATACTATGTTTGCTTCATACTCCACTTCGGGGTTAATTCTTTGTTTGATCACTTTTACGTCTCTTCATGAGATTAAGTATGCTTTGTTCTTTGACACACCACTATAAAAATGTGCCAATAACGTGTCAAGAATAAATAGGCATACTAATGATCATGAATATAAATGAAAGAGACCGCTCAAATTATAGAAATCGAAGAGGATGAGCGAAGTTCTAAAATGCTTGAGACATCCTCAAAACTTGTTCTATCAAACTAAATATGTTATCCTATCTTGAAAGAATAATATTCACTCAACAATCAGAAATTAATGAGTGTGGAATTCTTCTAAATATTTGCTATAGAGGTACATGTATAGTGGGATTCTTGAGTATTCAAAGTTCACCTAATATTGTTAACAACTTACTAAAATGACCGCATTCATTTTATCGACTTATGCTTCATGAACACGTTGATCTTGTTATTGTTGCATAGACTTTCTCGGGGACGAGCAAGAATCTAAGCGTGGGGAGGTTGATGCATCCATTTTAGGCGTTAATTTACTTAATGTTTTATTAATAAGTAGATAGGGAATTTTACCGTGCCAGAGTGCACTGTTTATGTTTGTGTATGCAGATTGTTAAAATCCCAAGGAGATATTTTATAAAATGCATAAAGAAGCATAATTGGATATAATATAAGGAGATCACATCATTTAAGGCCATTTCAAAGAAACACAAATTTACAGAAGTTAAATAGAGGCAGGAAAAGACTTAACGAGCTATAGTACGGTCAATTATGACCGTACCAGTCATCGTACCAATGATGTTCTACGAGCAAAACAGACAGAGGCAACTAAACGAGTCACGGTACGGTCACCTCGACCGTACCGACAACCGTACTAGATGGAAGCAGCTCGGCACAGAGGGCGAAACGGAAACACTGACCTACCACTCAAGTTGGCAGTTTTCCCCGTGGGGATAGGCACCCGCGGGTATTTACCCGATAAGAATTGGGGATGGGGGGCGAATTCGCCCCATGGGGATAGCAGGGCGGGTACCCGAGAGCTTAACAGCGCGGGTACGGGGAGGAAAAACGCCCCATGGAGGCTCCACGGGGACCCGGGACCCCACATGGCAGTGTAATAGAAACATCTAACCCTACCTTGACCGCACCAGACCAGATCCACGAATTCCACTCGACCTCACCCCCCACGCGGCCACGCCGCCACGGTCGCACAAGACAACGAGGCCACGACTGGCACATCGCGTCCTCTCCTCACTCGCGTCGCCTCCAAGCCCCAAACCAGAACTCGCACGAGCGGGGGGCCGGCGGCCACCATCTCAACTCCTTCCGGTCATCCTTCCCGTCCATCGCGAGGTGCAGGAGAGGCGCAAGAAGCCAAGGAAGAGCTCGTCGCCTTTTGCAGGGGGAGTTTGCCGGCTAGATTCGCATGAACTGAGACACCGACGACCTCTTCTCTGCCCTCCTCTTCTCCGCTTTGGTCGCGGCCATGGACTAGATCTCCAGCATCGAGATCCCCATGGATACCCAGTGGGTGCCGGATACCCGACGGTGACGGGGATGGGGGTCGTTCCCCCCGATAGCTTCATGGGGACTCGCGGGGATCGGGGGGGGGGGGGGGGACGGTGGAGTCATCCCCGGGAATCCCCGTCCCCGTTGCCATCTTGACCTACCACAATAAGGCGGTAACTAAAACAACCCTGGTACGGTGAGTACCGACCGTTACGGTCACCGTACCAACGTACATTTGGCATGTTTCGGCTAGCATATTAACCCCGTGACCCCCGATTCGAGTGGAGAGTCAGACTAGAGACAACTAGACGCAAAACAACAAAAATCCACCAAACCCTAGCCTCAAGAAGGTGTCCGAAGGGGGATTCCGCATAAGGGAATCCATCTCCATCAACTCCATCATTGTGAAGGCCTCGACATCAATCTCCGTCGCCATCACCACCATCTACATTTACATGATAGTATCTCCATCCCATCTCACTACAATTCTAGAATATCTTGTTGTGAATTTGCATGTCTATTCTCTCATACATTCATCCTCTATTTGCAATACAATCATTATGATGTTTACTGCCTTCATGTGTGAGTAGTTCCATTAGTCCTTGGGGAGATGGTGAAACTCTAGTACTATTATGAATCGAGATAAAGATGAAATGTTTCATGTTGACTGGTTTATGATAACAATACTCATGATATTGTGTGAAGTTGACCGAAACAATATTGTGCCATAGAACCATGATGATTTGTTCTTGTTGGTTTGAGGAATATTGACGAGTGAGTATGATAGGACAGAAAATCGCTCCTCCTTTCACTTCAATCTCTTACATGGGATCGTACTAATACCACCACCACGGGGAGACCCTTAATCACTAGTGCCAGTAGGCGCATCCCTTATCATATGGGCTATGTTGTGCTTTTGAGTAGTGTGTTATCTGAGGCATCGGGGCACATTAATTTACGGAGCTCCGCACTCACAAATTATTCCTATAAAAATATTACGGACGCCTAATCAATTCAGAAGTATGGTAGTGGCAGCACCACCCTTCCCAAGAATGCCTTATGGCCTATTGTAGTTCCAATCGTTCAACCATCTATTAGCCCGCTTTCATTTACTTTGTTGTTTAGTTTATTTACCGTTTTGTTTACAATCCTTTTATAATCTTTATTTTAGTCATTTTTATTGTTTGTTTTAGCCTATAGATAGTCTGTAGAGCAATAAAGAGAGTAGGTGATCAAAGCTAGACCTAGAAAACCTAGCTATAACAACCCTGTGCACTTGCAGGCATCACCGCACCCCCTTCTCCTAGCCCAACTCGGGTTGGAATCGCATGTGGCAGCCCCCTTTTTTATTTTATTTTCCCTTCAAATATATATATTGGAAAACACTAGAAGGTTCCTAATGCCATTACTGGAGGCCCTGGGGCCCACCTTCTAGACCCACCAAGTGGCGCGGCCATGGGGATGACTCTGCCCCGGCACCCCCTTCTCGGTTTTTTCCCGAAACACTTACAGAACCCTATGGACCCATGATACGTCATAACTATATCCTTTATTTCTGATGTTCCATGTTGTTTTTATGTTATTTCCAACATGTTTGCTATACACTTTATGTCGTTTTTTATCGATTTCTGGGACTAACCTATTAACAAGATGCCACGGAGCCAGTTCCCTTTCTGGAAATATTCTCGGAATTGGAAAATTCGAAGCCCGGAAGTCTTAGAATTTCCGAAGGTTCCACGAGTCCAAAAAAATACCCGGAGAGGGGCCAAGGGGGGGCCACACCATAGGGCGGCGCGCTCCCAGGCCGCGCCTGGGGGTGGTCTGGTCCCCCGAGGTGCCCTCTGCCATCGATCTTTCACCTATATAATCCCCCCGATATATCAACCCTAGAGATATACCATTTTTCCTGAGAAACACCCGAGGCCTCCAACATCGTCCTCCAGAGACCGAGATGGTTATGGCGCTCTCCCCGGCACCCTGCCGGGAGGGTTCTACACCACCATGCCCTCCTCCAAAGTGATGCGTGAGTAGTTCATCCTTGGACTACGGGTCCATAGCCGTAGATAGATGGTTGTCTCCTCCACTTTATGCCTCATGTTTAGATCTCGTGAGCTGTCTCACATGATCGAGATCATCTTTATGTAATGCTATATTTTGTGTTTGCTGGGATCCGATGAATGTTGAATGCTATGTATTTTGATTATCAATCTAACACGTTATCTTCATGCATATGTTATTTATGATCTTGCATGCTCTCCGTTATTAGTAGATGCTCTGGCCAAGTAGATGCTAGTAACTCCAAGAGGAAGTATTTATGCTCGATAGCGGGTTCATGCCTCCTTTGCATCTGTGCTCGAGTGACAGAAACGTGACTGATGGAGGATGTGATGTTGTCATTAGGGAGAAAACAACAATGCTTTGTCTAAGGATGATTCTATTGTTTACATTACACACTTTGCTTAATGCACTTATCTGTTGCTTGCAACTTAATACCCAATGTTTGTTCAGATGATATTAAGAGGGTTGATTATTAGTCATAGATGTAGTTGGATGACAGTCTATGTATCTTGTTGTAATTCCCGCATGAATCACATAGTAATATTTATGTCTTGCATATGCACTACGGTGCAACCTTCATTTCTGTTAATTGCCGAGCTGTAATTTGTTCACCACACATGTTATTTATCTTTCACGGAGAGACACCACTAGTGAACTGTGGACCCCGGTCCATTTTCCTCATACGGATAATACACACATTGCTTCCACTATTTTCACACTGCTGCTATTGTTTTCATACTGTTTTCCACACCATATGTTTAATCTCTTTGTTTTAAGCAAAACCGGTGAGATTGACAACCTCACTGCTTCGTTGGGCCAAAGTGATTTGATTGTGTTGTGTAGGTTCCATGTTGCTGTTGAACCGGTAGTGCGCCCTGCCATCTCAGCTGCATCAACCTTCTGAAGTTACTTCTTCCTCCTACTGGTCAATTCAACCTTGGTTTCTTTTCTAAGGGAAAACTTGCCGCTGCACTCTTCACAATCTTTCTCTTGGGGTTTACCAACGGCAGCCATCAACAAGTTTTCTGGCGCCGTTGCCGGGGAGGAAGATAATTTATGCAAGGGGAGTCTCTCACTTCCAATCTCTTTACTATGTTGTAGTTTTGCTTAGTTTATTTTATTTTATCTTGTTTGCTTCTCTATATAAAAAAACACAAAAAAAAATTAGTTCTTATTCTAGTTGTTTTTATCCTGGTTTTAATCTTGCTAAAATGACTACTCCTGAGAACACTAAGTTGTGTGACTTCACTAGCACAAACAACAATGATTTCATTAGCACACCTATTTATCCACCTGCTCCTATTGCTGATTTTTATGAGATTAAGCCTGCACTATTAAATCTTGTTATGAGAAAGAAATTTTCTCGTATTAGTACTGATGATGCTGCTGCCCATCTTAATAATTTTGTTGAACTTTGTGAGATGCAAAATATATAAATATGCAGATGGAGATATTATTAAACTAAAATTGTTTCCTTTGTCTTTGAGAGGAAGAGCTAAAGAATGGTTGCTATCTTTGCCTACAAATAGTATTGATTCTTGAACTAGGTGTAAAGATGGTTTAATTGGAAAATATTATCCTCCTGCTAAGATTATATCTCTAAGAAGTAGAATTATGAATTTTAAGCAACTTGATAATGAGCATGTTGCTAAAGCTTGGGAAAGAATGAATTATTTAGTAAAGAATTGTCCCACTCATGGACTGACTACTTGGATGATCATCCAAACCTTTTATGATGGGCTGAATTTTTCTTCAAGAAACCTTCTGTATTTAGCTGCTAGAGGAATCTTTATGTCCATGACCTTGCGGGAAGCAACAAAGCTTCTTGATAATATGATGGTAAATTATTCTGAATGGCATGGTAAGAAGGTAAATTCTGTTGAAGAAACCTCCTCTATGAGTGATAGACTAGATACTATTATGTATATGCTTGTTAATGTCCATGTTCCTATTGATCCAAACAATGTTCCTTTAGCCTCTTTGGTTTCTCAAGAAGGTCATGTTGATGTGAACTTCATTAAAAATAATAATTTCAACAATAATGCTTACAAGAATAATTTTGGTAGCAATAATTACAGTCCATATCCTCCTAATAATAATAATGCTTATGGTAATTCTTATAACAACAACAAAATTGTACCCTATAATCTTGAGAACCTTCTTAATTTTTTTATTAGTACACAAACTGCTTTCAATAAATGTGTTGAGGAAAATTTTGGCAAAATTGATGTTCTTGCTTCTAAAGTTGATAGCCTTGCTCTTGATGTTGATTTTATGAAATTAAAAGTTATGCCTCATGATGTTAAAGCAAACAAAACCTAGAATTCCATCCAAATTCGAATTGATGATAATATTAGGATGTTGGCTGAATTGCATGCTATATGGGAAATAGAAGATGAAATAGCTAGAAAGAATAATATAGCTTATGTTTGCACCATTACCACCACTAGTAAAACTGAAGCCTCTCATGCTAGTAAAACTTATACTATCAATGGTAAAGTAATTGATGTTTGCAATATTCCCACTACTCCTATTAAAAATGCAAGATTGCCTGAAACTGCTAAAAATGCTCCTAATAACAGTGCTGAATTTTTTAGAAACATGGGAGACAATGGTCCCATAACATTTGATAAAAATGATATTAGTTTTGATGATTGCAATATAACTGAAGTGATTAACTTCTTATAAAATCTTTCTAGTTGTCCTAATGCTAGTGCTATGAATATGGCTTTCACAAAACATATTACAAATGCTCTCATGCAAATAAGAGAGGATGAATTAAGATGTGAAGCCTCTATCCCTAGGAAGTTAGATGATGGGTTAGAACCTATTATTAATATGATAGTGCATGATTTTAATTGCAATGCCCTTTGTGATCTTGGTGAAAGTATCTCTGTTATGCCTAAAAGACTTTATGATATTCTTGATTTGCCGCCTTTGGAACCGAGTTATTTGAATGTACGTCATATTGATAATGTTAGAAAGAAACCTCTAGGGGGAGTTTATGATGTTATTATCATGGTTAATAATAATCGTTTCCCCGTTTATTTTTTTGTCTTGAATATTGAATGCAATGCTTCTTGTCCAATTGTTTTGGGAAGACCTTTTCTTAGAATTGTTGGTCCTGTTATTGATATGAAAGAGAGGAATATTAAATTTCAATTCCCACTCAAGAAAGGTATGGAACACTTTCCTAGGAAGATAATGAAGTTGCCTTTTGATTCTATTATTCGGACTCATTACAATTTGAATGATTAATCACTTCAAAACACGTGAATCCACTTTTCTAGGCCTAGCTAAAAGGCGTTAAAGAAAAACACTTCTTGGGAGATAACCCATGGTTTTATATTTTCTTTATTTTTCTCTGTTTATTTGAGTCAAGGGGTTGTATACTTTTGTAGCAACTTATTTGTATCTTTATTTTCATGTATTAATTGTGCCAAGTAAAGTTTCTGACGAAAGTTGGAGTTGGTTTTGGGATTTCTACGCAGGAAACAGATTCCTGCTGTCAACCGAAAAAAATCGTGGAAAATCCAGAAAGATCGAAAGGACCTGATTTTATTTGTGCTTATTCCTCAGATAATTACACAACTGTTTATTTTTGATTGGTGCACATAACCCATGGATTTTTGTTTGGTGCACTAACCCTCTAATGTGAATTACTCTTTGAGTGTGGTGTGAAGGAAGTTTTCAAGGGTCAAGAGAAGAGGTGATATATGTGATCAAGAAGAGTGCAATGTCAAAGCTTGGGGATTCCCCCGTGGTTCATCCCAGAAAATATTAAGAAGACTCAAGCATCTAAGCTTGGGGATTCCCAAGGCATCCCCTTCTTCGTCAACCATTTATCAGGTCACTTCTAGTGAAACTATATTTTTATTCGGTCACATCGTATGAAATTAACTTGGAGCGTCTGTTATTTTTCGTTTTGTTTTCCTTGCTGCAATAATATCATTGGAACCTAGCATCCTTGTTTGGGAGACAGACACGCTCCACTTTTTCATTTGAATACTCGTTGTGCTTGTATTCTTAGTTTTTCTTCTAGCTGCTGCGGAAATTCTTGTTTCGCTCTTGTTTTAATTGCATCTCTTATTCAGAGCTGTTAGTTTTAGTAGTGTTATTTGAGTACTCTCATGTTTGCTTGCCGTATTATTTAGAGATTTTTTGTTAAAACATATTTTGTATGGTGCTTGTTGGGAAAAGAAACTGCTCATTTGGTAGAATTATAAACGATGCAAATAGAAGCTTGCATGGACTGTGGTTAGACTTTTTCATATCATGCTAGATTATTTTAATTCTAAATCCTAGTGGTTATTGTGTAGCATGATTTGTCTCAACTAGCTGAGAGTGTTTAATGTGCCACTGAAAGAATCATGAGTTGTTGTCATATTGAAGCATAAATTTGTGGTGTTCTCCTTTGAATGTTTTATTTGGTTGACTTGGCGCATGCTCACACCATGTTTATGACTACAAACCAGTCACTAATAGCCTCCATGATCATTTTGTTTTTGAACTTGTGATACCACTTATGCTTTGATTAATTATGTTTATGTCGCTATGCATGATTATGACAATTGTTGCTCTCTTGATTTGTCGCTCCCAGTCTTTTGCTAGAAACTAAAGAATTCCAAATGTGTCCATCATACCTACCTACATGTGGTAATTAACCGTCACTCCAAGTAAATTGCTCATGTGCTACCTTTAAAAGTTTTAAAACTACTCCTGTTTTGTGTTCCTGTTTTTGCTCATGAGGACGTAATTAGAGAATCTTTATCTCACTTGTTGATTGGATTTCACACCCTGAACTAGTGGCTTCATCCTCTTGTCCAATTGATATAAGAGCTGGCAGCGGGGTGCCCAACCCCAAATTAGTACCAACAAATCTTCTTCACTATTTTTGCCCCTGATTTATCAGTCAAAGCATAATTGTGTAAATAAAAGAGAAAGATGTTTGAACTTATACACCAGTTGCGTCCTTCATATGGGAGCCGCTCTTGTGAAGTCTAGTTGGCTTGTGACGTACTGTATTTTTTATTTACCATTCGTTGACATTAGCATACACCTCCCTCAAAAAAGACACTCCTCCACTGTATGTGATTGTTGGCAGGCACGAGAAGATTCGGTTAGCCATGGTTTGTGTAAGATGGATGGGAGGAGTGTCAAACATTTTATAGATCTGTTTATTAAAATAAAAAGCTCTAACACATGAGTGATCCATGCTTCCCTCTGCGAAGGGACTTTCTTTTACTTTTATGTTGAGTCTCCATCTTCTAACTTTATGCACAATTGAGAGAGTATAGTTGTCATTTTGAGTTTAATGTGCATTTGTCCCACAAAGATTATTAATTGATTCATGATGTGTTATTGTTTGTTCTCTAATTATTTGTTCTAGTCTTTCTCATAAACTTTGGAGGTGTCCTTTATGTTTTCCCCCACTCTTAAGGACTAGCGAAATATCACTTTGCCATGATTTCTCTATACTTGAAACAAACGTACAACTTTCGATGCATTGTTATTCATGATCTTTTATTTGTGTTACTTCTCATGATG